>CM051831.1:20065554-20588054 GCA_028451465.1 Erethizon dorsatum | reverse complement strand
CCTAAGGCCTAGCAGGCAGTAGACCCTAACATAGTGATTTCAGAGAACTTCTGGTTGGGTAACCTGGACAGAGTTAAGGGTTCTTCAGGAGGAGTAACCAGAAAGTAAGGTCAGAAATGAACAGAAGTCAAATAATGAAGGATGATCTCGTGTACCATAGTAAGGATTTCTCATACATCCTTAAAACTGGAAAATTACAGAGGAATTTAAAGTTAATATTTTCTTGAATGCGCTATTTTTTCTTTTGAGGAGGGAAGAATAAAGAGTTGGTGAAACAGAAAACAAACTGAGAAGGCAAAAATAGAGAGGGCTGAAATATAATATTGCTGAGAGGACATATTAGGAGACATTAATTAATATGTAGGCTTGTGGGATGGGGAAAAATTCAGTATAATTTCAGGCTTTCTACCTCTGAGTTGGTTGAATGGTAGAGGGAGACAGGAAATACACAAGAAAGAGAGTTATTAGTAACCAGGAATTTATTTTTGAATATTATAAATTGAAAAACCTATAGTACATTCGTGTGCAAAAGAAAGTGTCAAATTCTAAATAAGTAAGATACTAAATAGAGGGATTGCATAAGGGAACAAACTATTGTTTCTATTACTGTAGTGCTTCATTTTGATAATATAGCTTAAGATGACAGCCAAAGGGTGAAATGGAACCCATAATTGGGCAGGTATATATATCAGGCAAGACCACCCTGGACAGGGGCAGACCCATGTGGAATGTCTGCTCAGAACCAAGTAGCAGTTCAGATGGAAAAATGAGTTGAAAAATAAGAGTAGGTTATCCATTGGAAAAAGCTGCCAAAACACAAAGGGAGTGATATCTGGAGCACAGAAATAAGAGATTAGCTTTATTTATTAAGTCAATCAGTCATTTAACAGACATCTATCACAGCACCTACTATATTTTTGGCATTATGCTAAGTTAAGGAGGTATACAGAAAGCAAGTAAAGACATGGATTTTGCTTTCATGCATTAGTATAGTATGGGATGACAACGAAGCAATGAACAGATAAACTTTTAACAATGGTGATGAGTGCAATGTAGAAAAGAGAAGTCCTGGGCTGGTGAGATGGCTCAGGGGCGTAAGCACCTGCCTGGCAAGCGCGAGGGCCCGAGTTCGACTCCTGGAACCCACATACGAAAAAAAGGGGCCAGTGATATTGCTCAGCGGCACGGGCGCCTGCTGGCGCACGAGGTCCTGAGGTCGACCCCCGGTACCCACCAAAAAAAAAAAAAAAAAGAAAAAAAAAGAAAAGAGAAGTCCTAAAATGCAAAATAACTGGGTAGAGTACAAATGGGAGTCTATTTAGAACAAGTGACTATGTAAAGTATTTCCCTAAGAAGATGGCATTTAAACCAATACAGAAAATGACAGAAAGAGCAGACAATGTATGCAAAGAGCAGGGAGAGATATACGAGGAAGAAGAAATAGCATTTGACAAGTTTCTGTGGCAGGACAGATCCTGGTACCTTGGAGGAGCTGAAAGAAGAGCATCGTGGCAATTCACTAAGTGAGGACAGAAGCAAATAGCCTGATCACACAGCACTTTGTAAGCCATCATAAGAAAGTCAGATTTTATTCAAAGTGCAATAATGAAAAGTCACTGAAAGGTGGCATAAACAAGTCTGATTTTTAATATCAATCTTGTTATTGTGTAGAGAATGAATAAGAAGGAATCAGTAAAAATGGCAAAATGCAGTAGAAGATTATAGGGTATCCTGCGTGAGAGATGGTAGTGCACTGAATTAGTATGGTCGTTTGAGACAGAGAGAAAGAATGGATTTATTAGATACAGCGGCTGACTGGTGAACTGATGGGAAGTGAGGAAGATGTGGAGAGATTCCTGGTTTGGTGCCATTTGCTGAGGTAAGGATTTTTGAGTGGGGCAGGGGACATATAGGAGTGAAAACCAGAGGCAGCATTTGATAATGGTAAGTTTACAGGTGTAATTGGGCATGATCAACCTGTAGATGATGGTTAAGGTCATATGACTGGATAAGAAAGAGGAGGAAAAGTATTTTATATAAGGGGAGAAAAAAAGGAATCCGATCATGTGGATTGATAAGTTTCTAGGAAAGAGGAAAACATGAAGGGGGCTCTTCTGAAGAAGAGGAGAGATATGGGGTAGAAGCCTTGTAATTCACAAATAAATGACAGAGAGACAGGGAGAGGGAGAAGGAGGAAGAGACGGAGAAGGAGAGGGAACAGGAGAAATGATTGCTAACCTATAAAAGTAGCGACAAGCCAGTGCATTGGGATGCCATAGATTTATGAACTTGTGACAGCATTAGCCCATTTGATTGAGTCTCCTTCATTTTACCCAAAGGGAATGTTCAATTAGATTTATTCATTTGGAGTTTACAGGAAAAAATGGAAGGGACGTTGTTTGTAGGCAGAGATGTAGGATGCTAATAAAGGAATTATTATAGTTAAGTGTTCTGCACTAAGGAAGGAAGAAAATAAAATTAGGAAGGAATAAAAGACTGAGAAAGAGTAGCAATAAAAGGCTGCAAAGAGTGGCAATCTTGAAAAAATATGTTTTTGAATATCTTGGTTTAATTCCCAGTACAGAAAAAGAGAGAGAGAGAGAGAGAGAGAGAGAGAGAGAGAGAAAGAGAGAAAGAGAGAGAGAGACATTTGAAAATGACTCTCGGGGCCGGTGAGATAGCTCAGCAGCATAAGCGCCTGCCTGGCAAGTGCAAGGTCCTGAGTTCGACTCCCGGAACCCACATAAAGGAAAAAAAGGGCCAGTGATATCGCTCAGCGGCACAAGCACTTGCTGCCAAGTGTGAGGTCCTGAGGTCGACTCCTCAGGTACCCACATTAAAAAAAAAGAAAAAATGACTCTCAGATTTCTCCCCTTGGGTGATGAATGGAGTGTCCTTCACTACATCAATGCATGAAGCACAGGAATCATCCTTTTCTTTTCCCTCTTTTGCAGTGTTGTATATGAAAGTTTGATTTGGTTTTCAGGCCATCTGTGGTAGAAGTCTGATGTAGCTCAAAAGAGATACTCAGGATTAAGGTCTAGGTTGAAGAATAATTAAGTAGAAGGTGCTTCAGAATGGGTAAAATCTCTCCAGAGGACAACCAGAATTGCTACTTTTGATCTTGCTTTAGTAATACTTCCCTCCTTAACACTAGTCCCTATTTTCATAGAGAACACATCTGTGTTGGCAATTTTCTCTAGCCACGGGCAGTTTTTGTTACTTGCCTAGAGAAATTTATAATTGCCAGGATGCAAATCCAGACTTCTCCTCTGTGTTTTTATCCAGGCAGAAGCTGACACCTTTGGCCTCTGAAGGGCTAACATCTGTCCATTAAACATGACTCATTTTAACTCCTGGGCAATTTGAATGTTCTCACAAATGCCAGGGCAGAAGATTGGACCCAAATATTACACAGCTGACTTGCAAGCATTATAATTAACTCGTCTGACTTTAAGCTTCCATCAGTATAACAAAGCACAACTTTCATAACATGGTTTACCTTTTCCATCTCACTGAGAGGTTAAAGCTTTGACATCCTTGACATCTCCAGTAACCATATAGGCCCATGACCATCTGTGGGAAGGGAAATTATGCCTGGAGCCTGGACCAAGGATGCATTGCTAGTAGTTCAAAACTCTATTAGTCAGCTTTGTCACTGAAAGAGCAAAAAACCCAACACTGCAACTTAAAAAAGGAAAGATTTATTTGGAGGGTTCAGTGAATGGGTCACTGGATCTGAGGCAAAAACTGCAGGGCAGAAGGTGAGCAGGAGGCAAAGAGTTCACCCCATGGGAGGCAGGAAGCTGGGGAAGGAGGAGCCCAAGAATACACTCTTTGATACTCTCAGCATCTCACCTCTTCTGACCAGGTTCAACCTCCTAACAACACATTCAGTTATGAACTCATTAATGGACTAAATTCCTGATGACTCTAGTGCCCCCATCATTTTGAAAATCCCCACCTTTCACACAAGAAACTTTTGGGAAACTTTTCTAACTCATAATATTCTGCCCCAAAAGGCTAATGTACATCATTTTATGCAAATAAAATTTAGTCCTTCTCCAAGATTGGCCAAAGTCTACAATTCTAGCATTTCTCCAAAGTCTAAGTCCAAGTCTTGTCTGAAACATAATGGAAATTCTTGCCTGTGAGTTCTTACAAAAATAAAGAAGAAAGTTAAAAAAAGTTTTAACATGTAATAGTGCAGGATAAAATTCCCATCCTAAAAGGGGGGAATAAATTCAAGACCAAAAACCATCATGGTAAATTTTAAATCCATGTCTAACACCTGGAACATGTGGTGGTGAGATGTGCTCTCCAAAGAGCTTGGGCATTCTGTCCCTATGGTCTTTCAGGATACAGCCCATGTGGTCCTTCTCTTGAGCTGGCTCCACTCCCTGCCTACAGCTTTCTTCAGTAGACATTCCATATTTCTGCCATCTCCAGCTACCTGGGATCTCCACTGCCTCTGGCTTCATGCTTATAGTTTCATGCATCAGCTTCTCAAGGGCTCTTTACTTGGCCGCACAGGCATTCCTTTGAAATCTGGATGGAAGCTTTGGTGGCCCCACAGTGGTTTTATTTTACATGGCTGAAAAACCAGCACCATGTGGGTTATGCCAAGGTCAGTTGCCAGCTTGCACAGTAGTGGGGCCCACTTCGACTACAGCTGCAGCGGCCCCTGAGTGCCTGGATAGCTGCAATCAGAGATTCACTTCCTTAGGCAACCCTGAGTGAATAGGGTATCTTAAGGCTTTCTTTCCAAAGCAATGTCTTTCAAAGGAGTTTACCCACCCTTGAAACTATGGGGATTTGACCAATTTCTGAGATGCCCTCAAGGCATTATTCCTATTGCCCTGGTGCAAAGAACTAAACTTTTTTTTTTAAATGGCACTAATCATTTTTAGCACTCACACCCTTCTTGGCCTCAATTTTACACAGCTTCCTCCCTGGCCAAATTGCAAACTTTTAAAATTCTTTGGCTCTGTGTTTTGTTCCTGATTTTCACTATACAGCTGATTAGAAGCAGCCAGACATACCCATTCTACTACCGGAATGTTGGGTGGCATTTAAAATTTTTCTACCAGATTTATTAACCCTCCACTTTTAAATTAAGTCTCATTCAAGGTTTTAGCCCATGAGTAAAGTGTTGGCAAGTTCTTTGCCAGAATAATCAAAAAGGGGCCCTAGTCCAGTTTCCAATATAGTCCTCATTTCCACGTGAAACCTCATGAACCTAGCCTTTGCTGTTTTCATTCTTATTAGTTTTCTTGTCTTCTGAGCTCTAACCAGAACTGCTGCAAAGCTTCACTTACAGGCTTCTAGGCATTCTCATGCCCAATATTTTATTTTATTTATTTTTTTTTCTTTTTTTTTTTTTGTGGGTACCGGGGGGTCGACCTCAGGACCTCGCGCGCCAGCAGGCACCCGTGCCGCTGAGCGATATCACCGGCCCCTTTTTCATATGTGGGTTCCGGGAGTCGAACTCGGGCCCTCGCACTTGCCGGGCAGGCGCTTAAGCCGCTGAGCCATCTCACCGGCCCCCAATATTTTAAATTTCTCCAAACTCCTCTAGAAATCCAGTTCCAAAGTCTTCTGAAATACATGGTTAGGTATAGTCACTGCTGTTACCAATTTTCTGCATGAGTCAGCTTTCCCATTATTGGGACAAAATACCTGACAACTACAAATTAAAGGAGGAAAGCTGTATTTTGGCTCACACTTCTACAGGCTTCAGTCCATGGTTGGCTGGCTCCGTGGCACAAACATCAAGATGGAAGGGAATGACTAAGTGAGGTGTTCACCTCATGGTGGCCAGAAGGACTGGGGGAGGGGGAGAGAGAGGGAGAGAGAGAGAGAGAGAGGGAGAGAGAGAGAGAGACCCAGGTATAAGAATTCACCAATGGGCTGGTGAGATAGCTCAGCGGCATAAGCGCCTGCCTGGCAAGCGCGAGGTCCTGAGTTCAACCCCCAGTACCCTCCTAGTGATCCACCTCCTCCAACCAATTCTTATATCATAACAACACATTTTCTTATGGAGTAATCAAGGGATTAATCCACAGATGAGTATAGTGCCTCACATTCAATCATCTTCTAAACACTCACCTCTAAACGCTTGACAGTTTGGGGGGATATTACAGATCTAATCCATAATACGAGCCTTCTTACCTCATCATGTTGGCTTCTGATCCCTATCGTATATGGTACATCTGTAAATCACTCATCATAAGTAGGTACTCAGTAAATACAATATGTCTCCCTCCTTCTTTCCATTTCCCACTACCAGTTTTAAGACTCATAGCTACAAAATATATGTACTCATATTACATTTGCTAATAACTCAGTATGCTTCAGAAATGTATTATAGTTTGCATAAAATGTTGCTAACTAGTATCTACGTTACAGTGAAGAATGATCACATGAGTGTGTATACACATAAGTGTATGGGCTTACACAGAGTGAATATGTCTTAGTTACAGCTATGAATTCTTAGATGGTAAACTGCTATATAAATCCAAGGCAATATTTCTATTGGATATAGTTTTTATTTCCAATTTGATTTGTGTTCGTTGATTTCTTTCTTGTTGAGCAATGAAAGTAATTAAGAGATTTGCACCTAAATTTTCACTCTGTTCTTGTTCATTCATATAGTATGATTTAAAATTGTAAATTTTCTATTTATGTATTTCTTTGCACCTTAGGCAATGACATACATCTAAAATCTTTTCTTGACCATTAACTTTAGCTTGATTCATTCTAGAGGCAGCTCAAATTCTGATTTTATTGCTTCAAATATTCCCCCCTCCAGCACTCTGTACTTCCTTCAGAAACAGATCTGGAAATCTCTAATTTTTCTGCTTTCTAATATGTAAAAATTTCTTCTCAGATTCTTTATATTTCTAAATCTCTAATCCTGCTATCTTTCCAATTGCATCTGCAAATTCTATTACTTGACTGTCTACTAATTTAGTACTTATTAATTTATGCTATGGAGGTAATTTTAAATTTCCTATAAGGAGAATGAACTATAGTTTTCAATACTGATGTTCTCTTCTTTATAGAACTCTTTATAGGCAATAGTTCATAAACATTGTGGGTTTTCTTTCAATTGATAAAAGTCAAAATTTTCAAAAACAAGTGACTTCAAGGATACTTAAAAATGATATAAAAATGACCAAAATGGAAAAAGATTTAAAAGTGGATTAAGAGTAAAAATGAAAAGTAAAATAAACTTGCTTGATTGGAGCTACTTACTAAATAATTTTTTATATTACTAATATCTCAAAAATCCAGAAAAACCAATTAGAATTTCACTAACTACATTTCTCCATTATCCAAGGAAGATATGGCTGAAATCACAGATAGCGCTGAACGCTATATACACAATGATTTTTCTGTATGCATACATACTTGTGATAAAGTTAAATTTATAAATTAGGCACAGTAGATGGTTAACAATAAAAATAGTAAAAGAGAGGAATTATAATAATACACTGCCATAAAAGTTATGAGTAAATGTGTTGTCTCTCTTGAAAGGGTCAAGACAAATGTCAGTGTCAACATGAATTCATCCAGATTATGGTATGCCTCACAGGCAGAAAATACTTAAAATAAGGAAGAAATAGACAATTTTGGATGACACTTTTGTTATATTTTAAGATATTTGATTTATGAAAAGTAAAATGAAACTATAAATATTTTATCACATTGATTACATAAAATACAATGATTTTCAGAAAAATAAAAAATAGAGATGGGAAACTGAGTTGAAGGATTATTGTGTTTGTGTCTGTATGCTTTACTATTTTCTCTTTTCCATTTTGTTCTCTTTTTTGCTTTTAGTGAACATTTCTTATGTCAGGCACTGGGCTAGATTTTGAGGATAGAAAATATGAATAAGACATTGTTCCTAGCATCAAGGAGTTCAAAGTCTAGAGGATTCATATATTACCTCACATTCCTAATTTTAGCTCTCTTGAGAAAAAAAGACGTGAATATATAATTTCTTTGAGTGAATTAAACTTGATCAGTGTAATCACATAAAAAAAAAAAAAAACTGCCTGGAATCTTCTTCCCTCAGGAACTTAAATAGATCTTTCTCTCACCTCTCCCATGGCTCTGCTCAAATGTCACTTTTTCAATAAGGTCTTTCTTTACCAGCCTGCTAAATTAGCATCTCCACGTGCCCCAAATCTGTTCCTCTCTTGCTTCATTTTGTTCCTTAGCACTCATCACCTTATTAAATGTCCTATGATATATTTATTTATTAACTTGCCTTTAAAAATATGTCTTCCTCCTTTAAAGTGTAAGTTCCAAAATATAATGTTTCTCCTCTTAAATGTAAGTTAGAGGCTTTGACTCAACTTGTCTACTTGTGAATTTCCAGTGCTGAGAAAACTATGGGCCACATACCACACACTCAATATATATTCATCAAATCAATGAATAAATAAGTGAAAATAATAAAAAAATAAAATGTGCATTTATTTTGGAGGACTTAGAAAAGAAACAGCATTTGTTATAATTAAGGTGTTATTGTAAACCATTCCAAGTTACCTCTGTATATCCAGAGAGCCACTGCTATTTATTTCTACCTAAACTTTGATAAAGTCTTCTATTCAAAGCAAATATAACTTATATACTATCAATAAATAAAGGGCAATTATTCAACTGCAGTACAAACTCTATATGGGGAACTCTACCAAGGAATTTCTCTAAATTCTGGAGGATCACTAAGACAATTATTCTCCCAAACAGAGATATTTAAAGACTTATTATACACATTATACACATACAATACAATTTATAATTTATCAGTTAATAAATTGTGTTTCTCCTTTATGTTAGTATCAGGAAAAAATGTATTTATCCTTCTTGGAAAGAAGACTGTAGAATAAATTCTGAAGAATATTGTATTGCTTTAAAAAATAATGACACTGATTGCTTTGTTCTAAAAATTACAACACTGAGAAATTTTAAATTTTATTAAAATATACTCTCTCTCTCTCTCTCTCCCCCACCGTCCCTCTTTCTTCCCCCACCCCTCTCTCTTACTCACTTGGGCTCCGGAGCACTTTTAAAGCCTAGGATAGCCTGAGTACTTACAACAATAATAGAACTTACTATTACCTTTTAGGTCAAGTTGCAAACAATATATTTAGAGTTTAAAAGGGCTGAAATTTCCTCCTTCAGGATGGCTGTATTTTCATACACAACAGAGAATATGAGAGTAGTGGATACCTGGCTACACCTACTGAACAGAGGCATTAAGAAAGAACTTCTGAGTAGCTCAGATGGGCAACTCTTACAGAAGTTCACACAAAAGGCACAGGATTATTACATGCTTGCGATACCAAGGATGGCTTTTAGTCCCTTAAACACAAAGAAAAAGAAATAATGTTTTATTTCCCGAAATGTTTTATTTACTAGAACTGTGAGTAAAAATGTATATTCAGAAGGTTATTGTATGTATCATTTTCCTCTTAGAGTGATCATTATGAAACATTTAATAAAATTACAAATTTGGCATATAGTTATTCAATACATTAGAATGAAAAATCTATTTAAGTTATGGGCTATAGAATTAAGCCCCTCAGGCACAAATGCTAACTCCACCATTTTATACTCATATAAGTTCATACAAATCCTATTTTTATCTGAAAATAGAATTTAATGATGACTTCACAACTTTGGAAATCCAATAAAATTAAATATTCTCTCAGATCTTTAATATCTATATCTGTAGAGAGAACAACATTATCTCATGAATTGCTGTTAGGGCTAAGTGGAATTATAAAGACACTTTCATTTAAAAATTTTTAATATTATAGTAAAAACAGTAAAATTTAAACATATTTAAAATATTTATTTTTTATTTTTATTTATTTATTTAGCAATGCAGGCAATTAAACCTAAGGCCTCTGCACGGAGCTACATCCTCAGCCCCTTTGTGAGTTTTTGCTTTGAGATCCATTCTCGCTAAGTCTCTAAATTGCCCAGGCTGGCCTCAAATTTGTAATCCTCCCACTGCAGCCTCCCAGAGTGCTGGGATTACAGACATACACCACCAAATGCCTGGCTAAGACAATTTTAAATAAGATATTTTGCTATCCATTGTTATATAAAGATTTAATTACTTAAAGACAAATCATATAACACTCTAAAAACTTGCTCTCAACTTATTATCATGAGTTTTTTATTTTAGGGATGCAAAATTTCTAAAAACAGTAGCTCTGTCTGCTTGGATATATGGAAGAAAGAAAGAAAGAAAGAAAGAGAGAGAGAGAAACAAAAGGAGGAAAGAGAGAAAGAAAGAAAGAGAGAGAGGGGGAGAGAACAAAGGAGAAAGAAAGAAAGAAAAGAAAGAGGAGGAGGGAAGAAGAGAGCAAAGGAGGGATATGCAATAAAGAAGAAAGACAGGAAAAACATATACAAAAAAAAAAAAAAAAAAGGAAAGGGAAGAAAAGTTTCCCTAATTCTCGCGTGTCCAAGATCTATATTAGGCAACATTACACTCTCCGACATCACAATATATAAAAAGTTCAGGAGATATAGAACGAAGCTTATTAGGAGATTAAATCTGTCCAAGAACATCCCTTTTCTATTGGGTATCTTCTAAAAGTTCAAGATATATGGAAACACTGAGTACAATCTGCTCCAATTCAATAACTTTTCTCATCAAGTCTCAGAATTCAGGTGATGCAAGCATTACATGGGCAGCAAAAACTAACTGTGTAACTCCCCAAAGTACAAACACCCGTGTACAAAGTCCTATCAATAATTTAAAGGTGAAACAACACCTACATACATATAAATGAGGAGAATAAAGATCACAAATGATAATCTAAGGAATTTTAATCTTTTTCACATTCTCCATAATACTGAGTAACTTTTACTCTATGTCTTTTAAATAAAATTTTAAATGAATATGTTTATCTTCAGGCACAGGTGGTAATTAATGTATGAATTCCTTATAGGAATTTATGAATACAACACTTGTCAAGAATAAGTGTGGTTTCATTATGCCATCAAATTGGAGTTTATTCCAGATCTAAGTTTGTATCTGCAGAAGAAATAAAATGCTTTCTTAAGTTTAAAAGGAAACTTAAGGAAAGCAAAGTTTAAATAAATATATCCCAATGCCAAATAGATATTTTCATTTCATTACAGTGCAATAGATTTTTTGTACATGTTTGCCATACATTATGACCATATTCATCATGGGGAATTTGTACCTCTACATAACATTTCTTAATTCTTTTTTTCCCTATTTCTCTCCCTCTCTTCAAGCTTTCTTCCCCTCCCCATTTACAAAAGCTTCCATTTTTCCTTCCATTCTTTTCTTTAAAAATCATTTTCCCATACTTCCCTTTGTCCTCCCCCCCTCATGTTCCCCTTCCCATTTGAACAAGTTCTTCTTTCTTCCCAATATCTATTCTCTACTGTGCTCCTTATTTACCCTTTGGACTTCTCACATAAGAGAAGCAACATATTTCAACTTGTGTGTTTAACTTATTTCATTTAAAATTATGGTCTCAAGATGCATCCATTTACCTAAAAATGTCTAAAGTTTATCCTTCTTTATGGCAGAATACTACTCCATTAAATATAGATACCACATTTTCTTTATCCATTTATTCTGTGCATCTGTTGATGGGCTCTTTCCAAAATTTAACTATAATAAATTGTGCTGCTGTAAGCGTGGGTATGCATATATCACTGTGTATGATGCTTTTAATTCTTTCAGGAAGATAGCTAGAAGGGAAATAGCTGGGTCAAATGGAACCTGTTAAGTTTTCTGAAGATTCTCCACCGATTTTCATAGTGGTTGTACCGGTTTACACTCCCATCAACAATGGAGAAGAGTCCCTTTTTCCCCATAGCCTCAACAGCATTTGTTATTTGTTGCTTTCTTGATGATAGCCATTCTTTCTGGAGTGAGATGGAATTTTGGTTTGTTTGTTTGTTCGTTTTTTTTTTTTTTTGGCTTTTGGAGACAGGGTCTCACTATGTAGTTCAGGCTGGCCTTGAACTCACTGTATACCCCAGGCTGGCCTTGAACTTGTGACAATTCTCCTGCCTCAGCCTCCTGAGTGCTGGGATTACAGACATATACACCATGCTGGGCTTTCTCTGTCTTACTATAATTTGCATGTCTCAAATGACCTGTGGTGTTGAACATTTTTTCATACATTTATTGCTGTTTGTACTTCTTCATCTGAGAAGTTTCTATTCATTTCTGATGCCCATTTTTGAAATGGGTCTTTAAATGTGGGAGATCTGATTTTTGGGGAGTTCTTTATATATTCTAGATATTAGTCCTTTGTCTGAGGAAAGAATTTTTCCTTTCTGTGGGTTGTCTCTTCACTCTGATGGTGGTTTCTTTTGCTGTGCAAAAACTTTTAATTTGATATGATCCCAGTTGTCAATTCTTTGTCATATTTCCTGTACAATCAGGGGTTAGTTCATATAGTCTCTGCCTACACCTATGTCCTGAAGAGTTTACCTATTCTATTTTCCAGCAGATTAAATGTTTCTGTTTTAATATTTAGATCTTTGTACAAGTACTACGTGCTAACTGATTGCACCACTGGAGCTCCAATATTTAATCTTTGATCCATTTAGATTTTAGTTTAGTGCATAATGAGAAATATGGGTCTAGGTTTAATCTTTGGCATGTGGAAATCCAGTTTTTCCAGTACAATTTATTAAATAAGTTATCTTTCTTTCCAGTGAAGATGTTAGCCAGAGCAATTAGATAAGAGAAAGAAATAAAAGCAATATGGACAGGAAAAGAAGAAGTTAAATTATCATTCCTTGCTGATGACTTGATACTTAGAACACTCAAAAATCTCCACCAAAAGACTCCTAACATTAATAACCAAATTAGTGTAGCAAGATACAAAATCAACACTCAAAAATCAATAGCATTCCCATACATGAATGCTGAGAGAGAAATTAGGGAACCAACACCTTTCACAATAGCATCAAGAAAAATTGAAATACTTAGGATCCATCTAACCAAGGAAGTGAAATATCTCTACACTGAAAACTATAATACAATGAAAAAGGAGATTGAAGAGGGCATCAGAAAATGCAACAGTATCCACTGTTCTTGGGCAAGCAGAACAAATATCGTGAAAATGGCCACACTTTCATAACTGTTATGCAGATTTAATGCAAAATACCAATATAATTCCTCACAGAACTAGAGAAAACAATCCTAAAATTCATATGGAACCAGAAGAGACCTAGAATAGCAAAAGCATTTCTTGACAACAAGGGCAAGGCAGGGGGCATCACAATCCCTGATGTGACATTATACTGCAAAGCTACAGTGATAAAAACAGCATGGTACTGACAAATAAACAGAATTGAGGATCAGTGGCACAGAATAGAAGATGCAGAACACATAGATTTGTGCTTTTTAAACACAAGTTTCACTTCTGTATCGCTGGAATAGGTGGTGGCATTTAATAAATGATGAAGAAGCAATCTGATGTAATGGAAACAATGTTAAATTTAGGGTAAGACATGAGTTTGAATCCATATCTGGCACTTACTGATATGACATAGGGTGAGTTATATTGTCTTGGGCCTCATTTTTATCATCTATAATGTATGGATAAGGTACCTACCTTTGAAAGATGTTATAGAGGGTAAGTGGGATAATGGGATAAGGAATATCGAGTACATACTAAAGTGCCAATTGTATAAATATTCAAAATATGACATCTGTGGAAAAGACTTTCAGTTATCTACTGAAATATGCTCTATTCTTCTACTTAATAAAAGAACCCACTGTCTCTAAGTGAACATATAATCTGCTGAAATTATGATTACATTTTCCCATCTACCTTGGATCTAGGAATGATTATATAAAAAAGGTCTGAGTAATGGAGGACTAGTGGAAAATGGTGTTTTTTCCTGCTTGTTGAAATATGGTCACGATGCCTGGAAGTTAAGGAGCGATTTTATATCATTAGTTGAGTTCGTAGCGCTTAAAAAAAAAAGAGAGTGTGGATCCTTCATTGCACAGTTCTCTCTAGGAGGCCTGAAGTGCTTGCTTCTAAACTTTTTGCATGAGAAAATAAAGCTCTGCTAATTTGGCTTTTCTGATATGAATGGAATAGTAGTGGGAGCAGTAGCAAGAGCAGTCATTATAAACAGTAGGAACAGTAGTATTGGCAGTAATTGAAAGTTCAAATTTTTAGGATTCGGAGAGTGTAGCACAACTGGGTAACCACACATGGATTTGTAAGGCTGAAGTAAAATTAGGGTGATGTAAGAGAGCCAAACATAGACAGGAAATTCATGTTAAAGAGTGTAAATTTTAGTCATTAATTTCTTAACAGAAGTGTGAAATTATCAGATTTTATTTTAGATAGCTCTCTCTGTTGAGTGATGTCAAGGATAACAGTCATTCTGTCCTGGGATGGGACATGGAATCTGGTTAGAAGATTCATTCAGATATTCACAAGAAAGATAACACTTGTCCAAACAAAGGCAATGAGGTGTAGGCAGGGACCTGAATAGCTGATCCAAGATCAAATTAGAAGAAAGACTTACAAAGGATCTGACTATATGGGTGGATATCAGTGATTAGTTAAGCAGAAGAAGTGATAACAATTCTCAGTTTCTGAGTTTGGAATGGATGTGATTTGGATCTTAAGTGTCCCCTAAGACTTATGTATTGAAGGTTTGGTCCTTAGTTGATTGAGCTATTGGGAGGTGTGGAATCTTTAGGAGGTTGGGCCTCCTCAAAGGAAGTAGGTCAATGGGGTGTGTTTTTGAAGGGTACATTGAGAACAGGGCCTCTTCCTCTTTCTGTTTACTTCCTGGCTGCCATAAGGAGAACAACTTTGCTCTAACTCATGCTTCCCACCATGTTCTGGTTTTCCACAGGCCCCAAAATAATGGATGGGGCCAAGAGACCATGAACTGAAACATCTGAAACCATTAGGCAAAATAAATACTTCCTTCTTTAAATTGATTTTCTCAGGTATTTTGTCGTAGTAATGGAACTCTGATCACCACATAAATTATAAGTGTAGTATATGTTACCAAGGCAAGATGATTGCTGCTTTAGAAATGCCAAGTGGGGTGCTTGAAGAACACTCATTCTGAGTTGTCTGTGAGGCATGCAGGCATTCATCATCATTTTCACCATCGTACTCATCATCATTCTTATTAAATCCAAGCCGAATTTTTATGAGAATTTTTAGTAAATCCCTTACATAGATGTAAGAAATAGAAACATTTTCCAGAACTGTGTGACATCATTAATTTTCTAAAACTACTTAAAATATGTTTAAATAGTTTCGGAAAGATGACATGCTATAATAGAAAATATATTTTACAGTCCATATGACCACCATTAATTTACTTATACAGAATTTTATCTTTCTAGGAAAAAGTTTTCTATTTTTTCTACATATTAGCAACATAACCATGGGCATCTACCCTGAAAAATATCAGCAAAATTTGTTGAAATGTTTCAAAAAATGTACATCGGCTATCTACATTTTTTATTTTTTTAAATATGGGTACCGGGAGTCAACCTCAGGACCTCGCGCTTGCCAGCAAGCACTTGTGCCACTGAACGATATCACTGGCCCTTTTTTTCCTTTATGTGGGTTCCAGGAGTCGAACTCATGACCTCGCACTTGCCAGGCAGGCACTTATGCCACTGAGCTATCTCACAGGCCTTGTGATATAATCTTTACTGTGTCATTTTAACCACATTAATTATGTTTTTAAACTCCTATTTCTTATGCTTTAATATGTTGCCAAATGGTATCTGTGGTTCCATGACATTCTTGCTTAATCTAACATTTAAGATTCATTCATTGGTTGTCCACAGTTATTGTTTTTGTTAAAGTTTTTTAATTGCAGAAAACAATGATTCAAATTATCTTCAACATAAAGAAGTTTAATGAAATGATACCCATATTGGCCTGGAGAAACAAAAGTCATCAGGAAAAGAAGCAACTATTGTTCCTAAACTTCTTCCAGGATCTGCAAAGCCATGTTCATTCTCTGTCCCATTGCATCTCTCTTATTGTCTTTCTCTTTCAATGATTCCACATTTCAATTTAAAGTTTCCTCTGAATACCAGCTTCTCTATCTAGTCTTTGCTTCCACTTAATGATAATTTAGACTTGCAAATCAAGTTTGACTTGCCACAGGCTGGCCTTGACCTCTGCCATTCTTACTGTATTATTTTGTTTAAGCATTATACAAAACACAAAGGCTTGGAGACTGATCCTCCAGAAGTGGTGTGCAAAGGGGAGCAATGACCATCTCTGGTAACTACTGTTGATGTCATACAAGATACTGCCAATGAAAAAAAGCATAAGAAAGATAGTAAATTGAGTATGGCTATCATCTCATTGATTTTGTATGTTGAGTACAGACACACTTTACTGCAATAGTCTGGAATTATGTAAGACAGAGAACAAAACCTCTGCAAAATGCAGAGAATTTGTATGTAAAGAGCAGGGTTGAATGAGTATTGGAATTTAAGCATTGTCATAAGGGATAGACTAAAAAATGGTTCTAAGAACATTATAAAATATTGTTTGTTTAAATAATATGATTTTTCCCCTAATCATAGGATGGGAAAGAATACCAAACATTATTCTACAAAATATACCAAAACAAAACAGAACTCAACACTACCATCACTAATAAACTGAGATCAAGGGCATTTTATTGGCAGTTAGGTTATTTAAGCTACTATGGCTTCCCCAAAAACCCCCTCCAGAACTATTACCTTTTACTTTGGTAATATCATATTAAAGACTATATAGTTAGTTTCGTGATAGATTATAATTAAGTTTCAGTTATATTTCCAGCTTATTTAATCTTTATTCCATCCTTCTAAAATATTTCTAGTAAATCACTGATCAAAATTTATCATCAATAAATGATTAAATATGAAATACTAAATAGCTACTATTTATATTTTTCTCTGATATTTTGGTAGCTGTTTCTTAGTTTATGAGAGATAAAACACAGCAAGAATTTGGCCATAATTTTATTTTACATCAGTTGTCAAAAATGTTATTGATAGTGTATTAGCCATTAACACACCAAAGCTCATTGCGTACTTAGCAATTCTATTGTCACCCTTGGAGCCCCCTTCAGCCAAATGCAGATTTCTCAAAAGTCAAGTCCAACTCAATCGGAAAATAAAGATACATATCCAGTTACAATTAAAAATTGAGAGGCTGGGGCCGGTGAGATGGCTCAGCGGCTTAAGCGCCTGCCCGGCAAGCGCGAGGGCCCGAGTTCGACTCCCGGAACCCACATACGAAAAAGGGGCCGGTGATATCGCTCAGCGGCACGGGCGCCTCCTGGCGCGCTAGGTCCTGAGGTCGACCCCCCGGTACCCGCCAAAAAAAAAAAAAAAAAAAAAAATTGAGAGGCCTTTACAGGTAAATAAAATGCAAAATATAAAAGGCATAAAATTATTAGTTCGATTTTTATAAAACTTAAGCTTCCAGAGGACAAGAAGGTTGTCTATTGTATATAAAACATGTACGGTTGGCACTTTAATATTAAAATTCAATATTTACAAGTGGGTCATAATATACTGAGCCATTCCAATGCACAAGCAAATGGAATGTATTGGATATCTTGGGATTACTGAAATATACTTTGATTTTATGCAACATCTTGTTAACTTTATCTGTTTTTCATAGCTCTTTTCCATTAGAGGGAGGGCAAGGGGAAAATTGGATCGAGGTCTTCGTTTTTAGTACTAGGCATCAACAGTATGAAAAAAATCAAAGAGACATTAATAAACTAAATATTACCTCCCACTGCTCTCTAGCTACCAGGCACACACAGTTATTTCCACTAGACTCCTAAGAGGGCCTTCAATAAAGTAAAACTGTAAGTTTGACATTTGTCTTGCTCCCTGCAAGGAAATTCTAAATTGAGTCCCAGTTGTTTTTCAGATTAATCCATTGGAGAAAACATAATCTGAACACAGTATTTTACAACTTTTTGAAAATTCATGTAGACTAAATTTAGGTTTGGATATATATATGTGTATATATATTTATATATATATATCTTTATAAAACACTTCTTATATTAAGCATATGCTAGTAACATGACTGTTAATAAAGATGAGGTAAGGCATATCTAATTGTAAGAACAAATTTTCTGTGAATAATAGAAACCAAATGTTTATGAAAATTATATCTCAAACATGCTACATTTTAAAAACTACTCCATTTTCAAGGATTGACCTATTTCTTTTCTTAAAATCCTAGCAGAGCAAAAAAAAAAATCTAGCAACAGCTTAGCTATTTATGTTACATCTAGGGGGAAGAATAGTAGCTTTTATAAAAACTTATTCAATGAGACTTCTTGATGAAAGCATCAAGTTCGAGCTCTTCTTCATCCATATGTCAACCATGTAAACATATCACAAGGTACATTTCTAAATCAAAAGGTGGTAGTGATTTTCATATTTGCTTTCTGACCTTTTCCAGCACTCTCTGGGAAAAACTCCCCAGGAAAGGCACCTCCAAGCCTTCACTGGCAAAGAATTCAGTGGGCTTACTCCCTGGATATGCACTGATGAAGTACATTACACCTAGGCAATTCCTATTGATAGAATTTGAATGGAATTGCACTTCCAGGCTTTTTAAGAGCTTATTTGGTGCTTTACATGAGACTTTATTAAAAATAGCACATCTTTCAAAAACCTTTTAAGGTGGTGGATGCTTTTTAAAAATCTAATAAATATGGATGGCTGATTAAGAAATATATTTTATATAATGTATGCTAATGCTGTTTTTTCTTTATTTTCCATCTTCCTTTTTCCTTACCTTTTCTGAGATTCAAGTAATAAATTGACTTTTTAAAAGGACTTACCATTTTCTATACCACAAAGTCCTTGATAACAGTGGAATTCCATCCTAACCTTTGCCTTACTCTAACCACAAATAAAAATACCAGCTGCAGTTTATTGAGCATTTTCTGAAAACAAAGTCAAATTCATTTTCACAATAACTGTTAAAGTAGATATTTTCCCACTTTAACAAATAGGAACTGAGACACAGAAAAGATTAGAAATTTGCTCAATATCACAAATCTGGTAAGTGGCAAGGCTAATATTTAAAACAGAGACTTCTGTGGTGATGACTATGGTGGTGCTGACAATAGGTATTGTGCAATGTAGTTTTCACATATTGTCTCTTTCATTCTGACTTGATCATATGAATTTTATATTCTGACTTCAAAGTTGGTGACATCCTCCCTACATTCAACCAAAATTGGCTAAAATTGAGGGGTTTTATTGAGCAACACTGATGGGACCTAATGATAGAAGTAATTGGTAGTGATTCCTACTTGTCCTCTGAGTGACTTTTCTAGGTTCTGAAAACAAAGAATTTTTCCCCCAAGTGCTAATTCCTGAAGATCAAACATCACAATGTTCTTCCACTATCACTTCCAAGCTTAGAAATTCATAAAGAGAAACGTTCCTGGAAAACTGTCATCTTTAGAACATTGTTTTTGTTGTTTTTTTTCCTTCAACTCAGAAAACTTGAGCAGAAAATAAAGTCAGGAACTGAGAAGCAGAATGACTTGGTTAAGAAGAGCCCTTGGGGCACTTAGAAGCCTGGGGAAGGAGCCCAGCCAGGCTGCCACACAGGGCTCAGGGCTAGATTTCTGGAAGTGCAGTTTGTTCAGAGGACTGATAAGAGTGCAGAAGTGTTTCTCAGTTTTACTGTGCATTAAATGGGGGTAGAGGGTGTCCAGTCAAAATCTTAAAATAGCTAAGTGGGTGATATATTAAACACCTTTTAAAAAGCATTAAACATAACCTTTGATGAACTTCTTATGGCAGAGGTAACATGACAACTTCATTTTTAACCGAAGATAATCAGAGATAATTCCCAATGTCCTTCCTGCAATAGTTTTTGCTTGTCTCCATCCCAGTCTCATTTTCCACCAATGGGGCTGAAGAGGCTCAGTCATTCTGTGTGAAGAGGCTGTGTATGTGCAGTCAGTTATCGTTCCAGCTCTGTATCATTTATTCACTTTTCCAGATATAATCTTTTTACCTTTTATTTTCATTTCATTGAATTTTTGCTAAGTAATCTTTAATTTCCTTGCTCTTTTCATTTCTGCAGTGCTGGGGATAGAACCTAGGGTCTTGTACATGCTACACACCAGCCCTACACTTGATTGTTCTTATGAACATGAATTCCAAAGTCATAAATATTGTTTTATCTAAATTACATCCCAGAAAAGGGATTAAAAAAACTCTATATAGTCCACCACTTTATAACCTACTAAAATGTAATATAACTTACAAGCTTTTTTATATTTTTATGTTAAAAGGAAAGTGAACATTTACCTAGTTCTTTAAAAAGAATGTTCCTATAATTTTAAAGGTGGTGGAACATAACTTACACAGAAAAAATCAAATTGCATTATACATTATGACTCATACTCAAAAAATTTCATTTATTTATTTATTTATGGTAAGCAATTATTTTACTTTAAACTGATAGCAACTAGATACATGTGATTATGAAGTGATTCTTTATAGGTCACCAAAAAGTAGTTTAAAAGACCTTTTTGGGAAAAGTTTTTTTTAAAGATAGAACTTTTTATTCTGTGGTAACCTGGTCTGATGTGGTTGCAGAATTCAAGCTCTCATGTTGTTGGTTATATCCATGGGATAAAAGGATGACTTCCACATCTTACAAAGTATGCTCCGTTAAATGCTTATGCAGCACAGAGGGACCAATTGTATAAGGCCGGGTGGCAGCATAATCTTTGGAAGATTGGGTCTTGTTATCTGTTTTACTAAGGTCCTTTTGAAAATTATTTTGGTCAATTCTTTGTCCTTATTAGGTCACTAAATAAAATGATACAATTTCCTGCTCTGTAAATTCTTCTTTATCAATGAGGGATTTATGTGTATGTCTAATCATTTCATCATAATGATATACTAAAACATGTTCTAAAAATTTATAGGTAAGTTATTTTTGCTGATAAAATTTAATTGTATTAATTGATTTTATTTCTTGTTTTTCTATTCTAGTATCTTTTCCTTAAAAGACAGAATAATAAGAAAAATAAAATTGAATTAGTTTGACCCTGTCAGGCAAATTTCTTTTTAAGAACATTTTTTTTCTTAAAAAACAACAAAAAACTCTTGTTAGTAATGCTAATTGGAGAAAGACAATTGGAGAGTGGAGAGACAGTATGGAATTTGTGAAAAATATGAATTAAGGAATACTTTCAAAGATAAGTAAAGCATAAAAAGATGATGTGCTGGGCCGGTGAGACGGCTCAGCGGCTTAAGCGCCTGCCTTGCAAGCGCGAAGGCCCGAGTTCGACTCCCGGAACCCACATACGAAAAAGGGGCCGGTGATATCGCTCAGCAGCATGGGTGCCTGTTGGCGCGTGAGGTCCTGAGGTCGTCCCCCCGGTACCCACAAAAAAAAAAAAAAAAAAAAAAAAAAAGATGATGTGCTGTACAGAGCACAATTAAATAAGTATTTGTATATAATTATATCAAGTACATTAAAAACAATTTAATTAATATAAAACATTATATTAATGCAAATATGTTCTTTAAAAACTAATAAAAATTATTTTAAAACATAAGATTTCTCAATTTTTGTGTTCTTTTTAATTCTCTCATTGTTTCTTCATTATATTACCTGTTATTGGCAAACACTACCAAAACCAAATTTACAGAAGAAAAAGTATATAAAGTTCAGAAAAGTATTTTATTTTTTTCCTGGGCATTAGAGAAAAAAGAAACAATAATTTTAATTTTATTTTATACTGACTCTTTTTAATTCAGTTCTTGGAATACTCGTATCTCATGTCAGTATAGATTTAAAACTATCATTGAAAAAATAGTTATAAATATGTTGTGAAGCAGAAACTCCTTCGGGAATGTGATCTAAAGCATAGATAAACAGACCTATGAAGGGCTCTTAGTAGGAGTTACTATTCTGGTATACCAATATTTTAATTAAATAACTCATTGAATCCATTCAATTATCCCTCAAGATGGTATTTGGATTCTCATTTCATAGTTAGGTAAACTGACACACAGATAAATAAAAACACTGTGAAAGGCCAAACATTAAATACAAATAGAATTTGAGCAGATTTCAGCAGCATAAATGTGAATGTCACTGGAATATCTTTTATAGGCTAAATGGAGTTAATGGTGTTTCAAATAGGTAGAACTAAAAAATTATTTACAGCCTGCATAAATGAGAATTCCTGTGAGTCTCCAAAATATCTGTTTAAAATCTTCCAACTGAAAACCTTCTGAACTATAGTTGGCAAAAAAGATCCTTAGAGATCTGAGATGAAATGTCAACTGCTAGTTCTCTAGTTCTAGCAGGTCAATTAGATTCCCATCTGTAACTGAATACTTCGCCATTAAATATGGGATCGGAATTTTAGACTTTGGCTGTCTTGTTAGTGTGTAATTACAGTAAAGCAATATTATAGATTGTAACCAGTACCTACTTTTACTTATCTCCTTTATAAATTATAGTTTAAAAAACAGAGAATAAGAGACAGATTAAATTTTGAATAAAAACAAAAAATAATTTGCTTCTTAGCCCCTTGGAATATTTTTTCATGCTCGGAGATAAAAGCTTTCTTAACGTCATCCTTTAGGCCATGTACTCATTAAGAACCTATATTCTGACAAAGATTTAACAACTAAATTTGATTTAAATTTAAAATGTTCTATGTTTATATTAAATTCTTTGGTGGAATAAAATCATACTTTGGTGAGGCCACACACTGTTTTGATGAGCAGATATATTTCAATGCATTATGTTTGTAAATATCAGAAAGAATCTTCTTTACTTCTTGAGATTTGAGGTTTGCACGGTGCCAGCTGAAGGGAAAAGTATGAGGAAGAATACTTCATAAGTCCCTTAGCCTAGTTGTTATGTGCACCACATCCACACTCGCATCACTGGTTAAAAGTTAAATCCACTGGCTTCGGTTCTCCCCCCATCCAGAGCAAGGAGTTAAGGTGTATAGGACTCCGAGTGAGATCTAACAGGCTGACTAAAGGAGCAATTGCATCAGAGGTACTCAGAAAGGATTCACTGAAGCCACAGTACTCCATAGTGGAAGAGGAATTTACACTGCTGAACAGAAAATTAATTGGAAAGATGATACACGTACATGTAGCTCAAACCAAGTATCTGGATCGTTGAAAAGAGGATGCTGTGCCACCATTTCTGGTCCACACTGCTCCAGCCCCTGCCCTTCCAGAAAACAGGCATCCTGAGAGCAGCCCAAATACCCTGAGGTACCAGAGGAGCACTAGAGAGCCTGGAATCTTGGGACAGACTCTGCCTATTCTAGCCCTTTCTTCCTGCCACCTACCCTCCAAACACTGGGGGACGATGCAGGCTGGCAGCATCCTCACCAGTGCTCATTATGGGCAAGGGATGCCACACCACACCCTGGGCAGAGAAAGGATAAACAAGTGAATAGGGCCTGTGGACTCCCTCAGGCATGCGCTGAAGCCTGCCACCTCCTGTGGGTGTCTGCTGGCTCGCACAGTGCTGCCAACTCCCACAAAGCCCACTGACATGGGACTCTGCCTGCCAACTCCCGAGGACCCAGACAGCACATGTCCCCAGACCGCACCATCACACTTGAGGGAGAGTCCCTAACCCAAGCCCACAGATAGCATCAGATTCTACCTGCTGGCTGAAAGAGACAATTCTTGAGACTGGATAAGGTCTAGATTTTTTTGTTTAATTTTTCATTTTTATTAGTACTTGTTGCAGTACATAATAATTACGTTCATTCTGGGGAATTGGTTCATGTACATAACACATCTCAATTCTGTACTTTCCTGCCTCCTCTCTAACCCCTTTAAATATTTTTTCCCCCCCAGGGCTTTTGAGTGCAAGGGAAAAGAGGAGACATTGGCATGGCTGCCTGCGATCAGAAGGCATCTAAAGCAAGAAAGGAACTGCGTGGACACTCAGGCTTTCTGGAACAACATTCATGTGGGAACTGCATATACATTCTCTTTTTGATGTGCTTGAATTGGGTTCCTGCTGGACTGTTCTTTTGTTACCTCTCTCTCTTTTTGCCTTGATTTAGTTGTTGTTTATTTTCTCCCCCTCTTTTTTTTTTTTTTTGGTCACAACAGGTGACTTTTTAAAAACATCTTTACTTCATTAGTACATGCCTTCAGTTCATGCAATTTGCAATCATCTTGTGGATATTGTGGAGTGGTTACACGTACCTACCACAGATTGCTTCTTTTCTTTAAATTCACCCCTCCATTACCCTATCCTATTTTTCATTCTTGCTCATATTATTAATCTTAGCCCACAGCACAATTGAGGTTATTAGGTTTCTCTACATGGCATATTTTTATTCTACTTATTTCCCTTCCTTCTTCTCCTTATCCATGCCCCTCGCACTTTCTTCCCTGGAACACTTCCCTACTGCAAGAGATTCGTCTCCTTGTCCCCTTCTATCCATCATTTAGTATTTTATTTTGTACTTGGCCTCACTCAAATGACAGATACCACGTGGTATTTAAGCTCATGTGTCTAGTTTATTTCACTCATTTTATTTTCTAGGTGCATCCGTTTTTCTGCAAGTGTCTCAAATCTGTCATTCTTTATAGCAGTGTAGTATTCCATTATATAGAGATACCACATTTTCTTTATCTAATCATTTATTGATGGGTATACAGGCTGCTTCCAGGATTTAGCTACTAAGAGTTGTGCTACTATAAACATTGGTAGGCATATATTGCTGTAGTATGGTATCTTAAGCTCTTTGAGGGAGATATCTAGCAGGAAGATCGTTGGGTCATATGGAATTTCTAACTTCAATTCTTTGAGAAATCTCCATACTGATTTCCACAGTGGTTGTACTAGTTTACATTCTCACCAGCGGTGAAGGAGAGTTCCTTTTTCATCACAGCCTCACCAGCATTTGTTGTTTGATTTCTTAATGATTACCATTCTTTCTGGACTAAGATTATCAAACTAAGATTTCTGAAATAAGATTTAGCTTAGTGTTGTTTTAATTTGCATTTCTGTAATGGCCAGAGATATGGAGCATATTTTCATATATTTGTTAACCATTTGTATTTCTTCCTTCATGAAGTGTCTGTTCATTTCTCTTGCCCATTTCATGACTGGGTCTTTAATTTTAGGTGGTTAATCTTTTTTACTTCTTTGTATATTCTAGATGTTAGCCCTCTGGCGGAGGAGTAGCTGGCAAAATATTTTTCCCATTATGTAGGTGGTCTCTTCACTCTACTGATTGATTCTTTTGCTGTACAGAAGTTTGTAGTCTAATATAATCCCATTTGTTGCTTCTTGCTGTTATTTCTGTTCTCTTCTTGCTGTTGAGATTCTGTTTAGAACATCTTTTCCTACACCTATGTCTTCAACTATTTTAACTATTTGATGTTCCAGTAGGTTTAATGTTTCTGTTTTAATGTTTAGATTGTTGATCCATTTTGATTTTAATTTATTATATGGTGAGAGATACGGGTCCAGTTTCACTTCTGCATACAGATAACCAGTTTTCTTAGCACCACTTGTTGAACAGACTATCTTTTCTCCAACATAAGCTTTTGGCCCCTTTGTTGAAGATTAAATAGCTAAATGTGTCTGGGGAAGTTTCTGTATCCTTAATTCTGTTCCATTCATCCATGTATCTGTTTTTGTTTTGGTACCACGCAGTTTTTATCACTATTGCTTTGTAGTATAGCTTGAAATCAGGTATTTCTGTGCCTCTTCCTTTGCTCTTGTTGCTCAAAATTGTTTTGCTATTCTGTGTCTCTTATGGCTCCATATGAATTTTAGGATTGTTTTCTCTAGATCTGTGAAGTATGCTGTTGGTATTTTGATTGAGACTGCATTGAATCTGTATAACAGTTTGTGAGCATTGCCATTTTGACAATATTGATTCTGCCTATCAAGGATCAGGTGACATCTTTCCATTTTCCAATGTCCCCTTCAACCTCCTTTTTCAGAGGACTGTAGTTTTCTTTGTAGAGGCCTTTTATTTCCTTGTAGGTTAATTCCTAGGTATTTCATTTTTGTTGAAACTATTTTGAATATTATTTTCATAATTTCCTTCTCAGCCTGTTTGTTGTTGGTATACACAAATGCTAATGATTTTTGTGTGTTGATCTTGTATCCTGTTACATGGCTGAAATTCGTTATTAATTCTAAGAGTTTTTTGGTGGAGTTCTTTGGGTTGTCTATGTAGAGTATCATATTATCTTTAAATAATGATAATTTGAGTTCTTCCTTTCCTATATGTATCCTTTTTATTTCTTTCTCTTGTCTAATTACTTTGGCTAATATTTTAAGTACTATGCTGAATAGAAAATGTGGTGGTGGTCATCCTTGACTTGTTCCTGATTTTAGGGGGAATGACTTTAGTTTTTCTGCATTTAGTATGATGCTGGCTATTTGTTTGTCATATATGGCTTTAATCATATTGAGGTATGGTCCTTTATACCTGTTTTCTTCATGGTTTTTATCATGATGGGGTGTTGGATTTTGTCAAAAGACTTTTCTGCATCTATTAATATGATCACATGGTTTTCTTTTTTTTTTTTTTGTGGGTACCGGTGGGTCGACCTCAGGACCTCGCGCGCCAACAGGCACCCGTGCCACTGAGCGATATCACCCGCCCCTTTTTCGTATGTGGGATCCGGGAGTCGAACTCCGGCCCTCGCGCTTGCAAGGCAGGCGCTTACGCTGCTGAGCCATCTCACCGGCCCCAATGACGTGGTTTTCGACCTTGCTTCTGTTTATGTGATGTATTACATTTATTGACTTATGTATGTTGAACCATCCTTGCATCACTGGGATAAAACATGATGTATGATCTATTTGATAATGTGCTGAATTCTATTTGCTAATATCTTGTTGAGGACTGCTGCATCTATCTTCATTAAGGAGATCGGCCTGTAGTTCTCTTTTTAGTTGGGTCTTTATTCACTTTTTAGCTCACGGTGATACTGGCTTCCATAAATGAGTTTGGGGGCACTCTGTTACTTGTGATTTCTTTCAAGACCTTGAGTAGTATTGGTGATATAACATCCTTAAAGTTTTGCAGAATTCAGCAGTCAATCTATCAGGTCCTGGACATTTTTTAGTTGGTAGATTCTTTATTACTGTGTCAATTTCATTGCTTGTTATTGGATTGTTAGGCATATTTATGTCTTCTTGGGTTAGTTTTCATAGCGTGTATGTGTCTAGGAATCTGTCTATTCCTTCAAAATTTGCTAATTTTTTGGAATGGAATTTTTTGAAGTAGTTACTATTTTCTGGGTTTCCACAGCATCTGTTTTTATTTCACCTTTCTCATTTCTAATTGCATTGATATGAGTCTTTTCTCACTTTCTCTTGGTGAGTATTGCCATAATCAAGTAGGTTTCCTCTCAGTTGCAAGAATTGTTCAGCATATGCAAATTAATAAATGTAATGCATCTCATAAACAAGAACAAAGAGAAAAACCACATGGTTGTATCAATAGATGCATAAAAAGCTTGACAAAATCCAACACCCATTCATGATATAAACTCTGAAGAAAATAGATACAGAAGGACATTATCTTAATCTGATAAAAGCCATTATGATGAATCAATGGCTAATATTATAATAAGTGTGGAAAAACTGAAAGCATTTTCTCTAAAATCATGAGCAAGGAAAGGATGCTCACTGTCATCATTTCTGTTCAAAATCGTACTTGAAACATTAGCCAGAGCAACCAGGCAAGAGATAGAAATAAGAGGGGTACAAGTAGGAAAGACACGATTGATTTGCAGATGGCATGATTCACAACATAGGAGATCCAAATAGTTCTCCTAGAATTAATAACCAAATTCATGAATGTGGCATGATCAAAATCAATAACATTCCTCCGCACCAATAATTAACTCACTGAGAAAGATATTTACAGTAATATCAAGAAAATTAAACATCTAAGAATTAAACTAACCAAATGGCTAACGATGTGGTATCTACACACAGTAGAATACTACTTGGCTATAAAGAAGAATAAATTCAAGATATTCGTAAGTAAATTGGTACACCTTGAAAATATTATGCTAAGTGAAATAAATCTGACACATAAGTTTAAAAACCATATGAATTTTCTCATTTGAGTATTCCAAGTACAAATAAAGAGCAAAATAATAGATTGATAAAAGGAGACAGGTAGTAGATATTTTACAAATGGAAAAGGGACAAAGAGTCTGAGGCTGGGGGAAAGATGACTGGGGAGAGGGCATAAAAGACTTAAAATGTCATGTATATGTACCAACTACTCTCAATGAATGCAATCTTCATATGTCACTAAGTGGATTTTAGGGATCTAGAAACAGAGGGAGGAAGGTGGGTAGGGAGGTTAGGGAAATAAAAAGAATCAAACAAAAGACAAAAAACCAACCAAACAAAAAAAAACCTTAAATGTAAAATAAACGCAACTGGAAATCTTTAAATGTAAGTGCACGACCATTTTCCAGGGTAATGTAGGGGGAGCAAAACACCTGTGGAAAGTGAGACACACAATTTCTAAGGTCTGTTTTAACACAGAAAGACTATGATGTTATAAAATATTGACACTTTTTTTCCTTCCTTCTTATGAAAAATAAATCCTCTTCAGGGAGCTTTAATTCAGTTCAAATCTAGAATTTATGCTATACAAAATGTTTAATTAAAAATCAGCCATTTACTGAGAGAGGAATCTCTGAATAGTTAATAGAAATATGTAGAGAAGCTTGATAAAGTATTCTATGCTGTCCCTTTTCAATACCAGTTAAAAATTAAAAGTCAAAAAACAAAATTGAAATATAATATTGAAACCTAAGATACACGAAAAATTCACAGGGTGGAGAACTAACAAATAGTCACTGTTTTACTAGTCTAATTGAGTCAAATGTTTAGAATAATATTATTGCACCATAGTCATTTTAATTCTAGCTCATGAAAAGGTATTCATTGTTTCTCCAAATCAATACAAGCTTCATACAACAGCTGAAGAAGCATCTCAAAAAAGGGCCCAGCTTATCAGACAAATTTTGAAGTTGTCATTGAGTTGCCGAAAGGATGTCCATGGCAGGCACACATTTTACCTATCAAATATTTTCCTCCCAAACTCCCCAATATAAACTCTCCTCAAGACTGCCCACTACTCATGTTAATTTATTTTTGCCTTTCACATTTTTTGGAATGTCTTTCCTCTTATTTCCTAACCATAAAAATTTACTCATCATCATGGGGATGTAGGTCAGTGGTACAGTGTATGCTTTGGATCTGGGTTCAGAACTTAGCACTGCAAAACAAAACAAAACCCCAAATGCATCTGTAAGTTTTCCTCAGGTCTTCCCAAATACTTGAGCTTATGCCAATTTTCCTTCACTGACCTTGGCAGAGTAGCTAACGACTATACTTCACACCTCTGTATTTAATCATATCTATATTTATGCTACTTCCTTGTTCCATATTGGTTTTATTTTTTCTTCCCAATTAGAATATATGATCTACAAGGACAGTTGACACATCTTATGTTAATCTTTCATGTCCTAGAATATGTAAATCGGTGCTAGAAGTTAGGTTAATGTCTTATGAATAATTACAAAGTAAAATTGGGTCATAGGAAATTTAAAAAGGTCTCTCACGTTTTCTTCGACTTTGAAAATAAAGATTGTCATCAGAAAATCATAATTTATATTACCAAATTATTCAAACGAAAACAGTTTTAAAACTAGTGATACATATAAAATGTGATCAAAGAACATGGGAAATGTTTAAATTTTTAAGACATTATAACAAAAGACACATTGCCATTGATCCCCTCAAAATACTTTCTCTCACTTCAAACACACTCATCGCACCATACTTTCCACATTCTGGAGCAATTATAGGTGTCCTTTTTCGTGAGTGTCTTTAGTTGCGCTCTCGAGCCTGCCTCAGGGTCCTGAATCAATTGAGAATGTTTATCTTTCATTTGACTTTGGGAAAGAGCCAGAAATCACACGGTGCCAATGGGGTGAATAAGGTGGATGAGTACACATTGTAATACTTTTATGATTCTACCTTTCTGTTAAATGGCACTTGGCAGTAGCATTCACTGTGTTTTTTATCATACCTTGTAAAGACACATAGGGTGAATGTTTAAATTAAAAAATAAACCTATTACCGAAGAAGACATTTCCATTAATTCCCTTCAAAATGCTCCCCTAGCTTTGAACAGACTTAATCCACAGTTGTCACATTCTGAAGTAGTTCAGAAATCCTCTTTAGTGACTGTCTTTAGGAGATGTCATAAAAAATACAGTGAATACTGCTGTCGAGTGCCATCAAAAGGAAAGGCAGGCTCGTAAAAACATTATGGTGTGTTCTCATCCACCTAATTCACTAGATCTTGCACTGTATGACCTCTGGCTTTTCCACAAAGTCAAAATGATTGTGAAAAGTAAACGTTCAAATTGATAAAGGACTTGAGGCAGACACACAAGTGCTACTAAAGATACTCATGAAAGCAGTCTTCCAGAACTGCTTCAGAAAATTGCAAGAAGGATGGGAGAAGTGTGTCTGAAACAAGGGGAAGTATTTTGAGATGGATTAATGGCAATGAACTTTTTACTATAATGCATTTTTTAAAAAATTAGACCTTCATATTTTTTCATCATTGCATGTGCACGTTTGTGTTCATGTGTGTGTATGGGTAGTGTGTGTCTGGAATCATTGTACTACTGTTACTATGATGCATTCTTGCTTCTATGGCGCATTTTGTTGTAGAAGACTAGGACATAGTCAAGAAGGAAGAGGGATAGGATTGCATCCCAAGGAGCATAAGATATAATAAAAATAGTCTGTAAACAATGTCTTTCTTAATAGTTAAAGATGTCAGTCATGTGCATTTATTTTATGTACAACTATAAAAACTATCAAAGAAATAATTTGTGTGGATCTGTCTGAAAATTGAACATGCACCTTTTCAATCATGAATATCAGAGAAAAAAATTGAAATTATATAGTACAAATCAATAATTTGGCTCTGATTTCAGAAATTAAACTTCTATAAGTTTAAATATTTACCATTACATGACTGCTGTATCAAACTTAATAGCAGACTGTGGGTTTATGAAGACTAGAATATCATTTTAATAACCTTGTTTTGGGAGTACAATATACTGAATGCATAAGATTCTGAAAAGATATGTTTGTTGAGTGAGCAGCATTTATTATTTCTACCATTGTTTCACTTATTGATTGGCTAGGTTATATTCTCTTTTCTTCTATTGGTTATTTGTCTTACTGTTTCTGGTTGTCTATTTGCTTCCCCATCAAGAAAAATAAAAGCACCTTGTAGACAGGTCTTATGACTTGTCATAATCAAATTCTTTTATTATTTTTCATAAACTTCTCCTACTTATAATATCTAGCTGGACTGATAATTCCTTGAAAATAATGATGTGTGTCTTGTTCATTATTGTTGCATTTCCTACTGCTAAACTAGGAATAAGTAATGAGGAACTACCCAATGGTACGGAAAGAAGTAAATATTAAACAAACATTTTTCCATACTTAGCATTTAGAAGCATTAATGAATAGTGAACCAGTATTACAAACAATCTGAAATAGTGGACAGTGCTATGGGTAGGATTTTATACTCAGAATTTTGAATTAAAACCCTAGCTGTGATACAACACATTGTGTGACATTGGGCAAGTTACCTAACTTTTTTAGTTTCTTCAATTATAAGGATAATAAGAGCGCTAACTTCACAGGATAGTCACAAACATTAAAGCTTGTTGCATACTCATGACTTAATAAATATTAGCTATTTTTATTACTGTTAGGTCCTGTAAAACAGAAGCAATATATAGAAAGGCCATACAGTATGTAAATTCATTTATATACCAATCACATATAACCTTTGTACTTTCTCTATCCTCATTCATACAATTTCAGCTGGAGATCCTTAAAACTTCATGCATCTCAGCTTCTTTTATATTTTACACTATTAATGTCTTGAAATATATGAATAGTAAGGTCAAACAACTTATTGAAAACTAATATCAGACAATCATTATGTTAAATACTTTTTATGCATAGTCCCATGAATCTTTACACCATTTTATAAGATAAGCCTTATTATCCTAATTTTTCAGGCAATGATATTTAAAATTTCCTGTAGTTTTTTCTCTTAACCTGTATCTTATGTACATATTTATTTATGAATTTTTATGCATTTTAAAATAATTTTTGTTTCACTATTAATGTCTAAATTCTAAAAGGATATATACCACATCTTCCTCCTTTTTTTCTTTTTCTCCCTCCCTCATTTCCTCCTTTTTTTTTCTTTTTTCCTTCCCTTCCTTCCTTCTTTCCTTCCTTCTTTCCCTCCCTCCATCCTTCCTTCCTTTTTCTTTCAATTACCGTATAACTAGAGCCTTGAACACTTCGCAGAACTTAGTAAGAACTGAAAAATGCGTTGTTGAGTTAATGAATGAAATAAGAATATATCCAAAATGATATAAACTAAAGTAGTGGAATATGGGTTCAATCCCAGAGCTATCTAATTTTGGAGGCTGTGTTCTTTACTATAATTCTCATTCTTCTGCTTGACTTTGGTGACCTCATATGTATTTGCAATTTACCTAACTCTCTGAGGAAAGTACCTGATCTGGTGGATGTACCTACCTCCTTGGCCACTGCTTCTCAGTCTCCTATGTAAGGCCTTCTGGTGGCCTTCTATTACCCTTCTTAATAGCCCATGGTGTTCCCCACAGTCCGGTCTTAGTTTTTGCTCTACTTACTCATTTCTGCACCTCATCACCATCCCCTGCTTCAGGTATCACCCACATTCTGATGACTCTTCCATCTGTATCTTTAGCCTGGCTTTTCTCTGGAGCCCCAGATTTCTATATTTAACATATATGACATCTTCATTTCATGCTTAATTTCCAATTAGGCTAGGTATAATTGCATTAATTTCTGAAAATTTGCTGCATTCGTTACTCTGTATACAATCCAGAAATATTTTCTTCTTACTACAGTATTTGCTTTTCTACATACTCAGTGGGCCGCTTGTTAGTTCTTTCACACTTGACAGTGTTGCCTTTCCTTGCACAGACATCTAAACTTTCTCATAGGACCCATTTTTCCTTCATGGCTAATCAGTGAGTGAGTATGTTTTCTAGAATCTCTTGCAAGGTGTAGTTGGCCCAAAACCAATAAAATTGTCTGTGAGTAGAAAGGATGTATAAATTCTGGGTTATCTCCTAAGGGAAAAGTCTACATCCTGTAGACTGTTCTGCATCCTCTTACTGCTAAGAAATACTAAAAAATGCAGTAGTGACCACTTGGGTTCTTGGGTGAATTTGTGGAGCATGGCTGACCTTCTCCTAGACAACCACTTTGTATATTTTTGGCAAAAAGAGAACGACTCTTCTCTATGGTTTAGAACATTGTATTTTAATGTCTTTTTATCACACCTTAGAGTGTATTCTAAAAAACCCATACTATTATTTTTCCTAGTCCTAGTCTTACACCAATCCATCCCTCATACTTTTAAATGAGTGTACATTATCTCAAATGCAAATATGATCAAACCAATTCCTGGTTAAAATTTAGAAGTGGCATTTGCTTTGCTATATTATTTCTAAATTTTCAAGATAAATGTATATTGATTTTATAATCATGAGGAAAGAAATAAATCATTAGTGACCCCCTCAAGCCTTCAAAATAAAGCTCAAATTGCTTAACAAGGAACAAAATTTCCTTCATATTCTGCTACTGCTTGAGTATTAATTTTTACCACACCCTCACAGATCTCCAGACATGTGAACTTTTTAGTCCCTGGATGATGACAAGCCCATGTGTGCACATCTGTGTCCTTACAAATCCCTTCTTTCTCTCTGGGTATATTTCTTAGATTTTCTTCCAGACTAATGGCTACTCATCCTTCAAGACTTAGTTGTAATTTAAGGTCAACTATCATATCTTTCATAAAGATGATCCTTTCAGTATTCATTGAGACCTTCATCTGTGTCCCCAGTGAAGCCTATCAATATCTTTTCACATTTAACTCCATCTATTCTCCAACAGACTTTGTGGTTTTTTTTGTTTGTTTGTTTGTTTTTTCCCCTATGAGTAAAAGTGCTTTCAGTTAACTAGGTACTATGCCATTTATTTTCATATTTATGTATAGCTGGGATTCAAAAATTTTTTATGGAGTGAAAAGGGGACACATTTTGTTTAAACATACTGTCTAAAGTGACTTCAGTTCCCATCTACTGTCATTTCTACTTTTATCCTCACATCTCCTTATAAAGACACAGATTGTCAGAATATTTAAATTGAGACAGATTATAATTAACATAATTGGATGTTGATTAGAATCACATATTTTGTTTTAATGTCAGTTTTTCCCAATAACTTAAAACTTCAGTGTATAGAGAGAATTTAAGAAGTTAAGTAATTTTGTTTTTATTATTGAACTGATAACATTTTTATAAATGTTGCAGTGGTTTATATAAAAAATAATGAATACTGAATGAATAAACTAGTGGTTCAACTTTAGTAAACAGAATTATCAAACATTGAAAGACTAAAAATAGTATGCAAATATGCTCAAATGTCAATGTTTAGTTCCTTGGACACAGAATTAGTGACATTTACAATTTTCTATGTTTGCAGGAAATATCTATTCTTTCTCATAATTTTTTGGTTGGGTGAGGAGTTAAAGATATCCCACAAAAGCAAAATAGAAGATTGATTCTCTTTTAAAATGTAATCAAAATTCTATAAATTATTTTCATTTTATAAAATTCACAGCTTGAATTCTGTAGCAATTACTATTCCATTATTCAGAATTTTTAAAAATGTGATGGATGATACAAATAATTTCATGTTTCTCAAATGTGAAACTATCCTGGTCATTGGCTGATATTTCAAATTTAAAAAACGTTTCCATTTTTCTAGGTCTTTTATTCTTGCCCTCAGCCTGTTTTACATGTAAAGAAATGTTCAGTAAAAATAAGTTATTTGTGTAGCTTTCCACATACTCATTTGGTAAACTATGAATACAAACACTAAAATGTATTCTGTTGCAAATGTGCTACTATATGTTGGTCAAGGAGAAATTGTAAAATAGAACCAGATTTGTGCTTGCACAAGATTGGAGGATCCTTCCTTTGATTTATGCTTACCACCTTGAGATTCTTAATTTTGGGATTGGGCCCTGAATTTTCAGTTTGTATTGGGCTCCACAATTGATGTGGCCAGTCCTACATACAATTTAAATAATTCTCCTAATTTTATCATACTGTCAGGGAGTACAATTGCAAAATGCCAATTTCTAAACAGCAACACATGCGCAACACCAAACCTAGAGTCCTAGCTGCCAGGCTCTACTTGGCCAGCTTAGCTGTCAGGAGCAGCACGCAGGTTAAAAGAGAAAGATTCTCCTGAGTATCAGTCCCTCCTGCTGGCTTGAGAGAACGAAGCTGGCAGGCAAAGTGAATCGGATATAGTACCGTGCATGCCCAAGCATCAGAATAAAGCCCATAGGTCTAATTTCAGATTTACCAGCCTTGGCAGTGTCCCTTTAAGTTTACTAAGTCGGATATACCTGTAAGCAAGCAGTCTAATGTTTTTGTGATCTTGCTGCTGTGGAAGTATTTAATAATAAGCCTCAGAAGTTGGGAGGTAAGACGGAAATCTATGATGTCTAATGCCAAGGTGCTGTTCAATGTGTTGAAAGTTGATTAAATTTCCTTTTAACACCCCTTGAAACTGACATTTTGCTACCATTTAGAAATTTTTTCCCTCCAAACTATTTTTTATACCCAAGATTTAGAGTGATATACAGCAAAGCAGCAGCTATGAATTGGCTCAAAATGTTTCTAGGGGTAATGAGCAGGGATTGAAAAACTCTGCTTCTGTTCATTTAAGGAAAGGAAAGCTAACTTTATCCTGCAACTGCATGCCAAGGCAGGTCAAAGATTTGAGACTGCTCAAATAGTGCCATCCAAATTTTATCGGTTTGAAGTGATAACCAGGTTCCAGAAACCCATAGATTGATAAAAGGAAAATATATTTAAATAGATGAGTGCATCCTCAGCTATCAGTTGCAAAATTGCTTGCTATATTCATACACTTCCATTTTTAAACTTACATCTGCTTTAATAAATCTAGCCTTCATTTGAAAATTAAGAAATACTGCATAATTCCACATTTGGTATCTCAAGTATCTGAGGTTTTAAAGATGGTTATTGTTTCCATATGTACATCTATCATAGGAAAATGTGGAAGCCAAACCTGAAATGTTATAAAATGCCACTGGTGTTTTATGTGTTGATGTGCATAATGCAAAGCATTGCAGTTATTACTTGGATGCTCAAATAATACAAAACAGAAAAACTTGTAAATGGAGTTTACAGAATCTTTTATATAATTGATAGTCAACTGTTAACCATAACAGACGAATTTATTTAGTAGCAGTTGTGTTGGTTTTTCTTCCATGTTATTCTGTTTTTCTCTACATCAATGGTTCAAAACCAGAAATCTAGCAAGAATTTCTTATATTAATGTTTACCTATTTTACTTTTTTTTTTTTTGTGGGTACCGGGGGTCGACCTCAGGACCTCGTGCACCAACAGTCACCCATGCCGCTGAGCGATATCACCGGCCCCTTTTTCGTATGTGGGATCCGGGAGTCGAACTTGGGCCCTCGCACTTGCAAGGCAGGCGCTTACGCCGCTGAGCCATCTCACCGGCCCCTACCTATTTTACTTTTGAGTTGAACTCCATGGTTCAACTTTATTTAACACAGTTATAACAGATTTTTTTGTGTGTGTGTGTGAATAACAGTGGTCGACTTCAGGACCTCGTGTGCCAGTAGGTGCCCGTGCCGCTGAGCGATATCACCGGCCCTTTTTCCGTATGTGGGTTCTGGGAGTCGAACTCAGGCCCTCACGCTTGCCAGGCAGGCACTTACGCTGCTGAGCCATCTCACCGGCCCCCCAGATTTTTTTTATAACAAATATTTTTAAATAGTATTCTGTTTAGGAAGCAAAATAACAAAAATTAAAAAGCAGAACATCATGCAGATACTAGAATTTTTAAGAAATGAGGATAAGTGCTAATAAGCAAGATTTATTTACATGTGATAAGAGAAAATAAGAAATGACCTTAATCTATGCGGGGATAATATGTCTTTAAAATACAGAATTGTGATATTCTTATAAAATACTTCCTCATACTAAAACAGGATCAAATAATATTAAAGAATCACAAGAAGCTTATTATCTACCTTGAATTCCTATCATATGTCAAGATATATGGTCAGATTCTAGTACTTGTGCAGAACTTGAGAACACTAGTCTTTGATAGATGAGACAATAGAGATGGCTTGGAATAAAATAGAGTAATAAGAAAAGATGTAATTGTATGGTACATTTCTATAGACAGTATCAAATAAGAGTAGAAAATCTCTGACAACACAAAGATAAGTAAATAATTACAATACATAATCTTCACAATATTTCTTTCATTGTATAATACATGAATATTAGTGCAAATATGAAGTAGAACATGCTTTTAGCCTTTTTTAATGCTGTACCTGCATTTCATGTATCTTAGTATTAATGTTTTTTTATATTACTACTTAAAGGAGCCTCAAATATTCTTACTTTGTGTTCAGTGTGACAGCTGTAAAGAATGAGTGATACAAATGAAGACTGGAGACTCAGATATCCTGAGTAACAGTGCCATAGGTAATAGAGTTTCCAAACATGGTGAACAAAGCTTAATAAAATTCCAAACTAAATGAAGTAAAGTCTTTCATAGATTTTCAGCATAATACTTTTCTGGAAAATCCAGTCTATTCAAAAGTTATGCAGCTGTCAATAGTGACAAATTCTAGGCTTACATAATTACAATAAATAGTTATTTTTCCTATAAACATTTCTCATGGTATCTTGAAAATTTATAAAAATTGTAAGGCAGTGTACTTCATTGTGTGGGACTATCTTACTCATCAAGGTGTGCAGCATCCTGGTCCCCATTACCTAAATGTCAATCAATGTGACAAAAACCAGCTTGTAGGTTTCAAAATTCTCCCTGGGGGAAGATACCATTTCCACCAGAGAAACTAAGCACCCATCTATGTTTTTAGAAATTTTATCTTAGATAATATAGGTATATCCTATAGTTGAGGTATTATTTTTATTTTTGGATTATACTATGGTGTTCTTTTCCCATAAATTAGTAGCATTATTTGTTCGCTTACAAAAATCTAATTTATTTCTAATGGCTGTAAGGAATTTTAAGTTAGACATTTTCTAAGGTAGCACATTAATTGGATAACAGTATAGTTCCAACTCTGAGAGAGCTGGTTCAAATTTCACTCATGTGTTTTATTAGTTGTGTGACCTAGCGCAAAGTACTTAGTCTTCCTAATGTTTCATTGCTTCATTTATAGCATGGAGGTGATAGTGTACCTCACATCTACCATGATTTATAGAGGCAGTACGGATTTAAAAACAGTTCCTTAACAATTAACTCATATATGTTAGCTATTCCTATTGTTGTTTTTATAAACATAATTTTGGATTTGGGCTAACTGGTTCCTGACATTTTATTGAGTTATTTAAAAAAACTAATATCAGGGGATGTTAGACTGCATAGAAACCTAGGAACTGTGTCAATCTGGGTAATTGTTCAAAAAGTAAAGTGTGCATTATAACGAATGATAAGAAAATGTGTGTGATATAAATAATCTATTTTTCTATTGCAGAAATAAATATTTCCCTAGTTCATAAAATGTCATATACTAAAGTCTTTCTATTTGCTTTTAGTGTCGTGAGAGTCGATTTTGCCATTCCAACATAGTGGAGAGGGGTCACAGTTGGATTCTGTCTGTTCTTGTCTCGATACTAAGTCATTTATACGCAGTCACTTGTGACATAATTTTTAAGACTACTTAAGGTGCTTTAGCTTCCTAAGAGACTACCCAGTATTTTTTAGAATGATTTTGAGTTAGTGTCAATATATTTTTGTCTCCACTCTAAACATCTCAAGCACCTAAACCAACATTAGCCTAATTATCAGTGTTCATAACAGAAAGATACAGGATACAAATAAAATGTGAATCTAGGCTTGTCTTCCCTATAGCCGCAGAATCTAAGATGTTGTTTTCAGCACACATAGTCATTTGGATGATAAAAGTATTAGAAAAAAAAAAAGAACAAATTCTCCCAATCAGAGAGTAACTTAAACAGTAGCTCTTATTGCCCCTATTCCTTTTGTTTTTCCTTAATTCACCACAAAGTGCCTACGAGCTATTCAAAATTTAAATCTTACACATTGGTAGTGTAGTCAACAATGTATTCTTAAAAAAAAATCTGTTACAATAACATTAGAGTGTTGTAACAGGACTTTTTATCCATAACCTCTATAAAATGAGTATGCATTTTAAAAAGAACCACATTCTTTTGATGGGCCAATAGTCCTTATAAGTCCATCACTTTCTATGATTAGTAATTAGACTGAGAACAGTTTAACCCAAATTAACTAATTTGGCCTGAATGTTAATTTAAATAAAGCTGTTTTCACCTAGACAGTTCTCTTGGAAGTTTTGGGATTTTACTGCAAGTGGGATTAATGAAAGGATCCTACTGATGGATTTATTCATCTTTTTTTTTTGGGTACCGGGAGTTGAACTCAGGACCTCGCGCTTGCCAGGCAGGCGCTTATGCCGCTGAGCTATCTCACCAGCCCTATTCATCTCTTTTTGACCAAATAAAGTATATTTGGAATCAGGTGGGCAATGTTCCATTCCCATTATCTCATTGCTCTGTGTGAAGGGCGTCAGTCCCTACCTTTCTCAGCTATCTTCTTAACTTTTGCTCTCTACCTCCTGTCCCTGGCCCTATTCTATGTACCTTGCTTTATATATTTGTTCGTTTGTTTGTTTCCTAGTTCATTTCACTACCTGGGAACAGGTACTGAGTGTTTATCTGGATTATTATCTACCTTCAATAGAAAAAAACAAAAGTTCCCTTGTGCCAGGCTTTGTTTTGGTCACTGTTGTAACTTGTGCCTGGGAAATAAAATGCAATAAATATTTGTTGAAGGTATAAACAAAGTAAAGGCTTTTTTCTTTGTCTCTATTCATATAATCAATTTATGAGACTTTCTTTGTTTTTGTCTTCTCAAGTGAGCCAGTGTAAAATTACACTTAAATATGGAAGAGTAGACAACTTACACTTTAACTGGGTAGGAAAATCATTATGTAATTTAACTCTACATGGAAGTCTGGAAATCAAGAAATGTTAGGAGACTAAATGAGAACAGTCCTAGGAAGCTTTCAGTATACTCTTTATATCCTAGAGAATGAAACGGTGAAGCTCTAGAAAAGCAACACATTCACATTTGCATTTACATCAAACAACATTCTTAAATAGTAATTTCAGCCCTACTTATGTCCAAATATATCTCTCTTATGTGCTACCTACATCTTTCCTGGGTGAGTTGGCATAATTAAGAATCAGTCTACAAACTGAAAAAATTAAAGCAACAACAACAATAAAAACAAATCATGATTACTAGCTCCCACACGGTACACTGCGGAAGTAAGTGACCAATGAATAGCAGTCAAATATCATAGGACGTGGTACCGTACCCTTTGCTACCCATATTATGAAAATCATCAAAAGTGCATTTTAAGGTTCCCCAGAAGGTCTGAGGATTTACAATTGCATAAGCATCCATGCGTTTTATATATGGTTGCATTCAATACTCAGAACTCCTGTGATACTCATGTAGGTAAGAATAAAATATCTAATGAGATTGTATTGTAGTTGTAGGTAGGTCGAATATTCAGAAAGTCAAGAAGATGTGAAGGGTTGGAATGGTTAGTAGAACAAAAGGCAACTCTCTGACTTCATCTTTCACACTGGGGACAGTCCCGGAGTGAGTCAGAGAGCACAAATAGAAAGTGTATCAAAATGAAGACTGTTCTTGAAAACAGTCATGTCTGCTAATGCTAATATATTGAACATTTAATTGGTTTAAGGCACCATGCTAGCTCCCGTAGGAATTGCTTTTGAGATCCTAGATGGTATTGAAGTAGAATTCTGTCTCCACATGGTGTGTTGGTTTCAGACTCTTTACACAAATGAACTGCTTTTTAGTTTTTCCATTGCCTTCTTTCTTCCAAGTAATACCAACATATATACTTAATTCAGAAAAGTATGCTTCAGTTAAAGTTCTTATTTTACTAAAGCTTAAGAAAATTTATTAGCATATGATTCTGAGGTTCATAATTTCCCTTCAAATAAGCTATGGGTTAATGTGTAGAAACCCCTGTGGATTTTTCCCTTTGTTTAAATAATACCCTGTAATTCAAGCCAATATACTTTACAATAGCATGTTAAAAGCAAATAGGAAAGCAGTTTAGCTCTAAATTAAGGTTCCTCCATCAGCATTTCTACTCACTCTGGGTATTTTCTGATACAAAGTTTTGGTCTCTCCTTTCATGATGTTATTTTGCAGTAGTAAAGCAAGTAACCACAACTTCATAATGCTAAGCACTCCACTGGGAAACACAAACAGAGTGCGTAAACCAAAGTATTCATTTCATGAGGTTTTATTAAAAGGCTTCACCTCTAAATTGAGCTGTCATACACTGTTGGGAAACTTTTTACCACAGTTTATTTTAACTATGTAAAATATTAAAGGAATGGAATTTCTTCAGCTTTTCGTATAATGGGCATGACCTCTCTTACACACCACAAACAATCTATACCACATTTAATCAAATTGGCTGGAGAGTAAAAGCAAGCCATATGTTTTCCAAGTTTCCCCAATTTTCAGAAATGACCCCAACCTCGTTAACATGCTGTAGATTTTCATGTCTACCCAGCAAGCACTTTGGCATTCTCACTGAAAAACTACACTGCATGATTAAAAGATATTCTTCAGATGAGGACACGGGTAATTTACAAATCTTTTGTGCCACAGCTTTATACAGTATTTCGAGGCGTTGCATTAACTGCTTTTGCAGATTTCTCGAATGTTGCTTTCAGTTGACAGTGTCATAGGTCGTTACTGATTTTCTCCTTATGTAAGCAATACCAGCTTTCTATTAAAAATACTAATTTCCACCCTACTACAGTGTCTTCTAAAGTAGTATGTATATTTAAAAAATCAAGTTGCTTTGAAATATTAAAAGAATATATTTAACTGAAAGGTTTTCAGACAGGTTGTTTTTCTGTATTTCCTGATGGCAGAAAGATTTTAGCTTACAAAGTCAATAGTAAATTTTATTAAAGTCATTATTTTCCTGTTACAGGCCTCATGCTTTAAATAAACTACAGCTGACAATGCTGTCTTACATACTGTCATACTGTAAAATGTCCTCTCTTTATTACCGCAGGGACAACCCGTTTAGAACTTTGAAAGTGTTTTCACATTCGAGCTGCTCATTTGAGGAGCTGGCCTATGGCTGTGTTTAAAGAATGTGGTTGATATTTCTATTTGCCTCTAAATATTCTAGGGAAAAATATAAACTTGCCAGCACAACATTTTTTAGATAAAGATTAATGTCCTTTCTCCATGGATAAAATGTATCTCAATCTTCACACATTAGTGTGCTCCTACTACTGTCATTATTTTCCTCCCTATCCCACTGTGTATAAGAGCAAGACGCTTGATGTGGCTACTACAAGTTTTGTTTCAGTAATTTTTATTTTCACCTAAATTGCATTTTTGGTGACTAATTCACCTTCTGTGCACCATCTTTCTTGATCAATGCAAACTTGATTAAAAGATTGTGTTCTCACCATAAATTGAAGAATCATCCAGAAATCATTTTCATCAAAATCAACATGAATATGTTTATCATTTTGGAGTCATAGCATATCATTCCAAGTTGTACCCACGTAATACCCTGCACCATACATATCTGGTCACAACATCCTTTAGTTTATATTGCCTCATTTTTTAAGTGGGTATTTCTTCTCTTCTCCACATGCACCCAAACCCCTACTTTCACACACACACACACACACACACACACACACACACACACACACACAGAGGACTCCGAAGAGAACAGAAACAGAGGAAAAGACATTAAACAATATGTTTTACATTTAAAGTCAGATATAATCAATGCCACAGATGTATATGTGCAATGATTTTTTTCCCTCCCATTTTAAGGTATTCCTTAAAAGTACATCTATACTTTTCACAACTTTGAACACCAGATGAAAGTTTACCTTAAAGTCTTCAAACTCATGTGGTCATAAATGCTGGACTTTGCTTTCTTCTTTTCAGAGAGATGAGCAAGGCAGAAGTAGGTAGGTAGTTAATTCTAGGAATAGATATGGTTGGTCCTCTCCTCTGCCCTCCTAGTCTAGCATCATTTAATTTTAGCGTATGCTACGTACACTTAGACTCATAGGAAAAGTGAAAAGATGTTTATAAACTCTTGCCCTAGACTAATAAAGACTTGATCAATGGCAAGTCTTTGATTTCAAACTCAATTCTCTCATATTCAATCTTCAGGCAGTGATCTTTGCTACTGGCTTGTGCCTGTATTCACATCTTCTCGGTATCTAGTTCTGTGGCCTCATAGATGAAGTAGAATAGAACGGAAACCATAAAATCACTCCCAGAAAAATGAAGTAATTCATTTCAATAATATGCTATATATGAATAGCTAAAGTGTCATCCCTATAAAAAGATTTAATTAACATACATTTGCAATTTTTTCTGTTTTTGTTTTCTTCAGTGTAACACTACAACTAAATATGCTTGGCTGTTTTATAGTCAAATCACTGCTACTGCCCACAGCGCACACACACACACACACACACACACACACACACACACACATACTCATACAACCCAGCCCCCAAACCTGGAATTTTCTCCTCATTTCTTCTATACTGTTTAGAATTCCAGCTAAATCATAATCACGAGAGTTTCTCACAACACATGGTATGGACCTAGATTGTATCAAAATGCCTGATTTGTGATGTGTGTGTTACTGTTCACTTAAAAGTGCTTTTGCTACCTTTTCTTATCAATGGAAAACTTTCAAGGTATTTAAAAGCAATGATTTTCAACCTTCTGGCTGCAATAAAGCAAAAATGGCAGGTGGCTATATGAAAGCAGTAGAATGCATTTAAAGGAAATCATGCATAGGGAAAGTATAACATTGCTTGGAGTCCATTTATACATTTTCTATTGGGAAGAATGTGAATGGGGGTGATGTGGGATTCTTTCCATTTGCTCAGTGAGAACATTAGCTGCTTTGTAGGCAATGTTGTTATTTTTAAGAAAGGGGGAGAAATGAAACATAGAAAACCTTCCTAGCAATCAAAAGAGTTGAGTTCAGCAATGATAAATAAAGAGGACAGCAGGCTAAACTTAAAACCTCCAATTCCTCAAATAGAAGAGATTAAAATTCTTCACCATTAGGCAACCTTTTTGGGGAGCAGAGGAGAGGCAACCTAATGCTTACAAAGCAAGACTTCTGACTAATTAAGGAAAAGGAGAGAAACAGATTGCGCTCTTTATTCAGAACAGGTTATCTGATGTGACTAATGCATACTTGTTAAAGGCACAGTGAGGTGAAACTTTGGCATTCAGGGAGAGGAAAGATGAATATTGTTAATATAGGTCACTGAGACAAGTCTAAAACTATTTCACTGAGAAGTAAGGTTCAGAGCAATACCAAATAAATAATACATTTGCCTTTTTTAAATCTGTACAGCCTCCATCTTACTTTCTCTCCATGACTCTTGTATTCACTGCATTCACTGACAGCTGTGACTCTCAGGAGAATCAAAAGTTCAAGACTCACCTGGGCAGCTTAATGACACTTTGTCTCAAAATTAGAAATAAACAGGACCGGAGATGTAGCTCAGTGGTAGAACATCCCTGGATTTGAACCCCAGTACTGGAAATAAAATGAAGCTAAACAAAAAAGTGCACATATTATCAAGGGAAGTTTTTTAGCATTATACCCAAGAAAGATAAAACTTGATGAAATGTATCACTGTTTAAAAACTGAAATTAGCAATATTTAAGACTTGGTATGATAAATATGATAGTCAAACTGATTGCTTTCCAACCTGTGAGCAAAGCTGCGTCTAGGAGAGTAAAAACTTGGAATGGACAACAGTTGACTTCCTGTCATTGTCACAGATCTTTACAGCTGCAGAACTTCCTGCGTTTTACCTATGGGAATGACGATCCTGACCGGAAGAATGGTTTTGCCCAGTGCTAGGCAGGGCAAATCAGCAGGGGATTGGACAGGAAAAATTTCTTGACATATTTGACTCTCCTCTTTGGGCTCTGAAGTTTTAGGAATCAATCCAGTCTTCTGTATGATTGTTGTGTCAAACTAAGGGCACTCAGAAAGTAAGGAAGTACACATGATCCCAGGATAGAAAGAGGAGAGTGGATGTTTTTAAGCAGAATGAATTTTCCTTTAAATTCTGAAATGAAGTGTAAGGGCACATTTCAGTGGTAGAGCACTTGCCTAACATGCATGAGGCCCTGAGTTTGATCCTTAGAATACAGCCCCTGAATAAATTCTGAAATAATACAGAGTTGGAAAGAGAAGCTCCCTTTATTCTTGCACTTGGCTATATTGTGTCTTACTATCACCTTTATCCATCTCTTATCATTGCAGTCTTCCTTGGTCCTAGTAAGTAATTACATAATATTAATCTCTAAATTTGGAGAATTCTTTCACTCATTTTTCCTAATATTTTTGGAACAAAGAAAGAGAACATTGAATTGGATTGGCTCTACAGCTGATTTGATTAATTGATAGAAAATATTCATTTAAAGAGCAATGAAAAAGGTGAAAAATATTGATTTAGTGTTTATAGGCATCCTAATTGTGCTGAAATCCTTTGCTCTATAAGTATTACTTATGGGGTTTTACAGAAATGATGTACATATTATACAGTATATGTACATGTATATATGTATATGTATATGTGAATATATGTTTAGGTGGTATCAGTATTACTAACTGGGTAATACAGATGTATAAACACTAAAAAAACAATGTATAAACCAGTTCTGCACTGATCATAAAAAAGAATGTTCTTATATACAGGCAAGAGTGTCCCACTGAGGAATGCAGCATAAACAAACTTCAAGGCCAGAGGGATATATTCATGTGAGGCCCATACTCACCCTTTTTCTTTCTTTCTTTTTTTTTTTTTTTCGCCATGTTCTAGATACTTACATCCCTGGAGTTTCCAGCCCAAAGGGTCCTAGTTGCTTCCAGTGACTGCAAACCCTGGCCCTGGGCCCAACCTTTCAAAAACTGACTTTACTCCTCGAGTATGTGAATCTAGGCCTGAGAGAGTCTCAGTGATTTATTGTCTGCAAAGGATGTGGACATGGTTGGGTGTCCAAGCAGATGTGCATGAAGTTCCTCAAGGTGTAGGACCTCTTAGAGGAGAGGCTGGGTATGGGCGAGGAACTCTATCTTACTTGCTAACATGGGAGCTTCTCTTTAATGGATTTAGACCTGACAGATGCACTTTAAAATCTCAAATCAACATTGTAAAGGTAAAAGAAAGAAACTCTCCAAAGAATTAGAAGGAAAAATGTCTGGTGCTCACGCAGGATGGGGAACAGGGCTCATTCTCATCCTCAAACTGAAAACTTCAAAACAACACACAGGACCTTGATTAGAGTGCTTGGGAAGGGATTGACCCTGCTGTAAGGATTAACAAGCTCCAAACTAAACACCGCCCCTGCTTTATCAAACGATCCCTAAAAATCAGCCCTGATTTTAACAAGATATTTGTAAGTGAATTAATTGTACCCTTCAAGAAAGCTCAAGAATATGGAAACAGAAAATATCCAGCAATAAAATGTGTAATTCATAATATATGGCATCCAATCAAAAACTGCTGGGCATACAAACACAGGCACACACATGAGTGTGAAAATATGATATATAACAAACAGTAAATCACTTATTTGAAATTGATTTGGAACTGACCTGAATGTAAGAATTAGCAGATAAAGGGTTTAAGGCAAGTAATACAGCTGTAGTCTGCATGTTCAGAAAGTTATGTAAAGATCTGGAAATTAAATCTGTAGAGTGGAAAATAAACTGAGTAGAATTAGCAGATTGAAAATTAAATAAGAAAATATTAGTAATCCAGAAGATAGAGCAATAGGAACTTTCCACAATGAAACTCAAGAGAAATGAGAATTTTCAAAAGTAAATAGAATATCAGTGAGCTGAGGAATGACTTTAGTTTATTGCAAAGTTAAATGAATACCAAAAGGGGAAAAGACAATATATTTGAAGAAATAGTGACAACATTTTTCTAAATTTTATTAAAACTATAAAGCATTCAGAGCTTTATTTATTTATTTTTAATGTGGGTACTAGGAGTCAAACTCAAGACCTTGTGCTTGCCAGGCAGTCACTTATGCTGCTGAGCTATCTCACCAGCCCAAGCATTGAGAGCTTAATAAACCCTAAGTATAAGAAAGATGAAGAAAAATATACAAAAAAGCATTAAAATCAAATTACTTAACAACAGTGGCAGGAGAAAAAAATCTTTAAAACATCCCAAAGAAAAAGTATATATTATGTATAGAAAAAGCAAAGGTAAAAGTGACAGAATTCTCTTCCCAGTAAGTAGATAGTGCAAGTAGGAAGACAAAAAAAAAAAAAAAAAAAAAAAATTCTGGGAACTAAAAAAAAAAACTCATCTGAAACAAAACCAAAAATAATGTCAATCTAGAATTCTATACCCAACAAACACATATTTTGAAATTAAAGGCAAACCAAAGATTTTTGTACACACATAAAAGCAGAACGATTGTATCATTAGCAGATTCACAGTGTAAACATTCACAAAGAAATTCTCCCAAGAAGGAGGAAAAGAATAAGTATTAAAGTGGATATCCACAAAAAATGAGGAGTAAAACATGGGAAATACATCTATAAATACAGTGTATATAAAACTTATTATTTAAATATTTTAAAAAGAGAATTCACTGAAAAAAGAAACCACTAAATATACTTCTCAATAATCCTCCAGACAAAATCAAGAGGGATTTAGAAAGGATTTTAAATACATTGACAATGAGAACACAACATACAACTTTTGTGGGATTCCTCTGATGGAGAATTAGAGGGAAATTTAACCTGTAGCCGGAAATGCCTATAATAAAGACATCTTAACTTGATGATATCTCCTCTACCTTAAAAACAAATAACGTCTAAAGTAAAACAAAATATAAAGTTGAAAGTGGAAGTCAGTGAAATAGAAAACAGAGAAAAATCAATTAAACCAAAAATTATAGCTAAACTGATCATAAAAATAAGAGGGATAATACAGAGGAGATGACAGCAATGAAGACTATATACAAAATAAAAGGAAAAAGGCAACGTTTTGAGCAAATTTATGCCAAAAATTAGACAACATAGATAAAACAGATAATTCTTTTAGTCAAATCTCACTTCAAAAATAAAATATATGACTAGAAATATATTAAACCTTTGAAATTATATTTAAAATCTTTACCATGAAAATAATTCCAGGCCTAGATGATTTTAATGGTGAATTCTATCTAATACTTCATGGAGAAATAATATTAATTTCACATATAATTTTAAAGAAAATTGAAGAAAGAATATATTTAACTCATTCAATGAGACTAGTATTATCCCCATAAAATCTCAAAAGAGCTTTTAAAAAATAGAAGTGGAGAACAATATCCTTAATGAGAACAGATGTAAACATTTTAGCAAATCAAACTCAATATTATATAAGAACATAAATACCTCAAGATCAAATGGGTTTTAGTCCAAGAATGATTTAACATTTGAATGCAATCCATGTAAATCAATGTAACTTATCAAATGATTAGGCTGAAGAAAAAAAAAAGAAAAAGATGACCATCTCAATATGGTGATGGAAGGGGACCTGTGACAATATTCAAAATTTATTTCCCATAAAAACTTTCAGCAATGAATGAGATCCTGGGTTTGACCTCTCAGCATTGCAAAACAAACAAACCAAACCAAACCAAATCAAAACCCACTATGTCAGTGGTGGTAAACCTCTGGCACTTATACCACAGGAGGCTATTTGTTAACATTGAAAGCTCTATAAGTTTCGCTGTCACTGTTCTAAGTAAAGTAGGAATACAAAGATCTTCCTCAACCTGATAAAGACCATCTAGATAAACCTTAATGAAAAATAAAATACAGTTTTCTTAAAATCAGCAAGAAGACCAAGATGTCCATTCTTACCACTTTCATTCAGTTTTGAAAGGGAAGCTCTAATTTATATTTTACAAACAATTCAAGGAATCCAGATTACAAAGGAAGAGTGGACACAGTCTTTATTTGTAGAAAATATGATTGTGGATTTAGAAATCTGATAGAGTCAACCAAAATGCTAATAGAACTATTAAGTCATTTTAGCAAAGTTGCATAACACAAGATTAACCCAATGAAACCAATTTTTTTGCATATCCAAGAAATTAGCAATCAGAAAATGAAAATTTTAAATTACTGTTCATAATAGGATAAAAATAAAATACTTAGCAAAAATCTAACAAAATATATGCAGGACCTGAATGCTGAAAATTGCAAGGCACAACTTAAAGAAATAAAAGAAGACCTAAATAATTGCAAATATATCCCATATTCTAGGTCAAGAGAAACAATATGTTTGAGATTCCAATTTACCCTAAGCTGATGAGTTGCTTCAACACAATCTCAATTAAAATCTGACCAAGTGTTTTTGAAGTTGACAAGCTGATTTTAAAGTTTAAAGGTAAATGCAAAGAACATAGAAGAACCTAAATATATTTGAAAGCAGAAAAAAGAAAGTGAAAGGAGACAAACGGTACCTGATTGGAAGGCTTATTATAAAGGCACATAATTAATACAGTATTACAGTGACATAATGATACACATATCTGTGCAACAGTATAGGAAATTCATTAATAGATCTCACAGATAAGACCTCATTCTTTAAGATGTAAAAGCAATTCTTACAGAAAATATAGGCTTTTCAGCAAATCAATTGAATAGTCATATACAAAAACATGATCTTGGGGCTGGTGAGATGGCTCAGCGGCGTACGTGCCTGCCTGGCAAGCGCGAGGGCCCGAGTTCGACTCCTGGAGCCCACATACGAAAAAAGGGCCGGTGATATCGCTCAGCGGCATGGGCGCCTGCTGGCGCGCGGGGTCCTGAGTTTGACCTCTGGTACCCACAAAAACAAACAAAGGAACACCAAAAAAACACATGACCTTAAATTTATAACTTATATCATATATAAAAATTAATTCAAAAGAAATGATAGACTTAAAGGTAAAAATGTAAGACCATGACTGATTGGTTATACCCACCCTAGAAAAAAGAATGGTTTAGAAGCTGATAGAATTATTTCATTAGTGTTAATTTGTGTATGGTAACCTTGTTAATACTAAAGTATCTAGTGAAGTCTCTCCCTCACACCTGCAAGTGTTGATGAAAGTCATCAATTTAATAAGTCCTTCAAGGCAATTTAGTTCACATGTAGTTTAATATAATAATATTCAGGGGCCAGTGAGATGGCTCAGTGGCATAAGCGCCTGCCCAGCAAGCGCGAGGGCCCGAGTTCGACTCCCGGAACCCACATACGAAAAAAGGGCTGGTGATATCGCTCAGCGGCACAGGCGCCTGCTGGTGCGCGAGGTCCTGAGGTCGACCCCTGGTACCCACACACACACACAAAATAATATCCCGTTTCATCTACAGATCTCAACATTTTATTTATTGTTTGTTCTTTTTTTCTTTGAGACAGGGTTTTCCTATGTAGTTCAGTCTGGCCTTCAACTTCGCTATGTATTATGTAGCCCAGGCTGACCTTGAACTACTGGCAATTTTTCCTGACTCAGCCTACTGAGTGCTGGGATTATAGGTGGGCACCACCACCCAGGACCATCTCATCAATTTAGTAGTGATATGATTGGTGATTATTTCAAATCTCCAGAGATAGATTTGAATAAAAACAGCACTAATGAGTTTATCCTGAAATGAAAGCTAAGTGAGGAATATATGTGCATGATACATTGGCATAATCATTTTTCCTATTCATCATCTGGACATCCCATCATGGTCTAAATATCATCTTGGAGATGTACCATGCAATTTCATAATTCTGATTTTAAAGTTGTTAAACCCAGAACATATCAACACTGCTCTATTTCCATTCATGAATCATTTCATGTAAATCACTTTTATGCTAATATTTTACCTATTTTGTGAATTCTTTTAGAATTTTCAGATTTTTTTTTCAGATGCAATTGGAAATATTTTCAATATTAAGAAAATATTCAACATGATCTATATACCAAGAGAAGTGACTTAGTGGATCACTTACTAAAAAGTTGCCCTGGGTAAGCTAGCATGAGTGACAAAGATTTTAAAGATATTTAGGTTTAGGAAAGGGGGAGCAAAGAGAGGCCAAGGGAATAATAAAAAGAATTAAGGTATGTTTTCTATGTGTACCAACTCCCCACGCTGAATGTAGTCTTTATGTACTACAAACATGTACTAGTGAAAATAAAGGTGATAAAATAGTATCTTCACAGTGTTGAAAAAAAATAATTTTAAAAAGATATTTATCTTGACAAATACCATGCCCACTCACAAAGCCAAAGGTAGCAACAGGTTTCTAAGAAGCAGTGCTTTATCTTCGCCACAATGTGTGCGGTGATTATCAGTGTCAAAGCATCACATTCAAATGTCATTTATACCGTTAGAATTTATCTTTGGTAAACAATATATTAAAATAAGTTACGATGTTAACTAATTTGTTTGAGGATCTTAGTTTAAAACTTCCTGTATCTTTGTGTACTTTTAATGTCGAAGTAATTTTACTACTGATTTGGTAAGCTCGGAATTATTCCCAGGAATTCACTCACCTCCTGCTTTGGCCTGCATATATCTGCACACTTACAATTTTATGAATGAGTACTTTCATGCAGTTTGTATAGAGACCGTCTCTGCAAAATTATCAATTGTAACATAGTACATAAAGATGAACTACATCTGTTGCTTTTTATAATACAGAGTTTGTGGCATTTCTTGTCCAGAAGATTAACCATGAAGTTATTTTAAATACGCTGTAGCAGACTGTTTTGATCAGTTAGGCCAATTTCATTTTCAAAAAAAATATGATGTTACATATTTTTGACAATGAAACATAAACAGAGATCTATTTTTAATTTCCTTGATTTCATACTCCTCCCTGTCTTGTACTTGGACATGCTAAATGGGGCCACAGCAACCGTTTTGTCACTTTGAGGCTAGGCAATTAGATGTGAATGAAAGATTGAGGTGCTAAGTGATGACGGAGCAGAAAAATACGAAGAACCTGGGTCACTGATGGCATCATTGAGCAGTGTGTTACTTACTTTTCTCTCATTGCTGAGACAAAATACCTGACACCCAAAATTAAGGAAGGAAAGGTTTATTTAGCTCACAGTTTGTAGAGGTTTCAATCCATACTCGGCTGGCTCCCCACATGGCAGAGGGCAACAGTGCATGGCGGCGGAAGGCAGCAAAAGCAGCAAGAGCAAAGAGAGAGGAGCGCGAGAGATGAGAAGACTCTTTCTGTCCTTTATACTGTATGTAGGCTACCTACCCTAGGGTTGGTGTAGCACCCACACCTATAATCCCAGCATTGGACCATGAATCAGTCACAAACTCTAGAAGCCTGCCCCCATGACTGCATGCGGTTTGGGGGGACATCTAGACACAAACCATAACATTCTGCCCCTGGTCTCCCAAGACTCATCCACATCCCTTTACGCAAAAGGCATTTTAATCCATCTCTAAGAGTTGTCAAAGTTCTAACAGTTTCAGCGTTGCTGAAAAGTCTAAGTCCCAAGTCTCTTGCAAGATGTGAGGCAAACTCTTAGCTGTGAGCCCCTGTACAAATGAAAAGAAAGTTAAACACTTCCAACATTCAATGGCACGAGATAGACATTTCCATTCCAAAAGGTACAAACGGAATACAAAGGAATGGGACCAAAGCAAGTCCAAAATCCAGCAGGGCAAACATTACATGATGTAGTTCCACATGGGACATCCAAGGCAATCTGTGGCAAGTTGTGAGCTCCAAAATGCTTGCGTGACTCCACCCCTATGGCACTCCAGGTGGTTGTAGCTCCCATGGCTTCTCTCTTAGGCCTTCTTTGCTCTCTCCTTGCAACTTTCCTTGGATGACCCACATTCCTGGCTTCTCCAACCTTCTGGGGTCTCCACTGCTCCTTTGGCTTCACACTCACAGCTTCACACACTGCCCTCTCAGGAGCACACTGCCTGGCCTCCCAGGCCTTTTTCTGAAATCTGGGTGGAAGCCTTTTTAACCTCAGAACTCTTGCATTCTGCATGTGCTTAAAACCAGTGCCACGTGGATGATGCCAAGGTCCACTGCCAGCTAGAGCAGTAGCCAGGCTTCCTTCTCTCTTGGCTGTAGAGGCGAGTGCCTGGATGGCTGAACACTGTGAACCTGATTCTGAGGAATGAATTCTCTATGCTGCCACCATTCTGGAACCAGGTACAGCCGCCACCATTTTGGAACCTCTTGCGGCTGACGCTGCCATTCTGGAACGTAGTGTGGCTGCTGCCATTCTGGAACATGGTGCTCTGTGGCTTTCTCCTCAAAGCAAAGTCTTTCACTTTTGCAGTTTTGAGGCTGCAAAGGGTGGAGCCCTGCTGCTTTTCGTGATGCCCTCGGGCCATCTTTTATATTCTCCTGTTCCTTCTCAGCAATCGAGATCTCTTCAGCTCTATCTTTGCAGTCCACAACTTTACTGGATCTTTTTTCCTGGCCAAACTCACAATGTTTTAAATCATTCTGCTGGGCCCTTTGCTCTTGATTCTCAACATAAATCTGGCTAAAGGCCCCCAACCATAACCATGCCACTGCCTCAACATTAGGCTGCCTTGAAATTTTTTCTGCCAGTTTAATTAGTCCGTAGCCCCTAATCTCAGACTCAGGCAAAGTCTCAGGACATGAGCAAAATGCAGACAAACTTTTTGCCAAGCCATAATACACATCTTTTGGAGTCCAACAACCAGTGCAGTCCTTCTTCCCAGCAGAAGCCTCCCGAGCCTAGTCTTTACTGGCAAGATTTCTGTCAGTCCTCTGGTCTTCTGAGCTCTGACCAGGATCTCCCATACAGAATAGCTTAAGAGGTTCCAGCTTTACTCTTTCAGGTGACATCTCTGAACCTTTCCAAACACTTCCCACAAGCCATTCCCAAAGGCTCCTGAACCACATGGTCAGGTATAGTCACAGCAACGACCCCACTTCTCTGGTACCAAATTCTGTCTTAGTCACTTTTCTCTCATTGCTGAGACAAAATACCCAATGCCCCAAATTAAGGAAGAAAAGGTTTATTTAGCTTACAATTCATGGAGGTTTCAGTCCAAAATCAGCTGGCTCCAAGGCAGGGTGGCGTGGCACAGGGGCAACCATTCATGGCAGCGGAAGACAGCAAGAGCAGCAATAGCAAAAAAGGAGGAGAGAGAGAGAGCAAGTGTCTTTCCCTCCCTTGTAATGTATGAAGGCTCCCTGCCCCAGGGCAGGTGTAGCACTCACACACATAATCCCAGCATTGGACCATGAATCAGTCACAACTCTAGAAGCCCGGCCCCATGACTGCATGAGGCTTTGAGGGGACATCTAAACACAAACCATAACAAGCAGTTATCCCTTTACTTGCTCTTCCAGGCTTCTAACAGTGTGAGATAATTAAACATCTTTGTTACTTAAGTTTTTCTTGGATGGGTTTTGCAATATTTGGAGCAAAATTATCCCTAATTAATACACTTAGAGAATATCTTTCACTTGAACAAAGCTATGCTTCAGAGAGAACTAGTTAACTACCAGATGGCGTGAGTGGCCATACATATTTCTGTTACGAATACACCAGTCACAGTCACAAAGTGAAGGAAACATGCTCTTGGGATGATTTATTATTCAGGAATATGTGATTCTGTTTGTGTTTAATTTTGATGTGCATCATATTTGATAAGTGAAAAAGCAATGAGCTATTTACTACAATGACATTATTTAAAATTATTTATGAGAAGGCACATAGTTATAATAAAAAAGTTAAAATAATTAAAAATGTGATCAGTGAAAAAATAATGACAATCATACAATGCAATGGAATAAACAACAGATATTCACCGTTTGATTCCAAAAAATGGTGAATCATGAAAAAAAAATAGAAAAAAATATGATGGATTAAATGGAAAAATTATTTTGGATATGTTACTAGAGTTTACCATCAGTGTTTCATAACTTCAATTCAATTCAATTCAATTTGATTCAGTTCAACTCAGGAAAATGTTTGGTAATGGTTTAAAGATATGAAAATATGACTGCTAAAATTTTGTTATAATCCAGAGATAACTTATAATTAAAAGGTCCATTTGAATATTGACTTTAGCAAAATATAGCAGATACAGTTTCAAAAATAGTTTCGATTTTGTTGAAATTATCAAGAATGAGAGGTTATGAGTTGTGGCAGACATTGCTAGTTCCTAGTCTCAATATCTTACTTCCTTAAGAACAGAACTCTATTGTTTAGCTCCTGCAAATGGCAGCCCAGAAAGTAGTTAATGAGCTACAGTCTCCTTGGCATATGTGATCATATGATTATGTTCTAGCAAAGAGTTTATCAAAGTCTACTTTAGATGATAAAAGACAGCTGTACACTACTTATCCTTCTTCCATTTTACTTCACAGGATTATATGATAGCGGAATTGTAGCAGCCATCTTGGATCATTAGAATGAAATCACAACCTAGGAATGATCACGTGAGTTTGCAAATTTACATATATGTACTTTTAATATATTTTTTTCTCCCTCTTTGTCAACGGAAAATGAGGATAGTGTTGGTGCCTCTATATTTTTTAAAAATGTACAGTGGGAAAACAGTTCATTGTGGCTTTATCAAGACACTGATTTGTCTGGTACAATTTCAGTTGCGGTGGATCTAAATTACCTAATTACTGTTATTGTAATGCTTGGTAGAATCCCTGCTAATTGGAGATTGACTGATATCTCACATTAATGTCTGTCAACTAAAGGGTAAGTAGGTACAAAAGCCTGTCAGTAGTGAAAGCAGGATTAGAATCTACGTGAATATGTGAATAGATTTGCACACACTGAAGTAGGTGGAAGAGATGAAGTATTTGAGTAGTGTCAACTGTCAAGGAACATATGTGAAACACAAATACACCTATGTTATTGTAAACATAGGCCTTTTCAGTGAATCCTGGTTCTTTGTACAGCTAAGCAGAGATGGGTCAGGAGAGAAAAGAAGCAACACCACCATATGGATATCTGCAGTAAAATTCTAATCCATCAACTTCATTTTTACCTTTATTTAAACCCATTATAATTCAGGAAAGGTATTTCTTTTACATATTTTAGATCCATTGGAAGTTTATTGCTTAGCAACTCCTCCCTAATCACATAGTATATAACATTTATTATTGTAATTTTTAGATCCTTAAGAATTTTAATTATCTATAAACTGTAACTTAGCTCTGTTGATGATAATTAGAAAACAAGTATAAAGATTGGAATCAAGATAAAACCAATAAAGAAAACAGCCATATTGAATAAGGCTTTTAGAAGTAGGGCCTTGGGTAAAGCTAGCTAGGGGAGATGGTAGATATACATTCCTACAGGATGTAGGTAGGGGGAACTGGGAAGATTAAGAAGCTTGATAGAATGTACCAAGTTTATGAGTACATTGTTGAAAAAGAGGCAGAAGGAGATTTTAGAATGAAGTTGGCCATTGAGTGAAGATACAGTAAGTTGAAACTGAATATACAGTATTCATTAACATTAAGATATATAAACTGGTATTTGACAATGGGTAGGCTCTCAGGATGCCTGCTTTACTGTGCTGCATTAGTGAATATAACTTAACATTTGAAAGTTAAACAATTATAGAGTTTCATAAACACCGTCAATCGTTTTTACCTTCTAAATTCTCATTCCTCTAAATTCTTGATTCACAAATTATTCTACTGAAGATTGTCAGAAACTCAGTTCTATGAATGAGAAAGAACCGATATTACCAACTTTGTTACATGTCCCTAAATGAAGTATTTCGTGCTTAAAAAAAGAAGTATTGATGTATGTTCTAATACATGCATCATTTTCATATTATTTATTTCTCTAGACTACTCAGTGTTTTCTTTAATTAGTTATGAAACAGGAGAACTAAGTTAGTGAAGGCCAAACTTTCTATAACACTTTCCAGTAAGATTTTAGAGTGTGCATCCTTTAATAGCAAAAACTGTCCCACTTAAATTATCTAGGATCAGATTACTTAGACTAGAACCTGTTTGCTTAATCAGTAGATAAAGTCTTAAGTGGCATTTTTTTTTAAAGCCAGATTTTGTTTTGGTGGAGAGGAGGGGTAAAAGAAGACAAGCTTAATTAACCAGACTGACAGGCTCCATAAATCTCTCAAGTGTTTAAATTAAGGATTGTAAGTTCTTGAAACTTGACAAGCCAGGCAGGATTGTCACTACTGCTGTCTGAAGCAGAGGTAAGCACAGATTAGGCTTGTCCTATCTTTATCATAAGCATTTGCCAGAATCTAAGAACTTCACACCGGGAACAGACTTGACGGTTTTCTTTATTATTGGAGAATTCATACAATAATTAAATTCTCACATTTTTCAAATAAGATTGCTCCTTTAGCACTAAGCATTTTCTATGATGTGGACTAGCATACTTATTGTATTACATGTGCACACACAGAAGTACCCTTTTATGAAAGGAAATATTCCTTTGTACTGTATATCCAATTTCAGACTCAGTGTATTCACGTCGAAGATATAGACAGATGTACACTGAATCACTGGATATAGTGCTTAGGGCTAGAGAATATTAGCTGCCACCCACATGGTCGCAGCTTTCCTGTGGAGTGAGATGTATCCTTTCAGTTATTTATTTGCTCTGTGTGCATATATTCACAAGTATAAATACATACATATGCTTGGAGCATGTTCCAGTACATTGGACATCTGGCAAGTCTCTATTATGAGACTTTCAGTGCTTCCAAAGAGTAATAAAATGGAATTACAAAAAGGGGTTGAGGATGGGGAGACAATAATGTAAATCACAGCCCACGAGTTTCTTTGAATGTAGGCAAGCATTGAGTGCGTATCTTCTGTAACACATCTAATTCTAATCTCTAACCAGCTCCTGTTTACATGCTGATTTCTGAAGGACCAAAGGCATTGGTTATTAGAAACACACCTTTCAGATATTTGCATCTTGTTACTTTCTTGCAAAGGAAGCTTTTCACTATGCTTTCATAAAACAATGACCTAAGCACATCAAATGTTTCAAGGAGTTTGCAGAATGGGCACATACTTTATTCTTAAAAAGGAAAAAAAAATCTTTACTTTCAAGAGGAAAAATGTTTTGGCTCTCTCTCTCTCTCTGTCACCTGGCTGAAGAACATAAAAAAAAAAAGGAAGAAGAAAAAAAAGTTACTGTGTGCAGTTAATATCGAACAGCAGCCATCTCCAGATGATCCCTGCTGCATCCAATTTCTGCCAAAATGCTTTCTGTTAAACCTCCATCAAACAGACACACGGCGCACAAAAGAAAACCTCATCACCAAGGGAAACTAATCCACCGGTGTGCAATGTAAGCCTGTCAACTTTTTATTATAAGAAGTCATCACTCATTTCAGTGAAGATTAAAAGTATGACTAAATTGAGAAAATCCTCTTAGCCATTTGGAATTTTAATAGAGGAGAAAAGGGGGTGAGTAAAATTTAGACTCTGTGTGTATGTGTGTGTGAGTGTGTATGCATATATATATATATATATATATATATTTGTATGCATATATAAATGTACACACAGTACCCATGTATATATGTGCATGTGCACATTATATACTATGCACATACATGTCAACATTTGTCTATACACATTATTTGGATGAATATTGGTAATTATGCATATATCTGCAGCTCCCTAAAAGGAAAAGCTACCAAAATTCATACATAAACATGTAGTCTTGTAGTAGCTTTTCTCAGTTACCACAGACAAACAGTTTCTGATTCAGAGGAGCTTAAAAGATAAGAATGGAAAATGAGTCCTCACAGCTTTAATTACATTGCCACTGGCAACAAGGTGTTACAGTGGCAGAATGACAATTGCTTTTACTCAGAGTATAGATTCAGGGTCAATATGCTATTTCATCCCAGTGCACCAGAGCAGATGAGCACCATGTTGTTGCTGTATTGGCCTGGCGATGCTTGATCCCTGCAGGTAAAGTTAGTCTGATGTACCATTAGAATTACAGGAGATGTATGCATCTGTGGTTGACTGGAGCTGGGTTCCACAGATTATATTGAATCTGGTGTGTCTCACTTAAACCGTCATTGAACATGTGGGTACCCTTCCACATTTAAAGACCATAATCATCTTCCCATTCCCAAGATTTCACCTGTGTGGAAGCACAATTAATTCTCCAGTCAGATCAACTTGAAGTTTGAAAAGAATCCATTGTTATCCCTGAAGACCTAAGTCACTTTTTAAAATTCACAGAGAACTTTAAATCTGTGTAACTTCTTCCATGCTTTGGCATGTGTCCCCCAGCCCACCCCGACCCCTCTTTTCACAATGCAGGAATCAGGCTGTGGAAGGCACGCATTTGGTTACTAGTTTCTAGCAGTAATCCTCAACATAAGCCCACAGTGATCACTGGAGAACAAACAAGTAAGTCCTGTCACTTGCCAGGAAGATAAACTACAACTGTGTCTTACCTTTATGCAGTAGCACGGTCACCAACTTGCAGGGAAGTGAGTTGAAATTCTTTCTGCAAATCACTAAAGACCATGTACCACCGGGAAGACTGCCTCCCTGAGCATAGCAGAGCAGTGATGCTGACACCTTTGGGAGAGGCTGGGGAACCTGTCAGCAGTTTCAGCGTCTTCTGGCCCTTTGATTAAACTCTTCCCACCCCCTGCCCACTCCCAAACTAACTAAACCTTTTTGCTATTCAAGTAGTGGTAGAGGACCACTGAACTGTTTCTGCTTTGAGAGCCTACTTTACTTTCCATAACCTTCCCTTCTATCCAATGAAAAGCAACTGTGGCCTTTTACTAAGTAAATGAGCAAATATTTTCCCAGTGTTCACCAGGTTAGATCCCCATTTAATTAAACTGGCTCATTATGTCCCTATCTGATTAGCAGAGTAGAATCAATTATTCAATGCACAAACATGGCTGCAGGAGCTAGAGGTGTATACAGAGCTGTTCATTTAATTCCAAGGACACTAATTAGGTACAAAGCAAGCAATAACTTTAACAATTGCAGGCACAAGCATACATGCAGTACAGGACAAGGGGAAGTAAAAAAAAGAACAGGCCTTCATTTTCTTAATAAGCTGGATTCTCTTCCCCCTAACAGGGTCAAGAAAAAACAGAAAGCGAGAGAGGATGAAATGTAGATCAAGAAAGCTAAGCATCCGGGAAATAACCCTTGGGATTTGCATATGTAATAGTGTGCTGCTACTTTTGTACTTTATAATCAAACAGTAGGCAATTATCCAAATTATTGACAGCAGATTTCTCATTTCAACTGCAAATTAAGGCCATTAATAAAGCTTTCTAATGCAAAAGTGACTAATTAACTAATGGAATGGAACTCTGAAGCTGTGATATCAAAACCAGTCCACCACATATTGTGGAAACACAGGGGAACTAATTAGTTTAATTATCAAAACAGCTAATTAAAATTACACAGTTGCCTAATTAGTTCTTTGCGTTTTTTCTCTGGTTTAATTGACAGGATGGAGTTAAATAGGTAACTGGTCTCAAAGAGGGAAAGGGAAAAAACCAGGAATAGCTCCTGCTGAATATTTTAGCTGATGTTATCTCATTCATGTGGCAGACCAGTAACAGGAAAATAAATGACTCTCATCCTTCTGGTAAGCAACTCCAAATTTTCCAGACATAAATCTGCCCTCGGAGTAAGCTATCTGAAAAGATTTTCATGAAGTTAAAGGTCTGGGACGTCTTGATGCCTCCAAAAGGTCAGGGCGAACACATATTTTGGAGGAGGACAGCATGTGGTTTTTCTTCAGGAAGTTAATTTTTCACTTAGTTTAATTTATACCGTACTGTATGTGTGGTTCCATAATCGGTGCCAGGGGACATGTAAAAATGGCTTAGATAGCACAGCTATTTCTGAGCCTGAATGTGCTGAAAGGTATTGTGTTTCGGTGGTGACTGAATAAAGAGGCAAAGTAGGTGCTTTTCCCCATAGTCTGAGGTATTTCTTAAGCTATATCCTTGATGCTGAGAAGTGGGACCAGTAGCAACACAACTACCACACCATTGTCCTCGTGGACTCTCTTCAAGGATTTTTCTTCTTCACTGCAGAGCCTGCAGCCCTATCAGGCTTTGCCTAACATTTCCGCACTCTTCGTGGTGGTCAGCACCCATAAACCCCAAACCGGCTGAATTTCAGGTTGCGGTGGCTCTTGCACTATTGAAATCATGGAGCATTTTTTTTTTAATTAAAAAAAACAGCTAAAGAAACTATAGAGTCCATTCTCTTATTTATAAGCGAATTGCATGAAAATACCTTGTTTTCTGATGGCTTCAGAGGGCATCTATCAGTCATGGGCCATGTATAGTGAATATTGCAAAATGAAATTTTATAATAGAGAGTAACCTTTTTAGCTCTCCTCTTAATGAAGGAGAAGCTATTAGCAGTTGAACATAGTTCATAACTTTTATGAAGTTTTTATTATTCTATATATGGTCCATATTTTAATCCTGCAAATAAATCTTTGAAACTGTTTTTAGCCCCATGATAGATTTGCACCTAATATTATCAGTTTTTTGGAGTTGGAAAAATGAAATGTGATTTAACAAAGAAGTCTTCTCCTTCCCAGTTTTCCCGCCTTTGCTTTGATATTTTCCTTTGTTTTTTATAATTAATGTTTCAATTCATGTTTTGGTTGCAAAAACCAATGCCAAACTAATGAGTATAATTTATGATCATTAAGTAGATATTATATATTTAAAATATGATACTATATTTGATACATACAAAACATATGTGCAGCATATATTTAAGTGATATAGCATATATATGACAAAACATAAATTAGAATTTCATAATTCTATAGCACAGTATAATTGGTAAACATGACCAGTATCTTTGAAGTTATCTATGAACCAATCAGATCCTAACTCCCTCTTTTCTAATCCAGACCAGCTAGTTAAACACTACCTTGGATTTTATATTTATAATTCTTTTATTACATGTACTACTAAAAGGGATCATTTAGCTTCATATATTAACTATATAAGCATAGTAAAATTAGGTATGTAGTCTTTGGGAGCTTGTCTTTTTTTTTTTTTTTTTGCCTAAAATAACTTTCCTAAGACTTATCTACTTTGCTGTGGTAGTGCAATTATTCTCACTGAATAACATTCGTGTACATAGATAAACTTCATTTATTCATTTCTTTATTGATCACATGGAAAATAATTTGACATTTTCCTAAAGCTAAGCATTCACATATCTTATAATCCAACTTTTTCATTTTTGGAAAAAATTCTTATACACCTATAATGTGAGAAATATACAAAAATATTTATAGTAGAAAGTTTACAAGAACATTATTCCTTAATTATATTATTATTTGCAATTCATATTTAATCAATACATATTATTGGTACAACCAAGATCAGTAGTGTGAATAAGAGGATTTAGAACGTTTTTAGAGATGCCTTATAGATTGAACAGGATTATTAGCTTTATGTTATCTAAATTATTTAACATTCAACATTCAAAAATATCTTCGAAGTACTTTCATGTATCAGGTACTGTTCTATTTATAGGGAATATAACAGTGAATAAAATAGAAGTGATTGCCATTATGGGGTCTTTATTGTAGGATGCAGACATAAAGTACATTGATAAGTAACATATTAAAGAGTGGTTGGTAATGTAGCTAAATACAAAGCAAAATAAAGCAATAGAGCCTAATGGGATTTCTAATGTAGATGACACGGACAAGGGAGGTCTCCTTATAGAGATGATGTATGAATAAAAATCTCACAGAAGTTATGGAAAAGATAATGTGTTCATGTCACGGAAGAATTATAAAGAGCATAGGGTTGGAGTATATTTTTACTGACTTAGAAAAGCAATAAGTATATTGTTGTCAGTGAAATAAAGTTTGCAAGAGGAAGAAAGATAGGGCATAGAATTGGAGAAACAGGCCAAACTTGATTATATAGCCTTTCGTAGGCTATGTGGGCTTTGCCACTTATTCTGGCTGTGAATTCCCCTGATGATTCTGAGCAAAGGAGTTAGTTAACTAGCATGTTTTGTGTTACAAATCATTACATTGGTTGATATGTGGAAGAAGTCCATGCGAAGGCAAGAATAGAGGGAAGGTGGCTAGAAGAGGAGTGACTCATTCGATGAAGGAGGAAGGGTCTCTGCCTGACGGTAGACTGAAGCTGGTGAGAGAAGATCAGATGAGGGACACATTTTAAGAGTGGAAGCAAAAGGATTTATTTGTTGATAGACTGCTTATACATAAATGTACAAGATGCAAATTCAAGAATGGCTCCAATATCTGAGCAATGTAGTGAGAGATGATGTCATGTAAAGAGACAGAAAACAATGAAGTAGTGGGGACGTTTGATCAGAAAAGTCAAGTGTTTGGTCCTGGGCATATTCTGTGTGAGATCTCTATCAGACTTTCAAGGGGAGCAAATTTTCAAGTAAGTATTAGGTAAGTTAGCTGAGAGTTCAGTGATAGAGATTTAAATTCATATTGATATTTATAGTAATGGAATTAGAGTAGATTACCTAAATGGTTGGTATAGATAGAGAAGAAAAAGAGGCATGAAGAATGTGCTCTGATAAAACTGACTGATTGTAGTAAAGGTTTCAGATCTTCCCACATCCTCTGCCCACAGTCCTTGCCATATATCTGGTGGGGCCTTCCCAATTCTGACCCTGGGCTCAGCCTTGCAACGTTTTTTCACCAATGGGAGGCTAGCAGTTGTGGTGGCATTGGAGTCTGGCAAAAGGACTTGTACATCTCCGCTGTGCTCTTTACACTATACCAGTGATGGTGAACCTTTTAGAGCTTTCAATGATAACAAACAGCTGTGGCATGCCTGCCACAGGTTCACCACCACTGCACTATACCCCGCACTACACCCTTAATAACACTGAGCTTGAGAATGATTTTCAAGGACCATTGTGGTAGCAATTTATATTTGAGGCACTTGGAGTATTTTAACTTTTAGGGATGTAGACCATGAGGAAGATTCACAAAGGATACTGAAGGAGCCATCATTAAGGAAAGCTAGGATAAATGGTGTCCAGATCCCCAGGAGACGGCAATGTTTCAAGGCGAGGGAAGCGACCAACTGTGACAAATGCTATTTAGAGTTAATGTAAGTTGAAGACTAAGAATTGATTATTGCATCTGGAAAAAGGATTTCATTAATGCCCTTCATTCAGAGTGGTGGGAAGAAAAGCTTAAGTCAAGGAAGTTCTGGAGAGAATGGAGATGACCAAGTAGAGATACTAAGATTTTTGCTCTAAAGGGCAGTAGAGAAATGGCCTCATAATTGTAAGGGAATGTGAGTTGGGAGATAATATTTTTGTTACATTATAGATTGTTTATATGTGACTAATAGTACAAGGGAGAATTAAAACGGGTAACATGGGAGAAAAGAAGAATAATTATAATAGCAAAGATTTTGAGTAGGTAGGTTAGGATAAGATATAATGAAAAAAGTTGGAGTTGCCTTTAAGTAGGAGAACAGGCAATTCATGCACAGATACAGTGGGCAAGGTATAGAGGGCTTTAGATGAGGTTAGTTTGGTAGAGCTTCAGTGAATGTGTAAAGTGTTTCTCTGAAGAATTTTTTTAAATGGTAAATTAACAATGAAAGTTATCTGAGGGTGAGCAAGAGGTACATGGAAGACAGAATTCCGAGCAGGCTCCCAATGACACATACTCCTCTATGTCATTCACCCCTCTGAGTATGGTGGCCTCTGGTCTGAGCAGATATCACTGTTGTGATTATATTTTACTATATAGCGGGAGAAACTTATCCTGAGTGGAACTGATCTAATGTAATTATCTCTCTAAAAACGTATCCCCCCACCCCTCCAAATCTGGTTGCAGAATCAGCAATCAGAAGAATATCTGACAAGAAGAAAGGAACAGTCATGTTGTAACCACACAGAGAGGCCGCATGGTAAGGAACCGTGGTGTCTCCAGAGGCCAAGAGGGGTCTCTGGCCACAGATAGCACTAAAATGGGAACCCCCGTCCTGCAGCTGCAAGGAAAAAAATTCTGCAAATACCAGTGAGCTTGGAAGATGCTCTCAGTCACAGAACCGAACCGCAGCGCTGGCCAACAGCCTGGTATCATCCAAGGAAGATCCTGAGCAGAGAATTCAGTAATGCCACAGTTGGGTTCTTGACTATAGAAAGCCGTGAGGTAATAAACGTGTGTCATTGTAAGCCATGAGGGTGTAAGAATTTGTTACAGCCACAGGAAACTAATATGGGGTGTTAGAAGTTGGAATTAGGAGGAAAAACCATCCCAGAGAAAGGAGAATGAAATGCTTGCAGAATATAGAGTGATTCGTAGGCATGGTGAAAAGGGACACACTCAAAATTTGGTGCCATAAGTTTAAAGTCAGACCTATCAGAAAGGAAACTTGGATAAAATCACACAATTTAGGTGTCAGATTTAACAGTTTGTGGTGTAGGCAGTTGAGAATGTGTAAGGAGAAGGGGTTGAGAAGGAAAATGCTAAGTGAAAAAGGATTATTATGTTAGAACGAACTACCAAATGGAAAGCAAAACAGTGAGAACCAGATGAGGATATTATACAGTGAAACCTTATGTCCGATGGGCCTAATGTGTTTAGTAGTATTTTGGATTTGTAAGAAGTGGATAAAGTGAGAGTCTGCAATTATAAACTAGTCAGCCTATAGATTTCATTTTGACATCTTTTGTCCAATTTTGCCTCAATTATCAGTTTCCTGAGTTTTGGCCAGTGCGCGCTGAGATTTCTCTTGAGTCTCCTCTGAGTAACAATCCATCATTTATTGGTCTCTTCTCCCAAATTTTGGGGAATTATTTCTGAAATTCATATTTTTCTCAGATATGAAAATCTTCTTTCAGGAAAAGCTTGGTTATTACTCACTTCTAACTCTCTGTAAATATTAGCAATTTAAATATTACACCCAATTTTGGAGTAATGTTTCTATCTCTATTAAAGAAAATTTTTATCTCAGAAGCCTAGAAGAATTTTGTTTTGTGGTACTAGGGATTTTATCCTCATCTGCATCCCCAATTCTTTTTGTACTTTTGAGACAGTCTTTCTTAACTGCCCAGGCTGGGCTCAAACTTGTGATCTTCTTGCCTCAGCCTCCCAGAGTAATGGGATTACCAGCAAGCACTACCACTCCTAGCTGATATTTTTGTTTTCTAAAAATCAGAGTACTTTTTGGTTCCTCTAGACAAGGGGTTGGCAAACTAAGACCTAGGGGCTAAGTCTGTCCAACATCTGTTTTTGGTTAACAAAGTTGTATTGGAACGCAGTCAAACCAATTAATTTGTATATTGTCCAAAGCATTTTTACACAGAAAGTCAGCAATGAGGAGGTTCAGTGAAAACTATATGGCACAAAAAGGCTAAATAATTTACCAGTTGATCTTTTTCAGAAAACATTTGTGAACCTTGTCCCAATATGTCTGTGCTCAAACTGATTGGTTTTTATCTTTTCTTCTCCATGCCTATGATATAAATTTTTAGAATTGGAGGAGGAGGAAATCGCAAAGATTAAAAGTAAAAGATTAAGGTGTGCTATAGAAATGCTACATGATTTTGCTATAACATTGGATAAGGTGAGAGAAACTAAAGCAATGCCAACACGGGCATCTTAACAATGGAAGTCTGCTCTGTGCTGTGTTTTATGAGAAGAGGAGGAATTGTGCAGGAAAGGGTGACATGGTCTGAACACTGGTAAATTCTGGCATGTTTTTATAACCTTGCATACTGCTAAAGTTTTTTTTTTCCCTCTTTGTTTCAGGGTGACAGAACTCTGTTTTTAGAAGAAATTATCTTCACCTTGGTTACTCACAGATTGGCAGAAAATAATTCTTTTTTAGCTCTACTTTGTACATCTAATGTTTTCTGTATCTATTAAACTACATATTGGTTCTGCATTTAGCAGAGGAGCAAATAGTATGTTTCCTGTGATAAGAATACAACCACTGGGCCGGTGAGATGGCTCAGCAGAATAAGCGTCTGCCTGGCAAGCGCAAGGTGCTGAGTTCTACTCTCAGTACACACATAAAAAGGAAAAAAGGGCCAGTGATATCGCTCAGTGGCACAAACGCCTGCTGGCAAGCACAAGGTCCTGAGTTTGACCCCCGGTACCCACATTAAAAAAAAAAAAAAAAAAAAAGAATACAACCACTAGAGAAATTACCTCTTCAAAATACTCTGATGCTAGCCAAAACTTTGCAGAAAATCTTCAAAGCCACATCACACACACACACACAAAAAAAAAAAAAAAAAAAATGAGGGGCATCCTCTTTCCTAAAGTAAAGCATTGACAAATATGCATACTTAGTGTTAATATTACTTTTCTTCTCTCTAGTTTTCTGAATCAATCTTACTCAAGGCTTTATTTAAAATAAATATTTTACAAATATCTTCAAAGAATAGCCTTTAGTCTTGATGATCATCTCCATCAGTTGTTGCTTATTTGGATATTTGTTTTTATTTTTTGAATTTATAATCTGACTGTTTATAATTTCCCTTTGTTGGTGTCTTAGTTACTTTTCTCGGAGCTGAGACAAAATACCTGACACCCAAATTTAAAGGAGGAAAGGTTTATTTACCTCACAGTGTGTAGAGGTTTCAATCCATAGGTGGCTGCCTACAAAGCAGGGTGGCATAGCAGAGGGGCATCACAAAGGAGAAACAGTTCATGGCATACATAAGGCAGCAAAAGCAGCAGGCAACAAGCAGGGACACTCTTTCTAGCCCTTAAAGCCTATTCAGGTTTCCCACCCTTAGGGAAGGTAGCACTCATACCCAGGGTGGGGCAGCTTTAATCCTAGCATCACACCAGGAGTCAATCTCAGGGTCACATCCTTGATCCCATCATCACACCTTAGATCCAGCCACCTCCATAAAAGCTTCACTTATGGTTACTTGAGGCTTGGAAGGGACATCTAGACATAGCCATAACAGTTGGCTTTGGGTCTACTGTGTTGTCTCTTTAAACTTAGTGTAAATATTCTGTTGAGTTTATCCTTGAAAAGAATATTTAGCCTCCGTTGGAGATGGTATACAAAAATAGCAATATTGATTATAAATGCATTAGTTGTGGCTTAAAAGTAGTCATTATGTTGTTATTATCTTAATGGTAATGTTTACATTTTAAATATGTGTATTTAACTCAGTGTCATCTTATTTTCATTCTATTCTCCTCCCAAATAATCTAAAATGCTTAAATATTTTAGCTCTACACAGTTTCATTCTGTCTTCATGTTTTTGTCTAACATGTCAATTGCATCTTGTTTTCTGAACTCCTCAAAACTAGATTTTGTTCATTTTGTTAGTTAATGCTTTTTCAGTCAAGGTGGAGTTTCTCTCTCCCTCTCTCTCTCTTTTTTTTTTTTTTCTGTAGTTCTTTTGTTCTTTTGGAAATAAAATTGAGAATTTTCTGTGCTTCCTCTTTTAAATTTATCCTCATGTAAAATCACGTACTCTTGATTTTATCATTCATATCTCTTGAGTATATTTCCTTTTCCTCACCCTCCCTTCTCCCTCTTTTCACAGAAGAGCAGGTGACTCTTATCTTTGCCTGACCACAGATGTGACACTTGTGTCACTGGTCTTCCTGCCTCCACTCTGCTCATCTCTGCTCCAGTGTTACATACAGAGGCCGGAAGGTCCTTCCTAACAGAAATTTTAGGTCTTGTTGAAATCATCAGAGGTCTTCATTGCTTTAAAAAAAAAATTCCTACATGTGGCCTAACAAACTGTAATCTCCACTTTTACAGCCGGTTTCTCTCTACTTCTTGTGCTCGTGTTCATTGTTCCCCATCATTCTGAGCATCTTTCAGCTCACTAATTGCAGCAACTTCTTTCATCTCTAGGCTGCTGCTTGAGCATTTCCTTCTAACTCTTGGTGTTCTTTGGTTAAGTTTTATTCACTCTTCAGAGCTCAGCTTTACAGTATACTAGAAAATATTCTAAAATAACTTCTAATCTGGATGTTGCATCATAGTTGTTTGTTATTATATCTCTTAGTAGCCCTTGGCTGATTTTTGCTGTAACTGCTTTTTAAAATTTTCTCTCCATCTCAGTAGACACTAAAAACTGTGGTTGTAGGAGTCAAGTCTGCAGCGCTTAGCATACAAAAATCACATAATAAATATTTGATTAATTAAGAATGAATGGATTTTTCAAACCATAAATTGTTAAATATAGGTGTTATTCTGGAAATATGCTTTCACTGGAGAAATTTATGACGAGAAATACACTGGGAAACTAAAGGGAGAATTTGGTAAGTGGTGGCTATATGTTGAGTACAACCAAGGGGAAGGAATATGGAAATATCACAAATCAAGAAGACAGCCATATAACCCTGCAAGCTAGAAAATAGTACTAAATAGAATAGTACTAAACAGATAGCTCAGCATATTATCTATCGTGATACAAATGGTAGAATACTGACGAGATAGCAAGATAAATGGAAAATTGTAGGCTACTACTCTTCGAAACTTGCATAATGCATGATCTTGAAATAAATCATTAAATCTCTTAATGTCTCATTTTAACTATTAAGTATGTAATGAATGATTATTATTATTAACTACTGGCTGGGGTATTGTGAGACTTAATTTGCTAATGTTTATAAAGTGCTTCAGATTGTCTGATTAAAAGTATGAAGTATTGTCATTACTATACTATAAAAGAGTATGTAAAATTTTATTTTAATTTATAAATATGAAACTGTACCTTTCTATTTTCACTTAAAGTATTCTGAAATTTATACACATAAATTGGTGCATGTTTGAATCCAGGTCTCCAAACACTCATATTTGTTGCTATCATTGCTATCTATAGACTCTGTCTGCAATTCTGTTGTCCAAAATGTTTACGAGAATCAGGCTCAAAAGACTAGAAAGAACTCAGCTCTTTATGATATATTATTACCCACATGAATTGAGAGTGCTATGTTACGGTTACTTTTTCTTTCTTTTCAACCTTTCCTTTTTTTAATGAATGAGTTCCTTATTTTTAAATGTGATTAGTTTTCTATATTTGGCAATATTCTTCCCATACTTTTAACTGTCCCCTTGGAAGTGTGCATCCAGGGAAAACCCATAATTTGAATTATTTTTCCTGGTGACATCTTCCTGTTCATCAATTCCTTGCTTCTTTCTGGCTTGGTGGCCCCCCACCCCACCTCACCCCATCACATACCTGCTACAGACCCTGAAAATATAGTGGGACATGCCTGTGGGTTTTTTTTTTATTTTCGAAACTCATTGCTTTCATGTTTCTAGGTTTACTACCTGTTCCTTCAGCTTTACTTAAAAATAAGTATGGAAGTTGAAAGTTTGGTAACATGGCCTGTCTCCAAATGTTGTTTTATCTATACACTTTGTTGATAGTTTCAATATAGAATTCCAGAATATTAAGAAAGTATTAAGAAAGTAGTTTTGACTTAGATGTCTGCAAAGGCCTCAGAGTCTTCTATAGCCTTCAGACCATGCAGTTTAGGAACTGCTGTTGTGTGTGCACACACATGTGCACATATACACCCTTGTATGTACAAACACACATATATAAACACACCCTTACATACACAAGTTCACACACACGCATCTTTTCAGAAAATTATCCTGTTTTTCTTCTTTTATTTTATTCTCCAGGTTTTTTTTTTTCAGTCTTTTTTTTTGTGGGTACCGGGGTCGACCTCAGGACCTCGTGCGCCAGCAGACGCCCGTGCTGCTGAGCAATATCACCGGCCCTTTTTTTGTATGTGGGTTCTGGGAGTTGAACTCAGGACCTTGCTCTTGCCAGGCAGGTGCTTATGCTGCTGAGCTATCTCACCGGCCCTCTTCACTCTGTAATTCATTTTGGTCTTTAATTATTTTGTCTTATTTTTCATTAGAGAATATCGCCAAATATCTGATAATAGTTGCCTGAGAGTAGACATTTAAGAATAAAGTATGGATTGAGCACTGGGTTTGAGGAAAAAAATTGTCAGAGTGACTATCTGAGGGCAGTGGTCCTCTAGTCCACTAAAAAGAAAGAAAATTTTTAAAAAGCAAATATTTCCTGTCTGGGGGCCGGTGAGATGGCTCAGCGGCATAAGCGCCTGCCTGGCAAGCGCGAGGGCCCGAGTTCCACTCCCAGAATCCACATATGAAAAGAAGGGGCCGGTGATATCACACGTGAGGTCCTGAGGTCGACCCCCGGTACCCACAAACACACAAAAAAAAATCCTGTCTGAACTGCATAGCGAGACCATATCTCAAAAAGATAAAAACAAGAACCAAAACAAAAAAAGCAAATATTTTATTAGCCTGCCTTTACTACCATGAAAGGAAAATTATAGTATAATCTGATTTATGAACATATATAATTTAACCAAAAACTCACGCCATGCAAAAAGGAAATGAGCAGAAATTGATTCATGATATGAAAATGTGTGTTTTAGTGTGCGCGTCATCAAGAATGTCCACTTTTCTGTGGACGAAATGAAAGAGATAGTGGCATATACACATATAATCTCCATGAATGTGGCAGTTTTTAGGAAGGGCTGAAATAATTGAGTTGGAAAGCAATACTGGTATCTGAAATACCATGAGAAATGCTGCTTTTTTAAAATTAAATTTTATTGTATATAGAGTATATGATAAGAGATATATGAATATATAATAAAATAGTTACTATAATTAAATTAACATATCCATCATCTCATAGTTACTACACCAAGATTACATATAATCTACTCATTTTGCAAAACTTCTGAATACAGAAAATATTACTAACTACAATCCTCATGCTATAGATTAGATTTTTAGATTATTTGACTATTACTTTATGCACTTTGATCTACCACACCTCTTTTTCTTCATCCCATTCCAACCCTGATGGTCATTCCCAATGTTTTGTTCTCTTTCTCTATTTGACCTTTTTATTTTTTAATTTTTTTAATTTTTTTTTGTGGGTACCGGGGGGTCGACCTCAGGACCTCGCGCGCCAACAGGCACCTGTGCCGCTGAGCGATATCACCAGCCCCTTTTTCGTATGTGGGATCCGGGAGTCGAACTCGGGCCCTTGCGCTTGCAAGGCAGGCGCTTACGCCGCTGAGCCATCTCACCGGCCCCTCTATTTGACCTTTTTAAGAAAGAACCCACATATAAGCAAGATCATGCAATACTTTTCTTTGTACCTCTGGATGATTTTAGTTAGCACGATACCATTCAATTTCCTCCTTATGTTGTGCCAAATGGCAAGTTCTCCTCCTTTTTAAAAGCTGAAAAATATTCCATTGTGTACACATACATTTACATGTATATTATAATATATTTACACCAGAGTTTCTTCCATTGATAGACTTATAGGTTGTTTTATGTCTTGGTTTTGCTGAATAATGCTGTATGAACATGGAGTAAAGATATTTTTAAGAGGTGATAATTTCATCTTCTTCTTGCAAAGTGGTTTTAGGACATGGCAACAGAACCTCCTGGGTTAAGTGCAAGCTGAACTATAAGGCATTTTATTTCCATTTACAATGACATTCCTTAAAAGAAATCAGCCTAAGGCCATGTGAAAACACAAACATTTATTCATCAAAATTTGCATGTTATGTAAAATGAAGTGTGTCATAGATATACTGTGACTTTCTCCCCCTTTACATTATTATCTACTTTAATGTCAGAAATGTTTAGAGGTTGGGGATAATTTTTCATTGTGTGTGAGTTTCACACATGAGAGACGACCTCTGTAGTCAGAGATTCTTACTCGTTAAACACCAGAAGTGCTCCCTATTGAGACAAAGTACTTGCTCCCATTCACTGCTCTGAATCCCTGCTCTACGGTGCTCAGGTTGAGAGTTGGAATTTTGTTTCGGAGAAGCTCAAGGACCAGTTCATCCTCAAGCACCTTCTTTGCTTACTAATCGCCCCCGCCCCCCGCCCCGCTCTGTGACTTCTGTGCCTGTCCCTGACACCATCCGGGTGGAGGTTAATGTTTCAGGAGATGGGGCCCCTCCATGTCCTGATGGGGAAGTGGTCAGGACCTGCCTGAGAGCCACTGCTACTGATAAAGCTCTCAGCTAGTTAGTTCTTTTGTTGCAGTCCTTTGCACTTCTGCCTTTTGTTGTCCTTAGCAGCATCCAGTAAAATTCTACAATAGCATTCAATGTTAAAAGGTGAGTAAAGATAATATATTCAAAGCAAAAATTTACTCTAATCATGATAACTAATTGTACATAAATGTAATACAATAAGATCTATTGATAATTGTGTTCAATGTCTTTATCTTCTGTTGTTTCCCTTACCGTCTCTAATCATTTTCTGCTTATGTTAAGAATGAAATGGCCTCGGTAGTTTCCTCTTTTCTTTTAGGTCTCAACTATCCTATACTCTGCACTATACCCTACTTTGTGGAATCAGTGTGGGGGTAAGTATATTTTAAAACTCTGTATGATTTTAATGAAAAATAAATGAATAAAGTATATTTTACACAGATAGTGTATACCATATTGGCTAAAAAATATGTAGTAAAATTTAAGAAAAAAATATGGAATCACAAAAGCTTTACTGGCCTCAAACCAGTAGACTAGTAAGTTAGTATAAATATTCTACCAGTTAACAGATGGATTTTGTCCAGAAAGGTACTATCGCTTTAATTCTTCTCTACTTCATCTAAAAAATGCAAAATGCAAAATTATACATATATTTCATACTCATATATTCTTATTTAAAATCAAGAAAATGTAATTTCTTTATGGGATATTTCATTTTGGCAATAATGCACTTTGTCATTGTATAGTATATTTTATGTAAATATTTTATGTAAAATACTTTACATAAAATATACTATACAATCTACATTAACATTTTAAATATTAACCAGTACATTATTTGGCTATGTTATGTGTTGAAAGATAAAAAGTGTAATGCTTTAACCAAATTGACTATCATTATAAACAAAAGTGTGTAAATAAAATGGATTTTTATATTCAGGGTATTTTTACTTTTCATATTCATATTTTACTATTACAATTCTTATTTTTATAAGGTTCTTACTGTTCTATTTTAACCAGTGTAGTTATAACCACATAATGCCACCTTTCTATGCCTTGACTAAGAGTTTAAGAATTTTTATTTCTGGAAAAGGAAATCATGAGATTTAAAGTAACATTTGATCAGTTTTTTTACACTCAGTCTAACTAATAAGGCTTAGTATGAAAATATTTTATCAATTGCTATTTTATCCATGAGGAGTCTCCCCCAGAAAACAGAACCCACCAGGTTATTCCAACATGAGAAACGTAATGTAGCAAATTGATTGCACAGATGTGAGGAGAGCTGTAGACCAACAGGAAAAGGTAAGACAATCTTTAGACTGGAAAGAGAAGGAGGCTGCTACTCGAAGGTCAAAGGGGGCCGTGGGTTACAGCTGGTGGGTGGGGGTCCCTACAGATGCTTCAACAACAGGGATGTCTGGCAGAAGAAAGAGGAGAGATGCAGATGGTGTCAGAGATGACCCTTTAAGGAAGAAAAGAAGAAAAATGCTGGCTCACTGATATACTGTACTGTCAGGGATGCCCAGTGGTGGAATCTAGGTGGAAGCCAGCTTCCACGGAAAGCTGGAAAATGAAACCCATAGAGATCAGCTTTCCGATGACACAGAGCTCAGGGAGGGGAGAGTGGGCAGGAGTCTACCGGGAAACAGCTCAGAATCAGCACCAGCCATTCCTTAAACTACTCAGCTTAGAGTCTCATCTTTTTACTTGCATTTACACTTCACACTTCACGCACAGGCATAAATCAATCAGTTAAAAATATGAGTCAAACATCTCATAGAATCATTTTGTCAGTATCTGCTAAACACACCACACACACACACACGCACACGCACCCTTGACCTTCTAATCTCATTCTTTTCTTTTTTTATATATATATGTGGGTACCGGGAGTCAAACTCAGGAACTCGCGCTTGTCAGGCAGGTGCTTATGCCACTGAGCTATCTCACTGGCCCCCTAATCTCCTTCTTGATGGATAGTTCAATCACCTGGCATCTCATGGTTAATCTTTATAAAAGTCCAAGAAGGCAGAATCTGCTTTTACAAAGGCAGTATTTATGATCAAAGCAGGCTATGACTTTACTAGAGAATCTAAAAATTGGCATTGTGATTTTGCTTTTGAGGCTTGCCAGAGACTCTGTATAGCTTTTTTTGTTTACTACCAACACTGTGAGCATCATTTCTATCTGCTAGAGATTCAGGTGGCAAAACAGCTTGCACCATAGTTTGGTCCCTTTGGAGAGTGTCCTGCTCCATCCGACTGAAAAGTATCAAAAGTAGAACTCTTCTAGCTTCTCCAGTAAATGGGCCAGGGAAATACATCAAAATGAGATATGTATTTTTAGAACTAGCAAAGCATTATGCTCTATTTCTCTATGATTACATTTGAGACCTGTTCATCTAAGAACTCTGTTTCCCAACCTTGAATTCTGAGTTGTGATAGATTGCATTAATATTCCCAATTCATCACTCTGCTCTGTAGACTCGTACTTTGTTATGACTTTTGTCATTTTTGCAACTAAATAAAGAGGGAAGGAGTAAGATGCTATGTTCTTTATTCTTTTAGAAGCATTCATCCTGCAGGTACTCTCCAATACATTCACTGTAAGCAAATCTCTGAAACAGAGTTCGCTTTTTCTGAGAAGTAAATCCAAGAAAGCAGTGCTAGGAATTGTTCGAAAGAGCTAGCCACAAAACTGCATTTTGGAGCTGGATCAGTGGAAAGAGTCAGAGACCATGCTGTAGCAGTGCAGCTACAGAAGACCTCATTGGTACTTGAATGAGACAGCCATGCAATGGATTCACTGGTGTGTCCAGCATTTCAGAATTTGGGGAGTGCATATTACAAGGACTATGGAATCATAAACTGTTCTTGAGGGCTGATGAAGCATTCCATCAAAGTGGCAAAGAGCAAGAGTAATCTGCAATGGATGGAGGAAAGTCAGAGGTCTCTCATTATTATACAAAGGAATTCACCTCCTATAGCTGGAGTGCAGAAAACACTAGGAACAAGCTTAGAAATTAACCATATAAGTAACAGAGTCCCGAAAAAGTTGATTTCTCAGTCCTGAAGTGTTGTCAGTCAGCTTTGCCTTACTATAACAAAATACTTGAGACAATATATTAAGATATCATATACATGTACCAGCTCCCCCACTAAGAATGTAATCATTATGTGATGCAAACACATACTAAGAAAAAATAAAAAATGAAAAAAATAAATTTATACAGAGAAAAGGTTCAGTCTGGCTCACTGTTTTGGATGTTTCAGACCATAGTCAGTTGGCTCCATTGATTTGGATCCATGGCAGCAGTGTGTGGCAGTGCAAAACCACTCACCCCTAGGCTGGGGAGCATGAAGGAAAGGAAGAAGCCAAGCCCTACTATTCCCTATTTCCTTTAAGGATACATTCCCAATGATCTGAAGTTACTCTACCAGTCTTCGCCTCCTGATCATTGCTCCCAGTGGTGCCATGCTGGGCATCAAGTCTACCACATGGCCTTTGGGAGACACTAAAGACCCAACCTACAGTACTTGGAATTTCTGCTAATTCCTGTGGGGGAAGAATGGGTCTCTGAGAATTTGGACTAAGGCAACTGTATCAGTACTCTCCTAAACCTTAAATTTCCATGTCTTCCTAACGTTGTGTGCTTTAGCAGTGGCCCACTAGTCTGTATTCAAGGCTAGTTTTTTCATCTCAGTGACCCTTTTCGTGGTAGATGCAAAAGGCTCAGCTCTGCAAGGAAACAAACATCTCAGGATCTACCTCCAACTCTCATCCCCTCTCCTCAATACCAGATCAATAACGAGAGTTAATGTACAACATAATTCAGCTGAGAAAGTGCTGGGCTTATTAAGAGCAGAAAAAAATTCCAAAAGTTATAAAACCTGGAACAAAATGGAAGATAGATAGTAGGAAAGAAGGAGATAGATCTTTTGCAAAAGGGAAGGGAAGAAAAAAATAATTAAAGGTATGTATGTGTACCAACTCCCCACGAGGAATGTGATCCTTACATACTGTAAACATGTACTGTACTAACAAAATATAAAAGGTGAAGAAAAGGGCGTAGGGGAAGAATGTAAGCAATGGGGCAGTGATGTGGGTCCATTCGTCAGGCAGGGTGGGAGCTTCTAGAAGAGGCTGGAGAAACAATGCAGAAGTTAGACATAATTTTTGTTCGTTTGCTGTGTTGTGGTCCCAGGACATTTGCACTGAGCTACATCCCAGACCTTTTTACGTTTTTCTTTTGCAACAGATTATCACTATGTTGCTAAGTTGCCCAGGCTGAACTCCAACTTGCTATCCTTCTACCTCAGCCTTCCACAGCAAATAATTTAAACAAACTAAAAATGAAATTCACAGTAAGTACAGGCTGGGCATTATTAGCTAAAAATGTTTGTGACTTATTAATTATTGCCTGATTTCTTTCTTTTTTCTTTTTCTTTTTTGTTCTTGAAATCCTCTTGAATTACTCTAACAGTTCTTTATTGTATGTGCTCCAAAATCATTCATGTAAACATCTTTGTTTCTACTCATCTACTAATTCATTGATAAGCTTTAAATTTCTAGCACAATCCAGGAACAGTTCTAAATGCTGGCACTGAGAGATGAACATAACTGTTTCTGTTCACGGAGTTAAGGTCCAGGGCCAGGACAGAAAGAAACAAGTAGCACTACAATATCCCGAGTGCTGAAGTTCTATGAAAATGCTGTGTCTATGGCGATATCACAGAAGTCCTATCCAAGGAAATGATTTGCATGGGATCCAATAGGCATAAAGAAGTAAGAAAGTAGCTGGGTCAAATGGGACCTCCAACCCTAGTTTTCTGAGGAATCTCCACACTGATTTCCACAGTGGCTGTACCAGTCGACACTCCCACCAACAGTGAAGAAGGGTTCCTTTTTCCCCACAGCCCCTCCAGCATTTGTTATTAGTTGATTTCTTAATAGTAGCCATTCTTTCTGGGGTGAGATGGTATCTCAGTGTTGTTTTAATTTGCATCTCTCGAATGACTAGTGATGTTGCACAAGTAAACTATGACAATGTATCAGCAAAACAAATTAGGCTTTACCTTTTAGTACATTACATTAACCTTTAGTAACTTCACTAACTTGAGTCTATCACAGTAGAACAAAAATATTTGTACCATTATTGCATAGAATCCTGAATCATAAATATGGCACCAACTAAGAGCTTCCATAACCATTCATTTTTCTTTCCATGTCATTGATTACAAAGAAATTCAGTTTCCCTCTTATCGCATCTTAATTGTATATTTTGTATTTAGTACATACTATTCAACTCAATACATACTTATTGAATTCTTGGGTGTTTAGTAGTGTGAAATGCTACTTAAAACACAGACAGATTTAGACAATATGATGTTAAGCACATTACAAAATGAACAGAAGGCTGACACATGAATGCAAATAATTGACAAAAAGAATATAACTATACAGAGAATGTTGTGAGGAAGAAAAAAGTTAAATAGGCACATCAAATAATAATAATCACAATAATAGTGCCAATAATAACACTGTTAAAAATCATCATTAATTATTCCATTGTTGTGTGCCAGGAAGCTGGTAAATACTATCTCCAAGTCTCAACTTGGCAGAATTTCTCATAATCTTGTATAATACATAATACTAAGAACTTTTCAAGTGTTTTTCTTTCTTTTTTTTAGTTACAAGCTCTAATTTGCTCTTGGAAATAGAATGCCCTAAATCAACTTTAGGTACAGATTAACAGAGTCATGTGTTCACAGATGGAAGAAAGAGTTGCCATTTGTCAAATAGACAAAGACATCCTTGACATTGAAGCCAAGTTGAAAAAGGGCTCACTGTTATTTGCCTGTTGCACAAATAAGGAATCTAAAGTGTAGAGAATTTGTGACTTTTCTTATTTCCAAGTGTCAGAGTTAGGATATAAACCTGAACCTGTCTGAAACAAAAAGGTTATATTATGAGAGATTATAACATACATTTATTTTTCCTATAGTTGAGATTATGAAAGGAAAGAAAAATTTGAACATATTTTCAGAGAGAAGGAGAATATCAGGCAGTAAGAGTTGAGAAAACGTGAAAAGTGCTTACAGGTTATAAAATGCCTTTGCCTGGTTTAGTGAGGCAAGCGAGTAGTACATGCTATCAAGAAGTCTTGCAAAATAATGTTACTGAAACTTAATTTAAGAGACCTTGGGGAAAAACATTGAAAGATTTTGAAGTAGAGCACTGATGAAAGAAGAACCTTCTTTTTGTGAAAATATAGTTTGTAGGATGGTCTAATGAAACGAGATGTTAGACAATCATTAACAAATGTCACACTGGAGCTGAGAAGTATTCTTTCTTGACATAGGGCTTAAAGTTAGGACTTTTCTTTTGGCTCTAGGGATAAGTAGATTAGGAATAGTTGACACTTTCTAAGAATAAAAATATATTTCCAAGTTCCCTGTGGTGATTTTATACTTTGTGACTTTACCTAAAGCATATTGACATAGTTTTTTTTTTTTTTATGTGGCTTCTGGGAGTTGAACTCAGGGCCTCACGCTTGCCAGCAGGCACTTGTGCCGCTGAGTGATACCACTGGCCCTTTTTTTCCTTTATGTGGGCACCAGGAGTCAAACTCAGGACCTTGTGCTTGCCAGGCAGATGCTTATGCCACTGAGCTATCTCACCGGCCCTTGACATGGTTTTAGTTTCAGTCTGATTAAAGTCCAGGGTTGCATAGTTCTATTAGTTTAGTTGCTGGGTGAAATCATTCTAGTGGGTCTTTATTCAAGCCCCAATGCAAAATTTGTGATCAAGTCTGTGATAGCTAAAACCATATCCACCATGATTTTAGAAAATACTACTCTATTATTGCCCTCTCAGGATCCTCTTCTTTCATTTCTCTTGAAGACAGAGAAAGACTTATTTGACTTCTTTCTTTACTTTTGGTTTTGCTTTAGTATTTCAGTTGTTAGGTTAACTATAGCCTTGTAATTCCAAATTTTGATGACACTTGTCATCTTGCAATTTTAACACCAAGACAAATTCAATGCCATCTGAAAATGAATGGTTACAGATATTAGATAAAATTCTTCCATTTCAGGACCAGTTTCTGAGGTTATGTTATCAACCCATCCACTTTGTTTTGATCAACCAACATCCCCTGAGGGCCTATAGCATTCCCAATTAAATTTGATAAGAAAAACAAATAAGGTAGAGAGTTACTGTGTAAATTATTGTAAAATGCTGGGGAAATTAGGCAGGAGAATACCAACTTCTCCTAGGAGATGCTAGCAAAGAAGTTGAGGTCTTACAATACCAGGGTGAATTCATGAAGCAGAAATATAGATAGGATAGAAGCAGAAGAAATAGAATATGTAACTGTGTAAAGGTCCTAGGACATCAAGAGTTATAGAGAATTTTGGAAATAGCAAAAGGTTCTGTGTGAATGTTACATGAGGAACCGGAAAGATGAAGACTGAAGGAGAAGATATGGCTAGATCATGGAGGAACTGTGGTTGGCCTTGGACTTAATCCTGATTAATACAGATGTAATAGGAATATGGGTAATACAGTAACATGAGCATGTTTTTTTTTTTTTAAAGGAGATAACTTTGGAATCCATTTGGTTAACTTAATTAACTATCAGAGATTAGTGAAAGTATATCAATTAGGACACCATTGGAACAGAGGGGGTAACATTCTGAGGATCTTAAAGGAGATGTTTAAAATGTGGGCAAGACAGGGAAAAGAAATTTGTAGACATGATTTTATCACCATTTGGACACAGAGGATAGAAGCAAGTAAATCTCTAGACTGCATCTTACACTTTTAGGCCAAAGCAGACTGGTACTAGTTTTATTTTGCCGCACCCATTTAAAGAGGCAAGTGAAGTGTGATATATACAGAAAATATTAACTTTTATTGCCATGCATTAGACGTATTTGCATGAAGAAGATACACCTAGGTAGTCAGAAATGTGTCTGTGTATCTACATTGGAAATAGAGATTTTAGAGCAATCGGTGATGTGATGGAAGCCAGAAACTTAGAGAACTCGGATAGAAAGCTGTATTTCTGTATCATCATCTCATATCATTTTGTTTCATAATTAGCACCAATTCCATGATTAAATACCTTGTTGAATCTATAAAAATATTAACAATTTGTGGCAACTCTAGTAAATCATTTTTTTTTTTTTGTGGGTACCGGGGGGTCGACCTCAGGACCTCGCGCGCCAACAGGCACCCGTGCCGCTGAGCGATATCACCAGTCCCTTTTTGGTATGTGGGATCCGGGAGTCGAACTCGGGCCCTCACGCTTGCAAGGCAGGCGCTTATGCCGCTGAGCCATCTCACCGGCCCTAGTAAATCATTTTTAAAAGTCTACATAAATTAATTCCTTAGGTTTTCTTCATTTAGAGTTTATTTGTTTGTTTGTTTTTTGAGACTAGTCTCACTGTGTAGTGCAGGCTGGCCTTGAACTCACTGATGTAATCCCAGGTTGGCCTCAAACTCATAGCTATCCTCCTACCTCAGCCTCCCAAGTGGTGGGATAATAGGTGTGCACCACCACACCTGGCTCACTTTTTTTCTGAGACAGGTTCTCGGTATGTTGCCTAGGCTGGTTTCGAAGTCCTGAACTAAAGAGATTGTCCCACTTCAGCTCCCAGATAGCTGATACTACAAGTACATACCAAAATGCCTGGCACAGAGCCTGCTGTCTTAATTAAATTGTCTGCTTATATATAAATCTTTTGTTTATATATTATTATAACACCTGTAATTCTCTAAATTTTCACTTTCAAGAATATTCCTAATATAAATATAAAATCTCCAGTTTGTAATTTGCAGCATTCTCTGAAATTATGAATTGCCTATAGACAAAGGTTGTCTTTGAAAGTGAATTTTTTGGGTGTATCAGTTTTGTCCTTTATACTAATGTATATTCGTAGTTTAATCTGGTTCCCCTAGAATAACACACACAACACAGTTTGTTTGAATCAAATGTGCTGACCCTGCCACTGAACAAAGTTTAACAGGTTTATAAACATCACTTTTCCATTGTTAGTGTCTTCACCCAAACCATTGAGTTTGCATATGCTCTTACAGTCAGTGATGTACTGATGAAGTGTTGCAGACTTGGGTTACACTCTGACTCCAACACTTATGGCTTACATAATCTAAGGAAGTCACTTAGCCAGCTTCTCTAAGTATAAATTTATAAGAAAATGTGGGTATTATATGAAGCAAACATATAAGGTGACATTTTATTTAGCAACTGGGAGTGCATAGACCTATTCCAAAGCTTATTTAAAATTTTTTTCTTATTGATCTCTAGTTAACTCCATGGTGGGAGAGCTGCTTTCCCACCTTTCCTAATTCCCTGGTAACCACAAATCTGCTTTCTGTCTTGTAGATTTTTCTATTCTGCCTGTTTCCTACAAGTGGAATCTCACATGTGTCCTTTTGTTTCTGGCTTCTTATGAAAATATTTCAGAATATTTTCAAAGTTCATCTATAAGGTAGCATGTAATAGCATTTCATTTTTTTGGTTTAATAATATTCCATTGTATATACATATTATGTTTATTCATTCATCAGTGGAAATTTTGGTTGGATCTAGTACTTACCTATTATGAATATGCTGCCAAAATATGTGTATAGAATTGAACAAATAGGAAATACCAATGAAGGGATATAAATCATAAAAAGCAACCAATAGAGATTCTGGAGATATAAAGTAAAATAGCTGCAAAATTCACTAGAAGGGCTTAATGGAAGATGTGAATAGGCTGAAGAAAAAAAATCAGTAATGTGAATATAGGGCAATGAAATTCAGCCCAAATAAATAAATAAATAAATAAATTCATGTCTGGGGGCAGAAAGAGAAAAGAATAAGAAAAAATAGACAAAGTCTGAGCACTCTGTGGGATTCACCAAACATACCAATATATTCATTGTGGGAATTCCATGAGAATATGAAACAAAAAGGGGCATGAAAAATATTTGAAAAAATTATGGCCAAATTTTTCCATATGTGATGACAGATATGAATATACTTATCCAAGAAACTCAATGCACTCCAACCAGAATAAATTCAGTGAGATCCACAAGACATTTAATTAAAAAGTAAAAAATCAAAGGCAAAAGAAATTGAAACCATCAAGAGAACAGTAAATTATTTAATACAAAGGAGGCCCAATACTATTAAATGTTGATTATTTTTATCAGAAATCATGGAGGTCAGAAGGTAGTTGGGTGATGTATTTAAAGTCCTGAAGGGGGGGAAACTGTCAACCAAAATTTTTATATATTTAAAAACTCTCCTTCAAGAATGAAAGAGAAGAAGAAGAAGAAGAAGAAGAAGAAGAAGAAGAAGAAGAAGAAGAAGAAAAGGAAAAGAATGAAGAAGAAACAAAAGATATAACCAATTAAAAAAAACTTGGAGGTGTTTGTTACTAGTAGAGTTGTACTACAAGAAATGTTGAAGGTACTCCCTTGGGCTTAAATGAAAAAATACTAAACATTTACTTGAGACATGAAAAAATTAAGAACATTTTTAGAGGCATACAGGTGAATATGAAATCCACTATTATTGTACTGTTGGTTTCTATTTTTATTGTACAATTTGCATTGATGTAAATGGGTTCACAATGTATAAACATGCAATCTGTGATAATTACAATACTGAGAGATCAAGACATAGAAAAACAGGTGTTTAAACACTATTGAAACTGAGTTTGTATGATTAAAACTAGGTTGTTACAAGTTTAACATGATCATTTTAATACTCAAGGAAATCACTTAATAAATAATTGTGAAGAATGCAGGAAAAGGAAGAAGAGGAACAAGACACTATATAGAAAATATGAAATAGATACAAAGAGAACACAGTAATGAAGAAACTGAGAACAAAAAATATAATACATACAGAAGATGAATAGCTAAATGACAGAAATAAGTCCTTTCTTAGTAATTCCTTTAAATGTAAATTGATTAAACTCTTCAATTAAAAAGCAGAAATTGGCAGAACATACTTTAAAATATGTCTCCAAACTGTTTAGAATACATATTTTATTTTAGATAAAAAGATACATTAAGGTTGGAAGTAAAAGAATGGACAAAAATATTACATGAAAACTAAAATGGAGTTGGGTTAGAAGAATTACTAAGAGATAAAATAAACTTTATGGCAGAATAGTATAAAGGACACACAGTATATTATATATTGATAAAGTTTTGATAATCCATAAAATGTAATAACTGTAAACATATGCTAATAAAAGAGACAAAAATGTATCTGAAAAAAGTTCATAAAATTGAGCCAGGCATGGTGGTACATGGTTGTAATCCAAACACTCTGGGAGTTTGAGGCAGAAGGATCACAATTCTGAGTCCAAAACAGACAACTTAGTGACTTAGTGAATCCATAGTTTTAATAAATAAATAAGAAAAGAAAGGAAGGAAGGAAGAGAAAGAAAGAAAGAAAGAAAGAAAGAAAGAAAGAAAGAAGGCAGAAAGAAAGAGAAAGAAAGAAAGAAAGAAAGAAAGAAAGAAAGAAAGAAAGAAAGAAAGAAAGAAAGAAAGAAAGAAAGAAAGAGAAAGAAAGAAGGAAAGAAAGAAAGAAAAGTGTTTGAGCTCAGGACAAAGGCCCTGGGTTCAATCCAGAGTATTAAGGGGGAAAAAATCACAGAACTGGAAAGAGACACAAATGAGTGGAAAGATATCCTGTGGTCACAAGTCACAATAATCAAAATGGTCAAAATGTTGATCTTACCCAAAGTAATCTATAGATTCACTGAAACTGTAATCAAAAATCCCACACACATTTTTTCATAGAAATAGCAAAACACAATTCTAAAATTTTTATAAAATGACAATAGATCGTGAATAGCTAAAGGCTTCTTGAGCAGGAAGAACTCATTGTTACTAATTTCTAATTGTATTACAAAATGATAGTAATCAAACTAGTACGGTAAAGACAAAAATAGTTGCATAAACCAATGGAACAGGACAGAAATCTCAGAAAGAAACCACACATATGTGGTCAACTAATGTTTGGCAAAACACCACCAATATAGGGTAGTCAGAATTAATGATGTTGGAAAAACTGGATATTTACATGCAAATAAATGTAATTGGAAACATAGTCCACAAAAATCAACTCAAAATGGTTAAAAATCTAAGCATGAGACTTAAAAGTATAAAATTCCTAGAAGAAAATATAGGAGCAAAATTCGTAACATTGTTATTTGCAATAATTTGTCAGGGGTAAAAAAAAAAATCACAAACACAGGCAGTAGAGCAAAAATAACCAGTGGGGCTCTATTACACTAAGCAATTTCTGCACAGCAAAGGAAACAATCAACAAAATGAAAAAGCAGTTCATGGAATAGAAGAAAATATTTGCAAACCATGTATTTTACAAGGGGCTAATATTCAAAATATAAAAGGAAATCACACAACTCAACAGAATAACAAACAACCTGGTTAAACGATAGACAAGGAGTTAATCGACAATTCTGAGGAAAATACATTCAAATGGCTGACAGGTATAAAAATGTGCTTCAAGTCACTAGTCATCAGGGAAGCCCATGTGAAAACTATGATGAAATATGAATTCCCATCTGTTTGGATGGCTATTATCAACAAGCCAAAAAAGAAGTGTTGGCCAGGGAGTAGAACAAAGGGAACACTTATACTTTGTTGGAAAGATTGTTAATCAGTAGAGCCACTAATGGAAAACACTATAAAAGTTCCTCAAAACTTAAAAAAAAAAGAACTGTTATATGCTATATCAGATATCTGTACTTCCATGTTTATTGCAGTACCATTCCATATCTTGACTACGTAGCAAAGATGTGCAAACCTAAATGTCCACAGCCAGGTGAATGGATAAAGAAAAACTATAGAGTAGTATTAAGTATCTTAAAAAAGATGAATTCTGTCATTTGAGACAACATTGATAAACCTGGAAGACACTATATTATTTGAAATAACCAGACATAAAGACAAATATTCCATGATGTCAGTTTTGAAATCTATAAACAGTCAAACTCATAGAAACACATAGAAGATTGGAGGCTACCAAGTGTCTGGGTATTGGAAAAATTGGTAGATGTTGGTCAAAGAGTACTTTCAGTTACCCAATATACAGTGTAGTGAATATTACTAATAATAATCTATTATTTAGTATTTGAATTTGCCAAGTACATATATTATCTATCTTGATTCATGTTACCTGCGTACTTAAAAAAAGATAATTCTTCAAGTGCTGGTGATCATGTTATAAAAACCTCAGGTTGGTAAACAGTGTATTCAAATTTTCTACATAGTTAACTGTTGCATTTTGCTATTTTATCAATTATGTAAGTTAAAATCTCCATCTAGGACTGTAGCTTTATTGATTGTCACCCTTACTCTGTTGATATCTGTTTCACATCTTTAAAGTTCCATTATCAGGCTTATCATGTAGGAATGTTAGTTTTCTTTTAATGAAATGGCTCTGTTGTGCTTATGACATGGGCCTTTTTCTTTGGTAGTACTTCTGATTTTAAGACTACTTTTTATAATACTGTTACTACCAATGCAATATTGATATCCATCCTTTTTCAAAAAATGATGTTTGTATAGCTAATGTGTTTCATATAAGTAGGATAGAATCAGGGCTTATTTATTCATATAATTTTAAATCTCATCTTACAATTTGTTTATAATGGGATATTCAATCCTTGTATATTTAATGTTATATTAAGTATACACATTGAATATAAGTGTATCCTACTGATGTTTGTTTTCTGTCTGTTCTATGTGTTTTTTCCCTCCATTCTTTCTTTGGTGTGATTATTTATAAGATTCCATTCTGTTCTTTCTATTGGTTTTTAGTTATATCTTGAAATTTTAATTGTTAAAGATTATGTAATTTATCCTCAGTACAGTCTATCTTGCATTAATGTTTTAACATTTTATATTTAAAGTGAGACTTAAGACAGTATAATTCCAACTACTCTGACCTTTATGCTAGTCTTTTCATATATTTTACCTCTGCATATTTGTTTCTATTAAGAATTGCTGCTGGATTTTCTCAGAGTGCTTTTATGAGTCTTTAGAGATGATTCTATGAATTTTCTACTGTGTCTTTTTTCTTTTCTAAATTTTTAATTTTTGTTTTTTTTTAAAATATATATTTGCCATACATAATGATCACATTCATCATAGGGAATTTGTACCTGTACATAATATGTTTTAATTCTTTTTTGCCATTTCTGTCCTGCTTCAACCTTTCTTCTCTCCCACTTACAAAAGCTTTGTTTATTTATGTGATGTAGTACATTGATTGTGTTTTATATGGTAAAACAAATTTGCTTTGTTGAGATTAATTCCAGAGACTCAGAATGTATTACAAATATATATAATATATAATATATATATTTAGATTTAATTTGGTACCACATTGTTAAATGTTTTTGCATGTATAATTATGAGAGATATTTTTTACATTTCTTTTTTTATGTTTTTTTTATGAAGTAATACTAGACTCAAGTGTTTTGCATATGTTCTAACCTCTAGGGAAAAATTTTGTGAGTGACTGGTATAATTTCTTTCCTAAATATTTGAGTGAAATTGCAGTTAATCCTTCTGAGACACTGTAGCTTTTTCTTTATGGATATATGCTGTACTTACTCTTTTTGTAAACTTTATATAGATCTAGTAAGATTTTCTATGTCTGAATCAATTTTGCTAGTTAATATCTTGCTAGGAATATACTCGCTCTGTGTTAACTTTTTAGCAAAAATTTGTTTGTAATATCACCTCAGATGTCTTTTAAATTTGTTTTGAATCTATGTAATCTTCTCTTTCATTCCTGATATTGACAATATGTGTCTTCCCTTGTATCATCTTATGAATATTATTGAAAGAGTACTGGTTTGGTTGATCATTCCAAAGATACAACTTTACATTCCTTTGGTCTTTCTATTGCTTTTGTGTTTTCAGTTTCATTAATTATTGTTCTGCCATTTGTTCTTTTCTTCTATTTTCTTGCTTTCCCCCCTAGTTTCTTAAGTTGAGAGGTTGCATCATTGCTTTGAAACTTCTTTTTCTACTAGAAAAGAACATTTGATGTTACAAAATTCCCTGTCAACATTGCTTTAGCTTCTCTCTATATATTTGTGCTTTTATTTTAACCAGCTTAAGGTGTTTTCTAATTTCTATTGTGATTTCTCGAAATCATGTTTGAACCAGAGATATTTTAAATGCTTTTTGTGTTTAATTTTTAAAAATATACATATATAGCCATATCTATTGTCTTAGACTGGGTTTTCTGACACAAGTTTTAAATGTTTTATTTTGGAGATGAAAGACAGGGAGGCCAGGACAAGAAAAAAGTGAGATTAGGGTGAATCAAAATGGGAGACAATAGATATCGCCTCACGAGAAACTAAAAAACACCATGAATTCTTTGTAAGAAATATTTGCTTGATATTGAAAACGTTTTCATCTGAGCCATAAATAAATAACAGGCCTCAGAGTAGACTACAGGTGAGGAATTTACTTCCATAGTTTTTTCCCTTCTACTTTTTTAATTGGCATAGTTTTGCTGAAAGTGTAATACCCCCCATCTCAAGATTGTATCATTCCCTTTAATGACAGTTTGGGATGCCAGGTCCCAAGCTTTATTTGTGGTTGGTTGAGAAAAAGAAGTTAGAATTTGAGGGCATCCATGGATGGATCTGTGCAGTGAGTTGAAGGTACTGGTGTTTCCAGGCAACGGAGCTACGTGGTCCCCAGCAAGAAACCAAATGGCTGGTGCTATAGCAGAGTAGGTGGCTGAGGACACTTGGATGGCAGTGCTGAGGAAAATAGGGCTGGTGAACAACATCTCTGTAGGACTTCATGCTTACTTAATGATGTATAATTGTAAATGGAAAATCACTTGGAAAGATCCATACGAAAAAAGTAACCTCTGTGTATGTCCTGAGCAGAAGAGGAGATTTTATTGCTTTTCATAACTTTCAGCAGGGGCAATTTTTATATTTGGGGGTATTTTTGAAAAAGATAAGATTGTCAAAGTAAGTAAATCATTTTATATTCATATAATGCTATTCTTTATCACCATTTAAATTTATGTTGAAAAAGTTTACTTAATTATATAGAAAAATCGATTATATAGAAAAACACATGGAATAAGTGAAGAGAAAACTTTAAACAGTATATAAAGAATTGAGAATGTAATATGTGTTCAAGGCTTTGAAATACAAATTGTCATGAATCATTTCTGCCAGTGTTTGGTTCTAAGAATGAGGTGATTAGTAGATATAGAGAAAAAGAAAACAATAGTTAAGGGAAAATACCAAATTTAAGTGCAACTGCATGTATAGCTGTCATATGCAAAAAAATAAATCTTAGAGAAATAATTTTAAAAGAAAAAGACATGCAGCAAAGAACTAGATTTAGACACTTAAGGTACAATTTTGAGTTTTGCCACTGCCACCATGGAATCAAATCTGTTTGAGCTCCCATTTTCTTACTTGCTTTTAAGAAAAATATATCTCATAGGATTGTGTTGTAAGTAACAATACATTTAAAGGGCCTTGAATAAATGGAAGGGATAAGGAGGTAATAATAAGGAAAGTTTTTGTTTGATGGTGGGAGATGAAGGAAATTTCTTAACCCTGTTCTTGTCTTCTCTCATTTTAATTTCTATGTTGTTTAGATAACTGTTTAGTTACTAGTGCTTTATAGAAACACAAAGAAGAATCCCAGAATTCAGAGCTTAGCCTCAATATTTACAAACCTAGTGAGTCTGTCAGCCATGGGAAGTCAAGTGCTCTGACTGTTTGATACTGCTAACCTCAAACCTAACCTAAAGGGACACATTTCTTGGGGGATAACAGTTCATTTGTCTTCATGCTAACTCTATCAAGTAATTTTCCTGTGCAGAAAACAGCTAGCTTCACTAAGCTCTGTATGTGCAGTATTTTTTATGTAGTGTACTGACAGCCAGTAACCAAACCTAATCCGTCAAACTCATTTCACCTAAGACCTCGAGTATAACTCCAATTCTTATCCTTAAGGTAAAGGCATCACTGAAGTACTTAGTTCCTGACCTTTTGTTTTGAACACACGGTATTCTAGAGTTTGGGATAAGAGAAGTATATTTCTCTTTGTACTGAGAAATATAGTCATCGAGTGTCGCATTTAAACACATTATGCTTACTGTATAATTTGTAGCTTTTTTTTTTTTTTTTTTTTGTGGGTACCGGGGGGACGACCTCAGGACCTCGCGCGCCAACAGGCACCCGTGCCGCTGAGCGATATCACCGGCCCCTTTTTCGTATGTGGGTTCCGGGAGTCGAACTCGGGCCTTTGCGCTTGCAAGGCAGGCGCTTACGCCGCTGAGCCATCTCACCGGCCCTAATTTGTAGCATTGATCAAGCAGCCTTTGATTGAGTTGTTGCTTTGCATGAGTAGTTTCCAGTTTACTAAACTACATATTTTTTATTTAACTATTGAATTTTTGGGAGACTACATTATTCTTAGTAAGATAATTAAGTCACGTATTTTAATTTTATCTGAGTTTCCAAAACTAACCTTAAGAATATAGATGTATGGCATTCATCTTTACAAAAGAAAAAAAAAACTCAATACTTTTCATTATGTCAGATATTTTTAAAGTATTTTTTGGTGTGCAATAGATATATTTTAATACTTGCTCATATTATTTTGGCCAGCACCTCAATATTTCTGAATATTGAGAAGGCATTAAAACAAGCATTTGGTAGCAAATACCTGCCTTTTAAAATGTGTTTGTAGAATGATTTGGTGTTTTCTGAGTCAAAGACCATTTAAATATGTAGAAGACATTCAGCATCATGTATTCTGCAGGTAAGTATAGTCAAACAGCAAAAGGATGGGAAGAAAAATAATTTATACCCAAGCCTGGTATCTGACAATAAGTTAGTTGAGCTTGTTCTGTTGCTAATGATTCTATTTCATTAAGAACAATAAAACTCTTACTATACAACTACTGTCTTATCTGGGGGAGTTAATAACAATTTAGAAATGGAAGAAGATTTTTTGCTGATGTCTTTTTTAAAGCATTCTATTACCACAGAATCTTTATTTGTGATAGTTTTAGTTTCAGCATTCAAAAACAAATGAGGCACCAACTTTGACGCTGAAAATTAGTCTAATCTTGCTTCAAAGAAAATGAAACGAGCAAATATTCCTAGATACAAACAATTTTTAGAATTTTCTTTCCAAAAAGATGATTCTAACTCGCACAAATCATCTTGTAAATGCTGGTTACTTAACTTTCTTGGCTCTTTAAGGGAAACGAGTTATTTTATTCAAAACTGAGGGACAAGATTTTAATTTCTTAATGATACTTAAGTCTCTAAAAAAAAACCCCTGAATTTTATATAAGAGCCAGAATTTTGGCACAATGATCATAAGAATAAAACTAACTCTTTATTTATTTATGTATTTATTTATTCATTATTTTTGGTGCTGGGCATTGAACTCAGGACCTCACGCTTGCCAGGTAGGCACTATGCCACTGAGCTATATCCCCGGCTAAACTAATTCTTTAGACAATGATATTTGATCATATTCATACCTTTTTCTAGCAAAATTACATTATGATTATTATATTTATCATTAAATTTCAGTTACAATTTAATAACTGATATAATTTGGATACACTGTAAATATTTGGAGAAAGTTGAAGTGAATTATTAATCTATAAATTCTTGCCATTTTCCAGTATTTCCAGATTTAAATAAATGCTTAATTTTAAGTAGGCTTAAAGATCATAAAAGCATATATTAGTTTCCCCCCAAATGTGAGTCATCTTCAAAAACAGTACTGGGTTATTTTATGTATACATCTACTATCTAGTGAAACACGTGAGATTGAATCATTAAAGATAACTGAACATATTTGCTTAGTTTTGAAAGTCCAAAAGACATTAAGATTTGCAATTCAGCCTCAGCAAGAAAGATGGAAAAAGTTTTTATTATGTTAAAATGATTAAGAAACTTCCATCAAATCAGGCTCACTGCAATATGTTTTAATCTTAAATAATGATCAAATGCCACAATTACTTTTCTGTTCCATTTTTCTTGAAGAACTCCATCTTAATGTTCTGATTTCTCCATTATAGGAGAACAGAAGTATTTGTCTCTAAATAAATAAAGTCAGGCTTTGTTTCCTTGGTGGCTCCTCAATGGGATTAAAGGCACATAACTCAATTAATTAGTTGGTTCTTCTTCGCTATGATAAAATATCAAATTAAGTATTCTTTCATGAATAGACAGAATACTGTTTTGACTAACCAAGCCCATTATTTCGGCCCCATGTTAAACGTAGCCTTAGGGTTTCTTACTTAAAAATAAATCTAGGGCCGGTGAGATGGCTCAGCGGCGTAAGCGCCTGCCTTGCAAGCGCGAGGGCCCGAGTTCGACTCCCGGATCCCACATACGAAAAAGGGGCCGGTGATATCGCTCAGTGGCACGGGTGCCTCCTGGCACGCGAGGTCCTGAGGTCGACCCCCCGGTACCCACCAAAAAAAAAAATAAATAAATAAAAAAAATAAATAAATCTATACTTTAAAACTTCTCTCATAGGCAAATTTCAGTGAATTTTTCTTAATTTTCTTTTGCACTTTGGTATTGTATGGCTAATTATAGTTTCAACTATTATTGCCAATCAAGTCACAAATTGAGCGATATTCTAAGACATTGTGAAGATCACAGGGAAAAATCCCACTGGCCATAAATGTCTTGTTTAGCATTAACTAAGGTCCCCATGTTTTTCATCCACAAATCCCTTTGTGTGCATCAAAACCATGCTCTTCTGAGAATTTAAAAGTAGTTTCCTTCAATAAACATGTATTGAGAACATTACTTTTTTAAAAGATGGAGCAAACTCAGAGCTCTCAGAAAATTAAGAATGACACAGTTCCTGCTCTTAAAGACCTCAGAGTAAATAAGGAGATACATTTCTAAATGGATAAGTTGAACATTTGCCCATGTACTACAGCAAGAGAGGGAAAATTCATTTTCTACAACATGGAGCTGGGCAACACTGGGCAGTGTTGGAGATATGACCCATTATGTTGGCTCTTGACTCAAGGATAAGCAGGAGCTGGCCAGGTGTCTAGCTATATGTGTGTGTGTGTGTGTGTGTGTGTGTGTGTAGGGGGGTGGAGGCAGCAAGCTGAATCTTGGATCAAATGGTAGGAGAAAGAGGGAAAGATATGCTAGCCAAATTTATGTATCTTATATTAACAAGCTTTAAAAATGCGGGAAAGAGCAAATGTAGAGGCATAAGCCTGTAATTCCAGCATTCTGGGAGGCTGAGGCAGGAGGATGGTAAGTTCAAGCCCAGAGAGGGCAACTTAGTGACTTACTGAGACCCTGCCTCAAAACCTAAAACAAACAAACAAACAAACAAAAAGAATGGTTGGTTACATAGCTCAGTATGAAGGCCCCAGGTCCAATCCCCTGTGCCAAAAGGGAGTGGGCATGAAGTCATATTGTATATGAAGTGGTGGGAAAATAAACCAGAGGAAACGTGGTCAGGACCCAGGGGCTTTATATTTTATCTAAGAATGGTGGCCTGTATCCTGTAGATGGTAGAGTAATATTGAAGCAGAATAATGACAAGGTTAGATTTGTAGTTCAGACGAGTCATTCTAGCAAAAGTGCAGAAAGATAGATTTTAAGGAGGGCAAGTCTGGAGTGTGGCAGATGTTAGGTCGAAGGCTGTGGCAAGTGTCCAACCTTGATTACAGGCAAAGTTAACATGTAAGGAGAGAAAATGACAGATTTGAAAGGAGAAAAATCTAGCGTGCTGTTTTCCTCCACCATTGTCCTTTTGGTGTAAATCACTTTGCTGTATTAGGGGAGCACAGGAAATATAAAGGAAACCAGTGTGTATGTGATGGAGTAGTAGTGAGAAGCAAATGAGTTAAGGCAAGTGGACAGTGGTAGAATAATGACAGTGTTTGCTATTATTATTATCAGGGAATGAGGATCAGTAAAAATCAGAATGATGTACTGACCTCAACAGGTAGGTATCAGTGGAGGGCTGCGATCATGCTGTGGACGCTGGAGTCATGAATCTGCTAGAGGTACCTGTGCTAATAGTGGAAGGCAGACAAGAAAGTGTCTCAGTAGTTGTAGACAAATGGAAATCATCTTGCAAGATAGACCAGTACATGAAGAAGTCACAGTAGTGGAAGCAGGGTATGTTCCAAGTCATTTCTTCCAGAGATAAAAGGAAGGTGTTTCATTTAGCCATAATTTCTGCTTTCTCCTAAATTGTAGAACACCTTCAGAATTCCCTGAAAATCTGTCTCTGCATTCCCTTGTCCTCTGAAAGCACATTAGGAAGATGCAAAAGTATGTGGATAGGAATCCATAAAAGTGTCACATGTACATTCCACCAGCTTTTTGCTTTGCTCAAGGATTTTTGTTAGACCTAAAAAAACCCTGATCTGTTTGGAAAGAGGATTTGCATTTGCAAATATATTTGCAGGCAGATCCAACAAGCAGGACTTTGCCATTTGCAAATCCACTGGAAACATCTGGGTTCCTGTCTAGCCCCGAAATTCTTATACAAATGGACAACCCTAAGATCATAGTTTGGACATGGTTTAAAAAGTGTGGATAAATGCTAAGTAATTTGCATAATTTTGCTGGTTGTGAAAGCATAACCTATTTTGTTAACGAAATAAAAGAACAAGCAGAAACTAAGCATTTTCTGTTAAAGGAGAATTAAATAAGTGAAATCAATAAGAAACAGCAATAAAAGCACCCTGGCTTTGTTAACTGGAGAAAAGCTGTGTGACATTGCAGTGAAACACACTTATTAATGAGAGTTTTAATTTAGAGTTGAAGTCTACCTATATTCCTAATGGTAAAATAAAGAAAAAAACGTATTGGTGACTTATTTATTGTTGATATGAGGATATATTTTCTTTGCAACTTTTTTATATTAAAAAAGTCAGTAAGCTATTTTTTAGTTTAAAAAAGAGCATTATAATAGAGCTGATATAAGATTTTCTCAGGCTAAATTTATACTGTACCAGCAGAGTATAAGAATTCCATTAATGCTCCATTGATATCATCAATGAAGAAAAAGGCAAAATGGATGCATTGCTTCTGCTCCACTGGGTCTGTAATGAAGCAGCATTACACCAGCTGCTGTCTTTTTAAACAGCTTTGTTTTTCCCCCCAAGGCATCACTTGGTATATTGCAGAATTCTCCAGAAGGAAAAATACCTTTTGACCTTGTGGCCCTTCCCTTTTATTATTCGTATTTTTTTTTAAGAGCCATGGCATCTATTTGCCACTGTGGTGCTATGTGGTAATTTGAAATGTACAAAGCAAGTTTCAAATAGAAGAGATGAGTTTGAGATTGATACTGCCAAAAGCATCTGTACCAATAAATCCTAATATTTCAGAAATGTTGTCCATTAGAAAGTCTTGTAGCTTTTAGTGATATGATGGAGAACTTGCTACAGGAGGAAAAATCTCATTCAATTGTTTTTTTCAGTTAACAACATAGATGGAGCCTCTGACAAGGTAAAGTTAATATTTTCCAGAATGTAAAGCCATGGTGATGAACTGGATTCTCGTCCAGTTAAACTGTTTGTTTCATCTGTTGGCATGACACTGACTGTCCTTGCTAAATCTTCTGTGTAGCAGTCCACTCTGATTACTGAGTTTGCCCTGCTGAAGTTAGTTCAATCTGAGAGTGGTGTGGTGCGATGGTGGTGATGGTGATGATGGTAGCAGTAGTCATAATTGTGTGTGTTGGGGAGGTGTGCGTGTGTGGGTGTGATTTAATAGTTTCTACACATCCAAATCAAGGGATAGGAAACATCGAAAAGGTTAAGAAAAGGTTCCTTTTAAATGATGGAACTTATACTTTTGGAAATTACGATGTCTGATCATTTATGTTAATTTCAAGAGCAAGACATGTAAATAATTAAAACAAAAAAACAATGAATGCATTACAAATTAGCTGCAAAAAACAATGAAAGTTTTTTCCCCTTTAAAAGTTGTTTTATTATTATCTTTATTAACCTAGTAACTATATTTTATTTTAGAGTCAAGAAATAAGATTTAAAGTAACAGTATGAAAATTTATGTGTTGTGATTTTTTTTACCTTTACTTCTAAGACAAGGCTATCTTTTATGCCATATCTCCATCTTAAACTCTAATAACTGAATATCTGACCATAACTATGGTCTTACCTGTAGTTAGATTCTTATTTTTATGCTGGGAAAGACAGAAGTGCAATAACTGAATATTTTTTATTTCCTCACTCTCTGATTCTTTTTTTTTTCTTTTTAATATGTGGGTACTGGGAGTTGAACTCAGGACCTCGTGCTTGCCAGGCAGGCACTTATGCTGCTGAGCTATCTCACCAGCCCCATTCTCTGATTCTTGATGCATAGTATTCACTTTAATTCACAGTACCTTCTAATCAGTTTTGGTCATTGAGTTAAGCAAGTTCTGGAAATATTTTAGTAAATGACTTTATCAACTACTGAACACTATGATAACTCATGTTAGCCATTTACCAATTCATTATCATTCGCATGATGGCAGGATAGAAAGACAGAGTTTACGATGTAGAACTTCAATGCTTTATTAATTGTTTTGGTGGTTAGCAATATCTAATTTTAAAATCCAAGTTCTACTTTTTATAACAAATAGGAATTGGCTGACTTTCAAGAAAATGGTAGAACTTTAGGTATACATAATGATAACATTCATCATGGGGAATTTGTACCTGTACATGACGTATATTGCTTCTTATTTTTTTCCCAATTCCCCTCCACTCTCTTCAATTCTTCTTGCCCTGCTTATTTACAAAGCTTTGTTTCCACTTTTTCCTTCTATTTTCTTTTTTTCCTTGTCCCTCTTCCTCATTCTCCTTCTCATTTGAACATTTTGTTTCCATTATCTATCCCAATATCTATTATACATTTTGGTCCTTATTTATACTTTTCATTTCTCACACCAGAGAAACAATGTGATATTTAAACATGTGTGTCAGATTTATTTCACTTAAGAGTATGGTCTCAAGATGTATCCATTTAGCTAGACGTGTCTCAAGTTTATACTTCTTTATGGCAGAGTAGTACTCCATTGTAAAAAAAAAAAACCCACATCTGTGCATTCTATGGTCTAAATATTTTATATACTGGAGATATTAAAAACATGCTTCTTATTTTTAAATATAATTCCTCTGAACTTCAAGATTTCACATTAATTGTTTTGGGGAATGTACTCTTGGATGATCAAACACAGCATTAATGTTCAACAGTCACTCTACCTTACTCTTCATACACCAAAACTGCACTGTTGTCTCCTGTCTGAACTCTGCTGATAAAGATATATTTTCAACCATTTATCTGTTGTCAAAACCAACACTTTGGGGCCGGTGAGATGGCTCAGGTGCATAAGCACCTGCCTGGCAAGCGCAAGGTCCTGAGTTCGACTTCCGGTACCCACATACGAAAAAAGGGCCAGTGATATTGCTCAGCAGCACGGGTGCCTGCTGGCGCGCGAGGTCCTGAGGTCGACCCCCGGTACCCACACACACACACACAAAAGCCAACACTTCGACGTCATCCTCTACTCCTTCTTCATACTCCACATCAAACAAGTCTTCTTAACCTATTAATTTCTCATCTAACACAACACTGATTCCATTCATTCCTCACCATCCCATGGCTCTTTAAATTCTCAGTATTTTTTACATTGATTACTGATTATTCCACTTAAAGGTACTTCAAAGACTTATCTTTCTTAGTCTCACTGATTTCTTTTTAACCCATTCTTTATACCATTATCAATGACATTTCTAAAATATCCAACTGAGTACGTCACTCTCCCATGTTAAAGGATGACAATAATTTTCCACTGTGCAAGTCCTTCCATGATCTGTCTTCTTACTGCCTCCCAGAATTAGATTTTTCTTTCTCCTATTGGTTTTATACCATGCTACTTTTAGCTTCATAAATATGCCAACTTCCTCTTGCCTTTTTGCATTTGTATGATTATTCTGTAACTCACAGAATGTTCTGCATTCTCTTTTTCTCCAAGATCAGTTTCAACACTTCACTTAACACAAGGTATCACTTTCTTTTTTTTTTTTTTTTTTTTATTTTTTAAAGAGAAGAAAAAAAACAAAACAAATCAAAAGAAGAACAAATTTTCAAAACAACATAATAGGAGGGTAACAATGGTTAATACATTACGTATTACTATCTTTAAGTTAGTTATTCAGGACACCAGACATTAGCATTCAATTGTCCAAACATTATTGGCACAAACCTTACTCTTCAATGAACTAAGTAAAAATGGTAGTGTATCTATCTTAACCATCTTATATATATATATATACAATTTTTTTCCCTTTCCCTTCTTTCTTTTCCCTATTCCAGTCTCTCTTTCCTTTTGACCAGTTTCTTTTTGATTCAACAAGGTATCACTTTCTTAGTAGAATGTTCTCTGTTCTCCATGCTCTACATTTGGTTTCTATATAAAAACTAGTGTAAAGCTTTAGTCTAGCACTCACTGTATACTGATATTTTATTAGTTTTTTTCCAGTAGAATGTGGCCTTATTGATGGTAGGAGTTGTGCTTTAAATCTGTGTCTCCAGCAGTTATTTTTATATTTGATTTGTTGATTTCACTCAACAAACTGAGCATTTGTCTAGTCATTAGAATGGGCAATAAACAAAACAAAGCTCCTATTTTATAGGTTGAGTTATGTCCCACAAAGTTCAGGTAAGCTTCCCTGGTTGGCCATAATTCATTCACATTGTCACATTTTGTTTCTGAGACACATTAATGTTGTCCATGACTCCATGGGGAGAGGACAGCTGGGACTCTGTACATGAAACCCTGCTATACCCTGCCCCTTTTCCCTTGACTAATGTTGACCTGTATGTTTTGCTGTAAAAACTATAACCATAAGTATAACAACTTTCAGTCAATAGACTTTTTAGCAAATTATTAAACCTGAAGTAATTTTAGGATTCCCTCATCTTACAGGTCATGTCAGTAGGGAAAGTAGTCATGGAAACCCTCTTTGTTTTCAAAGGCTGTGAAAGGTAGGAGTGCATTAAATATTTGTGAATACTATGCCTACTACAACTGTCCACAGTCTATTTTCAAAGAGGATCTAGAGAAATTCTTTAAGAATGTGAATCATTTTACCTTTCTGCTTAAAACTCTCCAATAATTTTCATTTAATGAATTACAAAATTATATTACAGGATTTTGCAAAGTGGACTCACAGAAAATATTCTCACTGCTACAGAGTGTAACAGCTACAGCCCATCTGACCTTCCTTGACCATATGAAGCATTCATGTGTCATAGGTATTTTGGATTTGCTATTCCCTTTGAACCTAATGTTCTTTTCAAATTTTCTCCATGTATCACTTTCCCAGCAACTCCTACTTTAATATGTCTCTTAAATTTCCATAGTGGTTTCCATGGTCCATACAGACATCCCTGTAATAGTGCAGTTTTTCATTGCACATCTGCTTGACCATATGGCCAAACTATAGGCTGTCACTCATGAGTCAGGAAAAACCCAAACATAGTGGACTTTTATCATTATTCAAGTTTTTCTTCAAGGCAAAGAAAACAGCATGCAAATCAGTCCATTAAACTGATTTATTCTTACCTTGCTCAATCAGTTTTTCCATCTGCTGGTCTTGGTGTAGCAGTCTTCCAACTAAAATTATGTTTTTCTAGTTTGGAAATGCTATCCATAAACCTAGCATCTCTGTTAGTCAACAGATGAGCTATTCCTAGGGCACTGCCCATGCGATCGTACGATCTCTCAGTTCCTCTGTGGTTCCAAAGCTGTGCCTATGGAAAAAATAGGCTACCTGCTCATAAATGTAGTGATTACCCCCTCACATTCTCTCAGTGAAGTGTTTCTGCCGAAATCATTCCTATTTTGTGATGGGACTGTTGTGAGCGCTGCCTTCCCTATAAGAACATTTCTGTAATATTGCTCAAACCATGATGGGCATATCTGGTTTCCAGGATATTTTATGTCATTCATGGGACCTGTTTCTGTTAATGTCCAATAATAGCACCCTAGGTATTTGCTTCATGAATAACTACATATTGAATAATTATGTAATTATAATCAGGCAAAAATATTTTTTTGAGAAAAACTAGGAGACTTCATCAGGCATAGGTGTCTAAGTAAGCATCCTCAAAAATTGAAATCTGTGATTATCTCAGACTGTTAGGCAGATGAAGTGGAATGTTCCAGACAGAAGGTACAAGGTGTGCAGAGACCCTGAGTTGGAAAAAAGATCAGCACACTTAAGGACTCGTGTTGGACACGAGTACTACAAATGTGGAGGGTGGTTTAGTATGACCTTTAAGATGCATGAAGGCCAGAGATTTTTAATCTTAATTCTTATTGCTATATTTCTATATCAGCAAATTATTTTATGTGCATTTTAATCAATTTAAAAAACATGTATTATGATAGTAAGAGGGAAAATTAGGGAGTGCATACCTATGAAGAGAGTGAAATGGCAAATCGGCTCTACATAACCCAGATTGAAAAGGTAAGGAGAGAAAGGAAATTTGCAAGAGCAAGTGTATTGCAGATTCTCCTAGTGATTGGCATGACTCAGGAATTTTGTGGAACCCGGGGAAGGGCTTTCTTTCTAAAATTTGACCCTGGGAGGCATCTTACAAATGTTTACCTCAGAAACTAAAGATAAATTTAAGGTTCAAATATGATATAAAATCCAACAAATACGCTTATTTTTCCTGCTTTTCCTATAAACATCCATGTGAATGAAAATACAAGGGAAGAAAGCAGTAAGAGACAAGACATTAGGTACATTTCAACTTTGAAAAATAGAAATATCTTTCTGTACATTTATCTCCCCTCACTCACCCCTCCCTTCATCTCTTGGTCCTTTTCCCATTCGCATTAGATCTATTTCTTTATTTCTTATTTTCTTATATTTTTCTCTTTATGTTTTGGGTTTCTCAGCTATGATACAAAAGATTTGTGCTAAAAAGTTTATCACCACTTAAACTAATTTAATAAACTTACCACATAATAGTCATTAAATATCATCCTCAAAATGAACAAAAAGTCTCTAAAATTAGTCTTAAAAATATGTATCTCTTTTGCATGGTCACCTTAGCAAGTCCATGGGCATTTTCCACTCATAATCCAAGCCTAATTTCTCTAATCCAACTATTTTAATTAACTGCACATATGATGATTATCCCTCTCTCATTAAAAAGTTACTACCTATGTGACATGGACACTATTATGTCATTTCTTATAAAAAGTAGAAATATAAAAAAGGAGAAATATTTATTAAAGTAAAAAAATCACATACTTAAAATGGGGAATTAGATAATAAGATGCAGTAAAAATGAGAATATCAAATGAAGCTTTCTTGATATAATAAAACATAAAGAAGTTATTAGTACATAACTCTTCTAAATTTATTTATGCATTAAGAAAATGTTTAATGAATAACGAATATTTGCCAGATATTGCCTAATCTAGCTACTTGGGTTAAGTGAAAGAGCTACAAGCGAAGATTATTGTCTTCCTTGAGGGTAGATTCTCTTGGGAAGGGACAGCCAATAAAAAACAGATACATGGAAAAGTAAGTTAGCGTGCTTTGTTATAAGGTGATAAGTGTTATGGGGAAAAGCACAGCAAAAAAATGGGAGAAGACAATGCCAGAGAATGTGTCAAGTAGAAGGTTAAATACTTGGTAAGGATATTGAAAGGGTGATGTCAAAGCAAAAAGCTGAAGAAAGAAATTAGTCATGTCTTAATGGAAGAGTATTTCAAACAGAATAAGCAGCTCAAAGGCCTAAGATAGGAATGGGCCTTGCATGTCGGGCAAACAGAAGAAAAACAGAAATTCTAAGGGAAGAACAGCAGAAAGTGAAGCCAGGTCATAGAGATCTGGATCATTCAAAGCACTGGATGCCTTTGCAAAAAGCTATGGTTTAACGGAGACTGACATAGAGTTATTGGAAAATTTGAAACTGAAGAACAACACGATATGTTTCACGTCTGAAGATAGCACTGTGGCTGTTACGAGGAAACTAGCGTATAGGGAGTAGGACATAGAGGAAGCAAGGAAGCCAGTTATGAGGCAGAATGGTAAGTTTTATGTGTAACTGGGCTAGCATCGCATCCAGTTGCTGGTTCAAACACTAATCTAGATGTTACTGTGAAGGTATTTTGTAGAGGTGCTAACTTTAACTAAAGGATATTATCATTGATAATGTGGACGAGCATAATCCAGTGTACTTATGTTCATACATACATATACATGTTTGATATACACACTGGTGTATGTTTACATATACATGTTGCCTTCATATGTACAGATACCTATGTGGATGTACATTGGTAGAACTAACAAATGGAGGTAGTTCTGTGGACAACCCTGACTGAGAAGGAGACTGCTGCATTAATCTTCATAAGGTAGCATGGGACCGGCAACAGGAAGGTAATTGTGTATGTAATGGGAATTATTCATTCTAGTTTTATTTTTAAAAATTTTATTAGTACATGTTTGCAATACATAATGAATACATTCATCATGCGGAGTTGGTAGATACATATATCACATCTTAATCCTTTCTACTCCCTAATCCCGTCCGCACCCTACTATTTAGTCCCATCTCTAGATCCCCTTTCCATCTCCGAAAGGTCTACCTCATTGTTTCCTTTCATTTATATTTTATTTTGCTCTTTAAATTATTTTTACCCAAGCATTTTTCCAACTTTTTTATTAGTGCTTGTTTGCAGTACATGACAATTACATTCCTTGTGGGGTGTTCGTACATATATGTAACACATCCTAATTCTTTTTTCATCCCTTTCTCACCCCTCACTCACCCCTCCCTTCATCTCTTGGTCCTCTTCCCGTTTGCATTAGATCTATTTCCTTATTTCTTATTTTCTTTTATTTTTCTTGCTATGTTTGGGGCTTCTCATGTAAGAGAAACCATGCAAACTTATGTGTTTAATTTTTTTCATTTAACATTATGGGCTCCATACTTTGTGTTTTTCATATTAGAGAGACTATGCAATACTTAACCGTCTGTGTCTGATTTATTTCACTTAGCATTATGGTCTCAAGGTGCATCTATTTTCCCACAAATAACTCAAATTTATTCTCCTTCATAGCTGAGTGGTACCCCAGTATCTATCTATCATCTATCATCTATCATCTATCTATCTATCTAGCTATCTATCTATCTACTTATCAATCTATCATCTTCTTTATCCATTACCTATTACTGGACAAATAGGCTGTTTCCAAGATTTAGCTATTGTGAATTATATTGCTATAAACATGGGCATGTATCACTGTAATTTGATGTCTTTAACTCATTCAAGAAGATTCCTAGAAGAGATAGAGTTGGGTCAAATGAAATTTCCATTTTTAGTTTTCTGAGGAATCTCCATACTGAATTCCATAGTGGTTGTACTATTGTACATTCTTACCAATGATGCAGAAGCGTTCCTTTTTTATTTTCTCCACAACCTTGCTAGCATTTGTTGTTTTTTGAATTTCTGATGATAGCCTTTCTTTCTGGATATTTTCAGAGAAAGGATTTCTTCAAGAAAGTTCCCAAAGTATTCTTCCTGAGCAAACCCTAGTCCTTAAATGTAAGGGTATAAGGAAATACCCAAGTTAGATGTGAATATCATTACTATAATTTATTTGATTAACTAGAAAATATATGCCTTTGGATATGATTAAGGAAGATATTCTTGTACTCAATGACAGAATGATGTGAAATTGGGGAAATTAATTAATTACAGATCTTGCTTTTCTCACTTGTGGCATTTAGGGTGATGAGATGTAAGACTCCTAAAACATGCAAATTGTTTAGCTTACCGCCTGGCTCTTAAGAAGTTCTTAGTAAACATTTTTAAAAAGTGTTTTGTATTGGTCTATTACTGAATATCATACTATACCAAGTATACATACCCCTGGACAATTAAAAGTTAACATTAAAATATGCCTAACTAGTCCCTGGATGAGAGCTGCCCTCAGGGACAGGGCTTGTAATCTTCAATAGATTATAAATTCGAGAATGAATCTCAGAGAGGGATGTGATGGTTAATTTTATGTGTCACTGTGACTGGACAAAGGAATACCTAGATAGTTGGCAAAATATTATTTCTAGATATCTCTATGAGGATGTTTCTGGAAAAGATTAAAATTTCAGTTTGTTGAATAAAGGCATCATTTAGTCCACTGGGGGTATGAGTGAAACAAAAATTAAAAGAAAGTGGAGAATTCATTCTCTCCATTTGAGCTGAGACATCCGTCTTCTCATAATTTTTCCTAATTTCTGGGGGTCTAGACTAAAACCACTACTTTCCGATCCACAGTTCTTAGCTTTAAACTTGGACTGAATTGCATCACAGGCTTTCCTGGATTTCTAGCTGTGGTGGTGGTGGGATGTCTTGGCCTCCATAAATGTGTGAGCCAATTCCTACAATAATTTTCTCTTGTTCTTGCTCTCTCTTCATCAATTCTATTGGTTCTGTTTCTCTAGAGAACCTCTACTAATATAGCAACATAGCCATGAGAAATCTGCAGCAAACACTTCCAAATTCTGGGAGAATAATTCCTTGGACTCAAGGAACTCATGTGTGAAGCACACCACAATATCTGTTCTACGGTACACACCACTATGATCAAGCCAGGCTCTCTTCTAGATTTTTGTTGAAGGTGAAGAAACATTTCGAATCTCTTATTGCCTGCGTCTTAGTTACTTTCCTCATCACTGGGATAGGCTACCTGACACCCACAGTTGAAAAGAGGAAAGATTTATTTTGCCTTATATTTTCAATCCATATTGGCTGGCTACAAGGCAGAAACAGCACGGTGGAAGCGCCTGGGTGGAGGACAACCGCTCATCCCATGACAGCCAGAAAGCAGAGAGAGGAGGAAGAAGCTGCTGAGGGAAGTATAAGCTTCCAGGTCATGCAACTTCCAAACAGGCCCTATTTTCTAACAGCACATTCAGCTCTGGGTTCATTGGTAGATCAGTCCACCGACGAGCACTGCATAGTACACCCTGATCCAGTTACTTTGTAAAAGATCCAGCCCTGAACACATGAGGCTTTTGGGGGACATTTTTTATTTTATCTAAACTATGATACTCCACTTAAACCTAGTGTAAGCAGGAAAGCAGAGGGACTTCCTCACCATCCTTTTAAGGTTGATCTTTGCTGGGCCTCTGATTTGATCAAGAAGTGAATTATCAATTTTCTACAATAAGTTCTATTAAATGCAAAATTTGTATTGTATATCTTTTTTTGTGTGTGTGGGTACTGGGGGTCGAACTCAGGACCTCGTGCACCAGCAGGCGCCTGTGCTGCTGAAGCGATATCACCCGCCCTTTTTTCATATGTGGGCACAGGGAGTCGAACTCAGGACCTTGCCCTTGCCAGGCAGGCGCTTATGCCGCTGAGCTATCTCACCTGCCCCATGTATATCTTTTTATTGGACAGTTGAAACTTTCTTAGGTGTGATTTATATTAATCATACACATATAGTTATTTATGCATAGTCACAATTCTTATAAATCAGACAGAACAAGGAAAAAAGCAGAATTGATATGGATTACCAAGGTCCAAATGAAGTCCTTATTTGGATGATTAAATATTTTAAGTCTTGGGATATAGCACAGTGGGAGAGCCCATGCCAAGAACACACAGAGGACTTGAATCCAATTCCCAGTACCAAAAATAAAAACAAAAGAGTTTATTCTAAGATCCAGTTACTAAAAAGGAAGTTAAAGTTCTCACATATAGACACCTCTATTTTTTAAGTTAGGATCTATTTAATGACACTGTAAAACAGAGTCACCATGATATTAGGAGGAATTGGACGCTATGAAATACCCAAGGAACTCTTCTATTTATAGCATTTATCGAGACATGGAGCTGGTTTCTCCCAAAAATGCTGTAAGAATCAGATTTAGAAGTAATCCAAGTGAAATCTGTGAGTGATTTACTATGACACGGCAATTCCACCTTTTTTTTCCTGAAGGGTGAAAGTCAGACAGTGTAGGTGTTTTCTAAACTGTAATTTGAAAGGCACCCAGCATCTATACGGAATTGGTAAGCCACTCCATCCCCACTGCGGTGTGAAAGAAAAAGGAGGGCACCAAAGGTAAAGCCTGAGAGTGTCAACTGTTACTTATTGAACAAGAACCTGCATACACCATGTCAGTGATGTGATTAATCATTTTCTGGTCCAAAGTGAAGTTCGTTCATGTTGAAACTTTGATTTATGTGTGCTCTTGCATTATCTCCTAAACCCTAGCCACTTGTCTGCCTGCATTGCTGTAATGAGTTTGGCATTTGTGTAGGACTTTGGAAACATTGAATAATGAATCCCCCAGAACAGCTCGTATTACTACATCTTACTCCATTTTTAAGTGTAGAAAATAAAGATAGTGTATAATTTCACTAACTCTTCATATTGTTAGTAATGTATAAGAATAAATTATATTCACACATTATATTATAAACCATTAAACATACTTCAAAGTCAACGAATACCATAGATCTAAAGAACTGATATTTAGCCAGGTATGCTGGCACACACCAGTAATCCCACCACTCTGGGAGTTTGGGTCAGGAGGACCCTAAATTCAAGTTAGCATGGGGACTTACCAGTTTAGTGAGATCTTGTCTTCAATAAAAGGAGGGGTGTGCACCTTGGTACCAAGGCCCTGGATTCAATCCCTAGTACTGAAGAAAAAGAAAAAAAACAAAAACAGAAAACCCGAGGGCTCCAATTTATTAAGAAAATAGGGAGGATAATTTGATCTTTGAAGGGGTTTATCTTTTTAATTCACCAATGTTCATATTATCAAACTTTTTTGTGGCTTAGCCATTATCATATTCACACAAAAATTGATCTTTTTTAATAGATCCATAGCTTAAATGTAAATTTTAACTCCATTCTTTAAAATGCTAATGTACTAAATTTTAGAACATGTTTTTTGCTGTTTATAAAAATTTATCTTTGATAATAAAGTTAACACTTGTTCTACCAGTGTATGGAAAATGCCCTGTAGCTGTTGTGTTGTCTTTGATGATCAAATACCAGTAAACTTATCTGTGTGTCTGGAGCTTTGCAAAATTATGTTATAAGCCAACATGTTTTAATAATAATCTATGTGAAGACAGCAATTTCCAAAGATATTAAAATAGATACTCTAAAAAAAGAGCAATTTTTTTCAGTTTGCTTAAGTACTCTATATAGCAGTCAAAAGAAATTTATGGTCATAAGAATAAAGAACATGGAATGTTTAATGGAGGAGGAGCGTGGATGTAATCGTCTATGTTCCTGGAGCATAGGTTGTGCTAGACTAATTTAGACTCTAGTTTTGGCTACAGGTGTTTTCGGACAATAGGAATCAAGATGCAGTACCTTTATAGTTCTAGTAGAAAACTTTTAAGGAACTATTAAAAAAACTAAAATACAGTCTAGTAAAAGAGTTTCACACATTCAGCAGTGACTCCAGAGAAGTTGGAATTATGGGGTGGCCTCCCATGGATTTGGGAGGATTCATGTCAGCTAGGGTTCAAGGAAACTTCCTACCTTTCCATGGTTAGTGGAGACTAGATTTGGTAGCGCCCCCTTGTGCTCAGCAGCAGCAGAAGCAAATTCTCTAAGGCTTTATCAGAGTTCTAAAGGTATCTTTTCAAATAATTTCACGAGGATCATAACAATAAAAAGTAAATGCCTAGGGCTGGTGAGATGGCTCAGTGGCGTAAGCCCCTACCCGGCAAGCGCGAGGGCCCGAGTTCGACTCCCAGAACCCACACACGAAAAAGGGGCCGGTGATATCGCTCAGCAGCACGGGTGCCTGCTGGCGCGCGAGGTCCTGAGGTCGATCCCCGGTACCCACAAAAAAAAAAAAAAAGTAAATGCCTAAGTAGTTCTAATTAGTTCTGATATTAACACACCCATGTTGATTTTATTTATTATTTCCAGAGCATGTTTAATCCTTTTTCCTCATCTTTTCGTATCTATGTTTGAGATATAACTCTTGTGATCAACATGCAATCACTTTCTAATCCAGCCATACAACTTTGATTTTTAAACACTGGTTTTCTTTAAAAAGCACTTAAATGAGAAATAGAAGAAACAAACTCGAAAAGTTTCCAGGCATTAGAAATATCAAATACGAATATTCTTTTAATAGCTGTAAGATTTAAAGAGGAAACAGATAAGTGTTAAAATAGCACAAGGATACATAAATGAACAAAATTACATAGCCAAGTTTAAAAAATTCTCAAATATAACATATATATGAAAAGAAAAACAACTAAAATTTGAAAACTTTATTAATATAATTGTACCAGATAAAACATAAAGAGACAGAGACTTCGAAGATGGGAAATTGTATCTAGAATGCCGTACAGAAAAAAAAATAGAAAAAGAGGAAAATATCTTGAAAAAATAGTTTAATTTGCTTATAATGAAAGTCTAAAATGAAATAATAGAACAGGGTAGAAAGAACATTGGTGGGAATAAAAAATAGAATTTCTGGAATTAATAAAAGATATTACTGTACGATCTAGGTTCAAGAAGTCAGCAAATCTGTAGAAGGATAAAAAAGAAATTCAGAAAATATAAAAATGGAGAATATTAATACAAATAAAATGAAATTAAAAGTGGCTAGAAAAAAAACAGATCCTTTAAAAAAATGATGATGAACTTCTTAATAGATAATGGATGCTAGAGAAAGAAGGACAGTATCATGATTACTAAAAGAAGAAAAATATGAAACAATAACAACCAATCCCAAAGAAGGAAGTGAAAGAGACGGGAAGAAACACAGATCAGGCGCAACAGACATGAAGGATAAAATAGAAAGTTAGTAGTTATATTACATTTAAAGAAACCAAGTGTCTAAAAATTAAAGTTGTATGTCTGGATTAGAAAGTGATTGCATGTTCATCAAAGAGTTATATCTGAAACAGTTACCAAAAGATTGGGAAAAGGGATTAAACATGATCTGGAAGTAATAAAATTAACATGATTGTGTTAATATCAGAACTAATTAGAATTTAAAATCAAATACCTTTTAATAGTCTGAGAAAATATGATACAAAAAATAGTCACAAAAATCATTGAAAATATAGGAAATTTATATAACAAAAGCATATCAGTCAAGGTATTTCTATTTCCATTTATAATGTATATAATTTGCATACATGTAATAAATATGTACAGAGATATGTTTTAATATGCACACACATTTATACACACATACTATAACAACTGCAGTACACATAATTTTTTAAATTAATTAAGTTTATTGGTACATTTTATGTATACATAATGATCATATTTGTCATAGGGAATTTGTACCTGTGCATAATATATCTTGATTCTTCTTTTTTCCCATTCCCCTACCCTCCCTCTAACCCCTCTTCTCCTCATTTGCAAAAGCTTTGTTTCTATTTTTTCCTTTTCTCTTTCTTTTCTCTTCCCTTTCTTCCTTTCTTCCCTTCCCCTTCCTTTGAACATTTTCTTCCTATTTCACAATATCTATTATACATTTTGGTCCTTATTTACACTTTTTGATTCTCATAGCAGAGAAACTGTGATATTTGCACATGCATGTCTGATTTATTTCACTTAAGAGTACAGCCTCAAGGTACATTCATTTACCTAGAAATGTTTCAAATATATCCTTCTTTATGGCTGAGTAGTACTACATTGTATATAAAAAAAAAAGAACAACACATCTTTATCCATTCATTGATTGATGGGCATCTGGACTGTTTCCAAGATTTAGCTATTACAAACTGTGCTGCTATAAACACGGGTGTGCATATATTGCTGTGGTATGATGCTTTTAGATCTTTCGGGACAATACCAAGAAGGGGAAGAGCTGGGTGGAATAGAACCTCCAGTGGTAGTTTTTTAGGACTCTCCACACTGATTTCCACAGTGGATGCACCATTCTGCACTCCCTCCAAAAGCAAAGACAGGTTCCTTTTTCCACGCAGCCCTGCCAGCATTTGTTATTGGTTGATTCCTTGATAATAGCCATTCTTGGAATGAAATCTCAGCATTGTTTTAATTTGCATCTTTAACTGGTGATGTTCAACATTTTCCCATGTATTTATTTGCCATTTGTACTTTATCTGAGAAATGGTTATTCATTTCAGATGCCGATTTTTGGATTGGGTCTTTAAATTTGAGGGGTCTCTTTTTGTCTGAAGGACAGCTGGACAAATATTTTTTCCGTACTGTGGGTTGTCTCTTCACTCTGTTGATGATTTCTTTTGCTGTGCAAGAGCTTTTTAATAAGATGAGATCCCAGTTGTTGACTCTCTGTGACATTTTCCATGCGATCAGGGTTTTTTTCATAAAGTCTTTGCCTGTGTCTTCAAGAGTTCTACTTATTCTCTCTTCCAGCAGATTTAGTGTTTCTGTTTTAATATTTAGATCTTTTATCCATTTTGATTTTAGTTTAGTACATGGTAAGAGACATGGGTCTAGCTTTAATCTTTGGCATGTGGAGAGCCAGTTTTTCCAGCACCATTTATCAAAGAGGCTATCTTTCTCCCAATAAAGGTGTTTGGCCCTTTGTTGAAGATAAGGCGGCAGAATGTGTTTGAAGTTGTTTCTGCATGTTCTAATCTGTTCCATTGATTTCAGGGTCCTTTTTTTTTATCAGTACCATGCTGATTTTATCACAGTAGCTTTGTGGTATAATTTTAAGTCAGGGAATGTGATGTCTTTGGCCTCGCCTTTGTTGCCCAGAATTGTTTTTGCTATTCTAGGTCTCTTCTGTTTCCAAATAAATTTTAAGATTGTTTTCTCTAATTTTGTGAGATATATTATTGGCATTTTGATTGAGATTGCATTAAATCTGTATAACAATTTTGAGAATATGACCATTTTCACTATATTGATTCTTCCTAGCCAAGAGCAAGGGACATCTTTCCATTTTCTGATATGCTCTTCAATCTCCTTTTCAGAGTACTATAGTTTTCGATGTAAGGATCTTTTACTTCCTTTGTTGATTGATTCCTAGGTATTTCATTTTTTTGGATGTGAAAGATGTGGTTTCCCTAATTTCTTTCTCAGTGGATTTATTTGTATACAGGAATGCTATTGATTTTTGAGTGTTGACATTTTTTCCAGCTATGCGACTGAATTTGGTTATTAATTCTGGAAGTCTTTTGGGGGAGTATTGGGTTTTTCTATGTAGAGTATCATGTCATCTGCAAATAATGATAATTTATCTTCTTCCTTTCCTATCTTTATTCCTTTTATTTCTCTCTTTTGTCTAATTGCTCTGGCTAATGTTTCCAGAACTATATTGAACAGGAGTGGTGATAGTGGACATCCTTGTGTCATTCCTGACTTTAGAGTGAAAGCTTTCAGTTTTTGATCATTTAGTATGATGTTGGCTGTTGGTATGTCATAGATGGCTTTTATCAGATTGAGGTAAAGACCATTATTCTGATTTCTGTACGGTTTTTATCATGAATGTGTGTTGGACTTTGTCAAATGCTTTTTTTGTGTTTATTGAGATAATCATGTGATTTTGTCCTTGGCTCTGTTAATATGGTACATTGCATTTATTGATTTGCATGTGTTGAATCATCCTTGCATCTCTGGGATGAGTCCTATTTGGTCATGGTGTATAATCTTCTTGATGATTTGCTGCCAGTATCTTAATGAGGAGATATTCATCTATATTTTTGCATGTATGTTTATTAGGAGATTGCCTGTAGTTCTCTTTTTTGGTTGGATCCTTCTCTATTTTTGGTATCAGGGTAATACTTGTTTCCAGGAATGACTTTGGGGGTATTGCTTCCCTTTCAATTTCATTAAAGAGTTTGAGGAATAGTGCCATTAGATCTACTCTAAATTTCTTGTAGAATTCAGCACTGAATCTATCAGGACCTGAGTTTTTCTTTGTTGGTAGGTTTTTAATTACATTTTCAATTCCATTGACTTATATTTGGTTATTTAGAATTTTTATATCTTCTTGGTTCAGCTTTGTTAATTCATATATATCTAGGAATCTGTCCATTTCTTCTGTGTTTTCCATCTTATTTGAGTACAGATGCTCGAAGTAGGTATTGATGATATTCTGGATTTCTGCAGGGTCTGTTGTGGTTTCACCCTTTTCGTTCCTAAATGCATGAATTTGATCCTTTTCTTTCCTTTTTTTTTTTATGAGGTTGGTTAGGGGTTTGTCAATTCTCTTTAGTCTTTCAAAGAACCAACTTTTTGACTCATTGATTCTTTGTATTGTTTTCTTACTCTCAATTGCATTAATTTCTCTCTCATCTTTATAATTTCCTCCCTTATATGAGCTTTGGGCTTGATTAGTCCTTCTTTTCCTAGAAGTTTAAGGTTGAACATTAGCTTGTTTATTTGAGCTCACTCTGTTTCCCTGATGTGAGAGTTCACTTCTAAAAATTTCCCTCATAGGACAGCTTTCATTATGTCCCATAAGTTCCAGTATGTTGTATCAGCATTATCTTTTAATTGTAGAAACTGTCTATATTTTATATCTCTATATTATAGACACTGTCTATATTTTGTATGTCTATATTTTAATATGCATATACACATATTTATAACTGTATACTCTAGTAACTGCAGAACACTTAATGTTTTTAAGCACACTTGGGACTGTTATGAAGTTCACCTAATTCTGAGACATAAATTGAATTTTATCTAATAGCTAAGAAGAGAATTAATGCCAATTAAATTAGAATTAAATGGAACAAAAATAACCAGAAATATTTCTTTTTGTGGGGGGGTTATCAAATATTTAGGCTTCTACATAATTTTTGTGTGTGTGAAACAGGAAAGTAGGAAAAATTAGTTGAATGATAATGATAATAGAAACTTTAACTTAATTTCATAAGATTGGATAGAAAGATAACTGAAGCCACACATAGAGAATAAATTTATATATCATATATATGATTATATGTTTATATGTAAGGTTTTAAGATATTTATGTTTATAAAATACATTCGTAAAGAGAGAGCAAATTGGAAATAAGTGAGCTACAAATTCAACTCATGCAGTAGGAACATAACACACAAAATAATAAATAGAAGCAGAAATTACTTTAATAGAAAACATGCAGGCAGGAGGTTTATAAAGCCAAAAGTTGCTTTCCAAAAAGACTCCTTAAATTTATTACTCCTCAGATCAGACTATTTTTGGCAAGAGATAAATTCCAAGTAAATATTACCATCAGATAAATAGGGACATTTCTCCAGATCCCCCAAAATATTAAAATTATTAGGATAAGATGAAAAACCCTTTGGTAATAAGTTTATACATTTATATAAAATAGATACATTTCTGGAAATATATTATAATCCAAAAGTGACTTCAGAAGGAAGAGAATATATGAATAGTATATACATAGACATTAAGAAATTAAATCATTAATCAAAAGCTTTCCCAAAGAAACTCCAGTCCCTCATGGCTTCATTAATAGGTACTGCCAAACATTCAAAGTAGAAATAATTCCATCTTCTCAAACTCTTCCTGAGAATTCAAATAAAGAGAACACTCCCCAGTTCATTTTGTGAGGTTAATATAACCTTGACTAAGAAATCCGACAAGAGTATTTCAAGAAAACTACAATATACGCTACTTTGACTCATGAAATAGCTGCAAAACTGCTAAACCAAATATTAGCAAATTAAATCTAGAAATATCTAAAAAAGAATAATACATAACTTTCTGCTCAAGGCCCAAGTATATGCTGCAGCTTAGTTGTGGCCCTAAACACCTGGACTTGGCACAGATCTCCCAAGTTTAAAAGTCATTGCTGTCCTTCATCCAAACATCAACAGTTCAGGAATTCCATGTCTTCCAAACTCCCACTCTGATCAACTGGCTAGAAACTCAGAGAGTCCCTCGAACCTCTCCATTGTAATCTGTTAGAACATCTCAGAGAACTCAGAAATGTGTTATACTTCCAATTACAATTTTTGGACAGAGACATGCATCAGGCAGGAAAGGAGGTTGATTTATAGTTAAATCAATTATTGCAATTTACCAAAATAATAGGTTGAAAAAGAAAAATTTTATAATCCTCTCAGCTTACTCACTTTCCTTATAACCTAGGCACAATAACTGATATCCAAAAATTAAAGGATGTGAGGTTTATTTTAGCTTATGTTTTTCAGTCCATAGTTTGCCAGTTCCAAGGCTGGAAGAGCAAGGTGGAAAGATCTGACAAAGGAAAGGTCTGTTTCACATCATGGCAGCTAGGAAACAAAGAGAGAAGGGAGGACCCCGGGAAGGAGATATACCTTTCCAGGCCCCCCTCTTTCGAGGAGGCCCCACCTCCTAACTGCAAGTCAGCTATGAACGCATGGGTGGACCAATCCACTGGTGAGTATGGATAGCATGGTGCAATTGCCTTCCAAACACATGAGACTGTGGGGGGACATTTCAGATCCAAACCATAACACTTCACAACAGTTGCAAGAAAAAAAATGCATCTTCCAGTCATGAGAAATTCAATATCTATGCACAATGGAACTCATAGCAAATCAGAAGCTAATGAAAGTCATTCTAGATATCTCCCTGCCCTATGCATGGTATTACTCATGCACACAAAAAATAAAACACAAAGCAAAACAAAAAACAAAGAGAAAAAATTGTTACCCATTGAAGAATTTAGGTTTAACAGAATTTGTTTAAATGATATCTCTGATAGGCATTTATTATCTTCTACTAGATTCATACCATTTAGTTACAATTTAGTGCCCTTTAAATCTAAGAAGTGTTTATAGCTTAGTTAATATACCCAAGAAACTTAAAGTCATTGTAGGCTGGTGTCACATTTCTGAACCAGATATTTTCATAGCATCCTAATGTTATCTCTTCTAATATTTTGATAATCAATGTAGCAGAATTTCCTTGCATTATTACTGAAATTTTCAAACATATACCTAATTAACATTTGAACTTCAATTGATTGCTTATTGCCCAAATTATGCATTTCAACAGATTAAACCCTTTTCCTCCATGATCTTTGGTGTTTTCAATGTTTTGTTGCCCACTATTTAAATTGGATATTGTTGTGTTTTCCAAATGCTAGAAAATAAGCATAGACATGCAAAGTGTAAACTTTCTATAATTTACTTGTGTATACAAAAGTAACACACTGAATCACCTATGAAGTACATTAAGAAAACCTGGATTGCATGTATTTTTAGCTTGAAAGTATGGGAGTTAATTTACTGAAAACCTCCATGGGAATAAACTATAGGTCACAGGTGCCAAATTAGAAATCTCCAGGTTATAAGATCATAACCCCTAGAGGAATATTTATCTGTATGTTTACTTAATATCTAACAGCATGTGAAATTTATTTATTAATATGCCTGCAGGTTTTTCTCTAATCCTACTTCTCAAAGATGCACACACATAGATATAAAACCAGGAGGGGGTGAATTGCCCTGGAACTGTTTCCATCTAAGCTGAAAAATATGGTTATAATGGGAAAAGCAAAAGTTGCTTTCCTTCTGACCTTGAACATTTATATAAACCCAAACTAAAGTATGAGGATGAATTCAAAAGCTATATCCTCCATATCTTCTTTGTAATACTCTTGGTACAATTAAAGCACACGGATCATACTTTCTTTGATTAAAATTTGTCTATAGGCCCTACTTTGTCATTCCTTCAATTATAGCTTACTGATACTTCTCTATTTCTTTAGATGCTTTTTATTGATGGAGATATGGTTAAAATTTATTTTATTTTTTTTTTGTGGGTACCGGGGGGACGACCTCAGGACCTCGCGCACCAACAGGCACCTGTGCTGCTGAGCGATATCACCGGCCCCTTTTTCGTATGTGGGTTCCGGGAGTCGAACTTGGGCCTTCGCGCTTGCAAGGCAGGCGCTTAAGCCGCTGAGCCGTCTCACCGGCCCTAAAATTTATTTTAACACATGGCATATAGCAAGGTGACTTTGTTCATTGGCATCCAAATACTTGTTAGGTATATTTAATTTGAACCGAAAACTTAAACTGGTATACTAATTACTGAGGGCAATGATATTAAAAAGGAAGTGCACACATGTTTCTAATTGGCCAAGAAATAAGTTTAAGAAGTTTTAGAATGGAATTTTCAGTTTTCGAAGAGAGCCATGATACAGGATTTTATTAAAAGCATTGTTATCTGCCATAATTTTGTCTATATAAAGTGAAGTGTACAATTGCAGCAACTCTGAATAGTTTAAACAAAACATGTTTACTTCAATTTTTGATTGATTTAAGATGTAAGTATTGATTTGGCTTGAAGTATTCAATGATTGCCTCTGCGCTCTAATTCATTTAGCGTGTATGGACTTAGCTACACTGACACAAGTCTTGAGTCTGTAACGGCTGGGCCATATACAATAGTATCAGACACTTGGAATTATCACTTTTATGCTTATCATAGAAGTGATTGTTTTGCTTGTCATAAAAGTGATTTTTTTTTTGGTGGTTACTGGGGGTCGACCTCAGGACCTTGTGCACCAGCAGGCTCCCGTGCCACTGAGCGATGTCACCGGCCCTTTTATCGTATGTGGGTTCCGGGAGTCGAACTCGGGCCCTCGCGCTTGCCAGGCAGGTGCTTATGCTGCTGAGCCATCTCACTGGCCCCCATAAAAGCAGTTTTTTTCCATCAGGTATTTCATTTGGCACACAGGTAGGGTAAGGGTAGAGAAATCGTGAGAGGAGGAGGGTTATTATAATTCCTTTTTTAAACATACAAAAGAAAATTATTATAATTGTTATTGTTATTATTGTTGCAGTACTAGGGGTTAAACCCAGGGCATCACACATGCAGGGTAAGTGCTCTAGCACTGAAATACATCCCTAACCCTTTTTAAAAATTATATTTTGAGACAAAGTCTTGCTAAATTGTCCAGCTAGGCCTCAAACTTGCCATTGTCTTGCTTTGGCCTCCTAAGTAGGTATGATTACATGTGTGCACAACCAGTCCCAGCAATATTTGATACCTTTTTTGCAAGTTCCTAAGTATCTTGCACAAAAGCCTCTTGCTTATATAGGCTTAATTGTTGTAAAAGGAAGATGAGGGAGAGAGAGAAAGAGAGAGAGGTATAAAATCTAATAGTATACATAGGGATTTGCCATTCACCTAATGTTGAGAGTCAAAATTAGACTTTTATAATGTTACTTTACAGGTATTTGTAAAATCACCATGGTGATATGCAAAGTGAAATTATTCATTTTAACAAAAGGATTGAAGAATTTTCTATAGAACAGTTTGTTGTTCCCATTCAAGAGTCAGAGAAATGAGTAAGGCCATAAGTGGAAGCTCTCTGTCATGGGGAAAAAAACAAAAAAAGAAAAAAACAAAAAAACCCAAACCTCTCACATTACAATTGTCTATCAGAGTTGCCACTCTGCAGTGCGCTATCTACAGCTTAATAATAAATTGCATAGAAAAAATAATGGTACATAAACTTTATAAAGGAGAATTGGACCAAGTTATGCATAGCTTTGAACTCCAAGGTAAAGATTTTGGCTGTTCATTTGTAGGAAATCAGGAAGTTTATAAAGTGTCTTTTCTTTTCAGAGAAAGAAAGTTAGGAAATGTTACTCTGAAGATGAGAAGAGGATTGAAAATGGAACGTTGGAGTAGTGATTTTTCAAATACCTCATATTAGGCAAACAAAATGTAAATATTTGCATGGTCATTAGGCAACACTGACAAGGCAGTTCCTGGCTGTGGATAACCAGCTTCCTCAGGCCTGTTCCTCTCTGTCCTTTTGAAACACATTCTGTCCCCAGAAGCTATCAGATCCATGGCAAAGTGCTTGAAGTCACTGTTGGGAGAATCTTGCCTGTGGCAAAAAGGAGAGAAAGAGAAATATTATGATTTAGATATAAATTGTTCCCTAAAATATCATGTGTTCAGAATTGGGCTTTTTGAAGGTGATTTGATCATGAGGATTCTATCCTTATCAGTGGATTAGTCCACTGATGAGGTCACAGCTGAATGTGCTGTTGGAAAGTGGGGACTGGTCAGAGGAAGTGGACCACGAATATGAAGGGTGTATTCATGTCCCTGGTTCATTCCTGCTGACTCTGCTTCTTGGCTGCCATGGATTGAGCAGCTTTCCTCCACCAGTCCTTTCCACTGTGCTGTTTCTGCCTTGAATCCAACCAACAATGGACCAAACCCACTGACAACATGAGCCCAGATAAGCCTCTCCTCCTTTAACTTTTGAGTGTCAGGTATTTTGTCCCAGCAACGGGCAAGTGACTAACATAGAAAAATGGTACTGCAGAAGTGGGGTCGTTGTTATGATTGCACCAAAACATGTGGTTTGGAAGGTTTGGAACTGGTTTGTAAGAACAGTTTGGAAAAATATGAAGAAGTAGATTAAAGAAAGCTTAGAATGTTGTAGGCAGAAAGTTATGCATGATTCTGGATGGTGCTCAGAAGACCAGAAGGCTGATAGGAATGGAGAAAGTAAAAACCAGACTCATGAGGTTTCATTTGGGAGTGAGGACTGTACTGGAAACTGGAATAAAAACCACATGTGTTTTATTCTGGCAAAGAATTTGTCTATGTTTTGTCATAGGACTTCATGTGAGGCTAAATTTAAAGGTGGTGGACTAATTGATCAAATGGAAAAAATTTTAAGACCATCCTACATTTAGGCTATGGTATGGGTACTGCTCACTACTTTTAGCTCTAGTTACAGTGAGAATCAGAAGCAGCAAAATGTAGAGATGAATGATTTAAAAATTTTATAGTTTGGACAGAAAGTAACTGTGCATGAAGTTGGGGCCATGGAGAAAGTGGTTGCCAAAATATTAGTGCCATATAAAAGAGGACTTTGCACTAGGATGATGAGAAAGATTAATTCAAGGCATATCAGGTTTTGTTCAGACCCCACTCATCACAAGTTCAAGGGCATAAAATGTAGACTCCTTTGAAGACTTTGCTTTGAGTAGAGCTCCAGTGCTCCCTGCTCACTGAGTACTGCCTAAAGAAATACACCTCTGAGCTCAGCCTTCCAAGCACCACTGGCCACTGCTGCCATTGTTCAAGGGGGCCCAGCAGACCTTGATATCATCCATCTTGTGCTGGTATTTCAGGTATGTAGAATGCAAACATTATAGGGTCATGGAGGCTTCCACCCATATTTAAGAGGAAGGTCCAAGAGACCAGGCAGCTGAGAAAGTGAAACTAAAGGTGCAGTGGAAACCCAAGAAAGTTCAAGGTGCCAGGAAGACAGAACATCTGCTGAGAAAAACCCCAGGTAGTGAGCAGAGCTAGCCCAAGAGAACAGCCCTTGTATGCCTTGGAGTAGATCACATGGAGTTTGTAGGGACTGCCCAAGCCACAACATGTCACAGATGCTAGACATGGAGCTACAGGATTTGTTTGTTCCACTGGTTTTTGGTCTTGCTTTGATTTCATTCCTTTCTATTTCCCGATTCCTCCCTTTAGGGTTGGAAACGTTTATCCTCTACCATCGTATGCTGAAAGTATTTAATATTATTTTATTTTTATAGGGCCTCACAACTAAGAATTTGCCTTGGCCCTCAGGAGAGAATTTGGACTTGGGTGTTTTAGAAATGATGGAACTGTTAAAACTTTGGAGATTCTTAGATATGGACTAAATGCATTTTGCATAATGAGGTAGACATATACCTTTTGGAGCTGGGAGAGAATGTTATGATTTAAATTGAAAATGTCCCCCAAAGTCTCAAAGTTTCAGAAGTAACGAGTTTGGAAGTTGATTGGATCACAGGGCACTAAACTCATCAGTGCATTAATTCACTGATGAGTTCCTAGCAGAGTGTGCTGTTAGGAGGTAAAACTGGTTAGAAGAGTTGGGACACTTGGGGTTTGATCTGGGAGTGTATATTTTTATCCATGGCTTCTCCTTTCTCTTTATGCTTCTTGCCTACCATGGATTGAACAGCTTTCTCCTCCAGGCCCTTCCATCATGCCATTTCCACCTTAGCACTAGCCAACATTGAATGGAACCTTCTGAAACTCTGAGCCAAAATAAACCACTTCTCCTCATGTTAGTCAGCTATTTTGTTCCCACAATAGTAAAGTGACTAGTAGATGGGGTTAATAAAAAGGAGAGAGAAAAAGTAAAAGTAAAATGAGAAAAAAGAAGAACAGAATCAAAAGAGTTTGTTATCATAAGTCAGGGAGGAAGAATTTTTTGTGTGTGAATGAAAGGAGTTGATTGCTATGAAAAAGCAAATTTTGTGGAAGCTAAGGGGTATGCATTGGATGCAATACTGTCACCCCTTGTTTTCCATTAAGAAGCAGTTTGAGTAGCACAGGGGACATGGAAACCAGACTGAGCAGTGATGGGGAAGGAAAGGAGTGTTTGGCTTACTGCTCTTCCAGAAACTTGGTGGAGCAAGGAAGAAAAGCAATGGGTAGAAAGGATGGAAAAGACCCTTAGTGCAGGTGAATATTTGCCTGATCCTGTATGTAAATCAGATCAAGTAGAAGCTATAAATGAGAGAATGGGACTAAAACAAAAGAGACAAAAAAAAAATGGAAGAGCAAAATTTGGTCAACTGAGAGGGAGTGAACTCATATTCACATGTGGAGGGATTAATCTTGGCACAGTACAAAAATATATTTTTCTTTTAATTGAGAGAACAGAGAACTTTCATATGAATGAAAGGAAGGGGAGTTTTTAAATAGTGCTATAGAAATTTGAGAATGTTCTCACCCTCAAGGTTTTGTTTTCCTTTTAAAAAATATGTGAAAATGATAGCAATCATTCAACAATTCCTCTTGGGGAAAAGAACAGGTGACAGGGTGAAATGAGGGCAGGGTCAGATGAGTCTATCAATCATGCTCTCAATACTGTGTTTAACACTGTGCTGGGTGCTGTAGGGGACATAAAATATGCATGATGTGATTCCTGCCCTCACAGGGAAACACATATAAAACTACCTATACACACAACGATATCTTTATGAGTTCAACTATGACTTGTTGAATAGCGAATCAACAGCTCTATGGACAAATTTGGGTGGTGAAGAAACAAAAAATTTTTGTGCATTATTCAGCAAAGGAGAGGCACAGATTGTAGACAAAAGCAGAGCCAGTGGGAGGATGGCATGCTTACCAGTGAGTGAGAGATCATCAGATAGCAAAGGAAGTGAATGATGCGGTGAGGACAGCAATGTGACTGGGTAAACAGGAATGAACCAGAGGATAGTGTCTGCAGGAAGGATGGAGACGCTTGAAGATTAATTAGGTATTTACATGCAGAAAGGAGAAGTGCGTGGAGATAATAGAGGTAGAAAAATAATAAGGCAGGAAACTGTTGCAGCAACCCAGATGTGAGGCTGTACAAGAGAATTTCCAGTGCCATCATGTAGAGAAAAGGATGAATCTGAGAGATATTCTAAGGGAAAATTTGCTAAAATAATGTGACAGATTGGGTATTGATTGGAAAGAAGAAAAGAGTAAACTGTGCTTTTAATTTTTTTTTTTAGTTCTGGGAGATAGGAAAGTGATGCTGGTGCCGAAATGAAACATCTGGGCAACCAAGGCAGTTTGGGCTTTCTGAAGTTTAGGTGACAACAGTAAAGATTGTTGGTGGGCTTTTAGCATTTCAGGTTTGTAGTGAGAAAGGATAAGAGCTTCTACTTTGAGTTACCACCAAGAGGTTATAAAATAGCTTTGGGAAAGGATCAGCTCAGTGAGGAACTGCATGGGGAGAGAGAGGATCAGAGAATGAGGGTTTGATCTTTGAGTTAGAAATGAAGAGCAGGAAGATGAGCCTGAGAAGGAGGAAATATTCTGAGTAATCAGAAAATCTCAGGTAATTAATGAAATGATGTGTGCTGAAAAAGAGAGACAAGATACCTTCAAGAAGCAGAGGATTTAATTACAGGTAAAGTTGTAAAGAAAGAGAATTTACAGCAGTGCATTAGACATGATTTTAAGCCTTCTAATTTTAATGAAGTGATGAAAATTAAAGAGAATGAAAACACCAGGTAAAGACATAGTTGGGGGCTGGTGAGATAGCTCAGCGGCATAAGCGCCTGCCTGGCAAGCGTGAGGTCCTGAGTTCAACTCCCAGTACCCGCATTAAAAAAAAAAGAAAAGAAAAAGATAGAGTTGGTGTATAAATATGCTCAATTATTTCTGATAGAGAGCATATTAGAATTTCTGAGAGACACCTGAAGAAGTCTTTTTTGTGATTACTTCTGAAATCGATGTATTGTTGCACTAGACCCTTCTGGCCCCAAAGCCTTCAGTTATCCAGAAGAGTGTTATTTGTATGTGTGTGTGTGTGTGTGTGAGTGAGCCCTCGTGCTTGTGTGTGTGTGTGTTCACACATATGTAGATTTAGATGTTCTCATGTTTTATTTGAAGAGATGATTTATGCTAAAATGAAATAAAAATTTATAGGAGTTTGGCAATTAAAAAGACAAAACTACTAGGTGGTGGCAACAAAAGACAATAGGAAAAATTTAAAGTAAAATATTAATAATGCCCAATGCATTAGAGAAAATTGAGTGCAGATTCACGTACCTACCATTTTTATTTCAGCTCTGTTTGCTAGCTGCATGTGTGAGTTACTTAACTTTTCTTAACTTCAGGTTTCTCCTGTCTAAAATGTGCATAATGGTATTCATTGCATAGCGTGGTTGTTAGGATAAACCAAGAGTGGGCAAGAATACTAGCTTCTTTTGTTACCAATTCCCACTTTGGGGAGTGTGTCATTTTCACAGATCTTGCCCTCAGGTACACAGAAATTGAAATTCCATGCTCTATGATTAATCTCCATCTTGAGATCTTATTCCTATGTGTGGCTGAAAGCTAAGTCATTTCCAGGTGACATCCAATTCTGTTTTCTAAGAAATCTCAGTGTAAGGCCCAAGTAAAATCATGATTTATCTTTCACACTGTGGCACTGAAGAACTCAGGGATGCTTCTTGACTGCTGGGCTGGCATCTAGTCTTCGGTCACCTTGCCCCTCACTGGTCTCAGCTAAGATTTGCCCCTGGGCTGCTCCTGGAGACCTGTCAACCTCCACACAGGTCCTGGCTGACGTAGAAACACGTTCTGCTGGAATATTCATGCTTCAGCTGCTGCAGTGTGGCATCTTTGTGACCTATCTCTTCACAAAGTATTCCTTCAGCTAAAATGTCCTTTCCTTTCCAGAACACGTGAAGATGTGACTCTTTCGACAACACATTGAGGTTCACATCTGCTCCAGGGATTTCACTGAGTCCCCTTGGACTCAGCACTTCATAGTTGGCCATTGCTGCTTCTCAGGTCCCGTACAAGATATTTTCCTTCAAGAGAAGTTGTCCCTCCAGACCATACTTTTGGAAGTTGAACTCTGCTCCTGAATGTATGAACCTAGCTGAAGGTATTTTTGCTCATCTCCTCTAGGAAACAATAGGAAAAAAAGCCATTTACGAATGAAATGAGGGTTTCTTAGAAACCCACACTGATGCTCAAATTCTGTTGCTTGTGCCCTTCTGACCTTACCCTGCACTCACTCCTTCCCTCCAGCCTATAGCATATCTGCCTAGAACAGGACAAAACACTGGTTGCTCCTAGGCATGCATATTTTCAAACTTTCCTGCCCTCAGCCTGCATCTACACTATAGTAGGTGAAATGTCTTTCGATGTTTTGACACTTTAGCAAACCTACTTGTCACCTGGACTTTGATAGCGCTGGAGAGGTTAACTTAACAAGGACTTGTCACAATGTGCTGACTGATAATCACTCAAAATGGAATATCTTGGAATTGCTTGTAATCCAATTGTGGATTTCTGGCATAGTCATTTGACACCAAATTAACTGAGAAAACTACTTGGAGTAGCTTCTTCAGAAAGAAACATAGAAACTGGTGTTTATTGTGTAGGTCTCTTGCTACAAATCTGTAGAAATTTCTACTGATTATGATGTCTCTCTGTCTTTGTCTCTGTCTCTCTGTCTCTGTCTGTTTCTTTGTCTCTCTCTCTGACTCTCTCTCTCACACACACACATGAGAGAGATAGACATACTTATAACACACTCCTTCCCACATACTTACGCATCATAGATCCATCACTTCTATGGTAGTATAGTCCTAGGAACAACTCACTTTTGGGCTCATGTTTTATTCTACTTATTTAAAAAAATTTGTTGTGCAGGATTTCCTGTTAGCTGTCCAAGGATTAAATTCACCTCCACATTGCACTGCCACATTATTTGTTCACTTTCTCTCTCCTTCCCTGTCTCTATTTCTCTTTGGCTCTGTCTCTGTCTCTTTTGAGATGGATTCAAACATTAACTCAGTAGTATACAGGCTCATCCATAATTCTATAATTTGTCTAGATCTCATACCAGCTGTCTCACATATTCTGTTGCTATAACAGAATACCTGAGACTGGGCATTTTATTTGAAATAAAAGAGATTTACTTAGCAGGTTCTGGAAGCCCAAGAGCATGACAGTTGTATCAGTTAAATTTCTGGAGTCCTAAGGTAGAAATAAGAATGTACCAGAGTTTATATGGAAGAGAGTTCACATGGCAAGGGAGGAAGTGAAATGGGGGACAGAGGAAGGCAAAATTGCCTTCTAAAAACCTGTTTTTGTGATAACTAATCCATTTCCACGGTAACTCATTCCATCCCGTGAGAAAGATATTGATCCTTCCCAAAGGCTGAGCCACGTCTCAGCACTGTTACATGGGAGTTCAATCCTCAGCACAAGTTTTGGTGGGAACAAATCATACTCAAGACACAGCACCAACTAACATTAACCAAGTTGATGATCCCTTGAAAAGGGGATTTGCTTCTACCATCTAAATGCACAGTTGCTTGTGTTTTGTTTTAAACTCATAGGATCATTGCTCTGTAAAGACTTTTAAAACTCGTTTTCCTTATTGTCCAGACTTTTGGGAAAATATATAAGAATATCATCAACTTACCAGATTTTTTCTTCTCCTGAAAAACCAGTCAAACTTAAATGCATATGATCTGATCTCTTTGGTCTATAGAAGGTCTATATGTTATGTGTTTCTTCAGGAGATTACAGACCTAAGAATGTTTAAGATCTGAGGATAAGGCTATAGAAGAGAGAGGAAGAAAAGACCTCAGAAGTTGGCCTTGCCCGCAAGGAATGGTAAAGGCATTCAGTCTAGCATTCCTATTAGCAGGCTTAATTTCAAAGGAAAGAACGTTATTTCTTCTGTAAATGACAGAATGAGTGAAAGGCCAAGAAAAACGGTGATCAAAACTGAGATAAAACCAAGTTGTTGATAATTCATTGAATCACTTCATCCTCCTTTTATGAAGTATGAGAAAACAAAGAAAGCATGGGTTTTTATGTCAAATTGGAGTTTTTACATTTTGCATGAAATGAATAAGAAACTGAAATCATCGTAATTCTCTAATTGTTTAACAACCCTGGAAAGAATGAAAAGTAACTCAGTTATGTGCTCCAGAAAATACTTGCTACTAAAAAATAAACCTATGGCCCTTACTTATCAAGGCTAATAGTTTGCCTATCCAGATTTCATTTAGGAACTTCTTCTTGATGTGCCCATGAATCCAAAGCTATCACTTCATAAACTTCACCCAATCCCAATTACTTCCTCTTTCAGTACTCTACCCAGGCTGAATTTTATAAACCTATAGGTAACCTTTATCCCTCAACTGAAGACGCAAGTGAGATTCTGTCAAAGTGATGTTAACATTTTGCAGTAGATCTACAGGAACTTACCTTTACTCTATTGAAAGCTTCATCTGGCAATCTTTTAGGTGGTCAGTGTTTTTTTTTTTTTTTTTTTTTTGTGGGTACCGGGGGGTCGACCTCAGGACCTCACTTGCCAACAGGCACCCGTGCTGCTGAGCGATATCACTGGCCCCTTTTTCGTATGTGGGATCCGGGAGTCGAACTCGGGCCCTTGTGCCTGCAAGGCAGAGCTTACGCCGCTGAGCCATCTCACTGACCCCTAGGTGGTCAGTGTTTAATCCAAATTGTATTTCAATTTCTTCTTTAGATGCATATCTCAGTTAATTAATTAGGCAGATAGGCTGCCCATAGACAGAAGGATTTCCCCAATATTATGTGACCATTAGCCATGATAGATCAGCTTGACTGGATTTAGAAACATATATAAAATTAGAAAAAAAATCTCCTGTGTGTGCCTGGGGAGGTCAAAGACTTGTGACCATAGAGTTGTGATCCTATGCATGGGTACTGGCTCCTTTCCTTCTGGCACTATTCCCCTGCTCTGCTTCTCAGCTGCTATGAACCGAGCAGCTTTGTTCTACCATGTGCTTCTGCCATGCTGTTTCTGCCTTGGAGCCAGCTGGCTATGGACTGAATCTCTGAAACCATGAGCCAAATTAAACCTCTCCTCCTTTAAATTGTGGGTGTCAGGTTTTGTGTCCTAGACTAATTACATATGGATTTCACAGTAACACAAATAGAAGCTTATATGAATAGAGCAACACTGCCTCTGTGAATAATATCTAAATATTAAAAATTCCCTCATACATTTTACAAGATTTTTATTATGATCTACTTCTTGGCTTCATGTACTAAAGAGCCTAGAGACATTCCTAGGTCTCTTTAATGGGGTGTTCTCTCATCTATATGCAATTCCTCTATAGCCCTGGGTAATTCGTTTACCTTCTTGGAACTTCAGTTTCCTCATTAGTGAAATGGAAGTAATTACTGAATTACTTCATCACAAAGTTATTGGGAATATTAAAGGGGCTCATAAGGTAATGATCCTAGAATAATCCTGAGCATATGTTACAAATAAAATTGGTGTTTGTTCCCTCCTTCCTTTGGTGTAACTCCTTCTTTAGTATTGGGGGTCTGCCAGGCATGGTGGCACATGTTTGTATTCCTAGCTACTGGTGAGACTAAAGCAAAAGAACTGCTGGAGCTCAGAAGTTAGGGAGCAATATAGTGAGACCTCATTTCTTAAAAAAAATAAAATTGGAAGTATGCCATATACTGAGAATAAACAGAACTTGCTCCCATTTTTCTATATTTATGGGCAGAGAAACTAGGGTATCTCTGGCTCCACCCAGTATATCTACTCTCTAAGTTTATGCTCACTGTGAAAGAGGAAGAAAGAATTTCAGAATTAGCTGAGGGAAAAGCCATAAAATATTCATTGGCCCCTTGACTACTAGGAAATAGCACTTTTTGCCTTTTTAGTTAGGAGCTACAGAATTTAATCGTTTTCATTTTGTAGTTGGTATTTCCTGTGGTATTGTTTATCAACACTAAGAATTTGGTCTGTTAGTAATTTGTAAATATCTTTACAAATTAAAATTAAAATTTAACCTATTTGTGAGTATAAATTTTAATCCCTCATATGTTCGACTTCACATGAGTTAATAGCCGGTGGGAAAAATGAGATGTTGCCAAATTTTTTTGTATTCAAGTTTTAGAATGTTTTTCATGGGTAGCTTTACTCTTTATTTGCCTCTTTGCTTATTTTTATCCATCTGCCTCTTCCTTAAATCCATCTGATGAGTTCCTGTACGTGTGTGAGTACACACACACACACACACACACACACACACGTCTTTGCTCCATCCCATTCTTTCACGTCCCTGACTTTTACAGAAGTTATGCTCCTGCAGTCTGGGCAGCAGCAATCTAAAGACAGATTCCATCAAGCTCCTATCTGTTAGAACCTGCAGTGCTTGCGTTTGGTTTCGATATCTAACAATAATGTGGTATTTTATAAGCATTAGTGAGGATGATTTTGCTCTGGTCAGCAAAGGTAAAAAAATAGGTGCTTTGGGAAAACAAATAAAAAAGGAATTGGATCTGTCTCAATAAATTGCACAAATTGTAAATATCCCAAAGATGCAGCTGCTTACTCGGGCATAGGAAAATAAAGCTGACAATTACGGTTTAGAATGAATGCATGAGTAATACGAGGGCTAAAAATTTTCTTTACAGCCATTGTTTTATTAAGTGCAGCACTATATTTATTAAACAAAATTTCTGTTTCACCTGCCCGTTCATTTCTTCAGACATTATTTTAATAATGGCAATTAAGATTTATATTCAAGTCATATTTCTTTTCTATTCGGGTTTGAGTCTGTAGATATACTTGTCCCACCGATTTAAACATAATTATAGAATAATCTTTCACAAATATTATAGTTAGTAACACAAGGGCATTTATAAATTCTTCTTCTTAATATATACACATTAAAATTTCATATGAAATTAAAGAACTTGGAATATCTGAGTATATTTTTAAGACATCCTATAGCGTTTTTAGTATAGTTTGGTCCAAAACCCTAGACGGGGCTATGTTTGCTGGGGATTACCAGGCCTGCACAAGCCAGAAGCAACTTGAAATGAATTAGTTCTGATTCTAACAATGTAAAACATAGTTTGATTATGCACTACACATTTCACTTTGGTTTTAGAGATCAGAACCTGACATTTTACTCAGACTAGGGTCTGAAAAGAGTTTTGTCTAATGGGAAAAGTGACAGTCCTTTCAAGTTTTACAGGTACATGTTGCAATGCAGAAACACTTTATACAGATATTTGTTATTTACAGAACTGATGATTCAGAGTATTGTTTTGACATGAATTAACCATATTATCACATCAGAGAGTTTTTTTCTCTTCATTGAAAAGAGGGGCCTAAAATATGTTGCTTAATTCATCTCTCAGGGATATCCTAGTTCTTTATTCACAGTTGTACTAGTTCCAATGAATGTGATGTGAAAAGTAAAATTTTATATTGTATTTTATGGAATTGTCCCTTATTTTGAATCTTTTCCACTCTATATTCTACAACAAATCTTTAAAATTCTCTGTATCGATGTTTTTCACAAACTATAATGTAACACTGTTTCATAAAACAAAGAGAAGAAATGTTATTCTGTTGTATGATGCTGCATAGGAAGTTGGTGGACCTTGCTGTTTTGGAATAATGTCTGTTTGATGAAATATTATTTTATTTCTTTTTTGCCTTTATAATAATGTTTAAAGCCTAAGAAAAACTTAGAAAACATCTCACAATGCTGTTAATATTAATTTGGTTAAATATTCATTGATGTGTTGATTAAATTATTTTGGCATTTATAAATGTAAACTTATTAAATGTGTGGAAATAGACGTGTTTAAGACTCACATGTCTGGTTTCATAATTAAAAATCAAAGAATAAACTCAATAAATCCTGAGTTCATCGATTCTTTTTCAGAAACACCTTTGTTTTTGCAAAATGAGCTCCAACTATATATCTCTTAAAATATCCTAAAGTAGTTTTATAAATTGGTCAATGTATTTTAACTTTATATACCTGTGTTCTTTTTTGTACTCCTATATATGTAAGTAGTTTTTTCCTTCCAAGCATGTTCCTGAGCTATATCTGTGCATTCTTAAGGATACATTGATTTTATACTGTCAAGGGGAAGCACCAAAACATTACTCCGAACGTCATTCAATTCATGTACTTCATTGTAATATTTATTAATCAGTGGTCACATATAGCTTTCTCAGAGTAGCTTCAGTTTATACTTTTTGTCCAATCTGAGTTATTATGTTTCTACTTCCTTTTCAAAATAAAATCTTGGTTTCAATATTAAGATCTCCTATTTTGTGTCTGTCAATACCTCATCAATATGTTTAAGATTCATATATTAAAATAGAAATTTACCCTATTCCTTCTTTTGGAATTTTTCTCACTTTTTCCCTATAACTACACCTCCTGGCTACTTCCCACTGTGAATAAACAGAGATATAGCTAAACATCGTTGACACATGACCTTTGCCCAGATGTGATGGTATGTAGGTGACACTGCATTGAGCAAATGAAGAAAGGGCCGCTTGGATCAGCACTTATTTAAGAGGAAAGATCATTTCTCCTTCCTTGTTATTTAGCCAAGCATTTACTGTGGGGATTTTCAAAAACCTAGTATTAGGGCTTCTGTCAGAAAGTTGGTGGTCATACACACATATCTAGAAAGCAAATAGTTCGAAGTCAAAGGGCATAACTCATTGCATTTATTCCATGCATGTTGTTAATTTAAGGCGGGTTTTTCCATTTCAAAAGGTCAGGAAATATCACTTTGATAGCTCATTCATGTTATACCTAATATTTTCTTTACTCTACATGCAAACACACCCAAAAGCTCAAACGGGGCAAAGGAAAATCATGTAAATTGCTAGTCTTTGTTTAGTGTGAAAGCTAAACTTAGCAGCTCTGCTCGTCTAACTAACTTCATACGGAAATTAAACATCACAGAAGTTTCGCACTGCTGAGTGGTCTTTCTGGCTTTATTATTGGGGGACAGAAGAGATGTAAGGAACAATGAGGGCTTAAAGCAGATTCATACAAGCTCTGCTAACACAAGCCCCTTTTGCTTAGTCCCAGCACTGTGCTGGCGCTGGCTCGTTTGTTTGGGAGAACAAATTACGAACACCTTTCCCCAACTCTAAATTCAGTGACATTATGATGATATTACGATGTCAGTAGCATGAAACTACACTGTCCTGACTTTGGTGAACACTACAAATGAAGATTATTTTCTTCAAGGACAATTGTAAATCACTTACCAGCATACCATTAGTTATTTATTTCAATATTCTGAACTTGCTGATTATTTTAATTCATGTCACAATATGTATTACTAATAATTTGGGTTTAATCATGGAAGAAGATTCCTGTGTATTATCTCAGTTTTATGGCTATATTCCTTTGTACAAGTAGCATCATTCATTCTTATTTTTTTGTGTTTCACTTTTCTTATATACTAATATATCTTGGGCGATTTTCCTCAATCAGCTCATACAAATCTACTTCATTTTGTGTTAATGCCTCCCTTACAATTCATTGTATGGCTGAACCAAAGTTTATTTGCCTTTAGATGAAAAAAAATATTGTCTATAGTTTAACTATTATAATGAAAACATTATTGACAATATTTTCACCCCTCTATCTTAGTATAAGCCACATTTTTGTATTTATAGATGTGGAAATGTTGAGTCAAAATCTAGATATTTTTATATTGGATAGATATCAGTGATTTGTACTCTAAAGTAGGTATAACTTGGCATCATTTTAGTATCATATGTAACATTGCTTTGTGTACTATCTGACAGGCTATATCAGATTTGAAAATATCCTGCTAGGAATGTCTTTTTTCATCTTCCTTACAGGGAGATATTTCTAGAAGAAAACTACATTAACAAAATTTAAAATTTCCATGTTCTTTTAAATTTCACCAAACAATTAAGAAGCTCCTACCCGTGTATTTAGTACTAGGCTTCCAACATATAAGACCTTCCGTAACTAAAGAAGACAGATCTATCCTATGACCTCATGTAGCTTAAAGTCTAATAAGAGAACCAAAACCAACATGTCCCAGTATATTTGACAATCTCACTCTATATACGTGTTAGGACATTTGTTCTTTAACATCCTCACACGGTTTTCTCAACTTTTGCAATTCTCAACAATTGCACTCAGATACGCAGGGATCTTTCACCATCCAGGGAACTTCCTTTTCTTTTTTTATGTATGACATCTCATCTTCACCTTTCATAGTTTTCTTTCCTCATCTTTCACACAGTACATCCTCCAATATCTTCTTTTTTACTACCACATGTTTTTGATACATGGTGTTTACATTCAACTTGGGGATTTGATTCTTATGCATATAGCACTTTGATCATTTTTATTCCCCCTTTCATCCCTCCCCTCCCCTCCCCCATCTTCCACAGATCCTCTTTTATCTCTATAGAATCTACCTTCCTGTTTCTCAACATGACTCTTTATTTTTTAGAATTTTTTCTATTTTGCATCACTCACACTATAGAGACAATGCAATATTTAACCTTCTGTAACTGACTTATTTCACTTAGCATTACGGTGTCAAGATTCATTGATTTTCCTACAGATGACACAAGTTTATCTTTCTTTATGCCTGAGTAGTACTCCACTGTGTGCATACATCACATTTGCTTTATTCCTTCATTTGTTGATGAGTAGATAGGCCACTTCCATGATTTAGCTAGTGTGAGTTGTACTGCTATAAACTGGTAAGCACTGTAGTAAGATGACTTCAGTGCTTCTGGGAGGATATGCAGGAGTGGTATGACCAGGTCAAATGGAATTTCTATTTTTAGTTTTTTGAGAAATCTCCATACTGATTTCCAAAATGGGTGTACTAGTTTACTTTCCTAACAGCAATATATAAAAGTTCCTTTCCCCCATAACTTCATCAGCATTTGTTTTTTTGAGTCCTTGGTAATAGCCATTCTTACTGTAGTAAGTTGGAGTATCAGTGTTGTTTTCATGAACATTTCTCTAATGGCTGCAGATGATGAACACTGTTCATGCGTCTACTGACCATTTATATTTATCCCTCCGTGAAGTGTCTATTTGATTGCTCATTTTTAATTGGGTCTTTTATTTTTGGTGGTCTATTTTTAAAAAATTTCTTTTATATTTAAATATAAGTCCTCTGAGCAGTTGCTAGTAAAGAAGTTTTCCCATTCTGTAGGTTGTCTCTTCACTCTGTTGGTTGTTTCCTTTGCTGTGCAGAAACTTTTTAATTTAATCTATTCCTATTTGTTGATAATTAATATTTTTCTTGTGCATTTAGGATTCTGTTCAGAAAAGACTTTGTGTCTATGTATTTGAGAGTTTTGTCATTTTTTCTGCCAATAGATTAGATTATATAAAGTCTTTGATCCATTTTGATTTGATTTTAATATGGAATGAGAGATATGGATCAAGATTCATTCTTCATCATGTGGATAATCTGTGTTCCCATTTGTTTAACAAGGCTACCTTTTCTCCAGCATATATTATTGGCCTCTTTGTCAAAAATCAGCAAACAAAAGTTTCTTGGGGTTGTTTCTGCATCCTATATTCTATTCCATTGGCTGATATGTCTGTTTTTGTTCCAGTACCATATTGTTTTCACCACTGTGAATTTGTAGCATAACTTGACAATTGGGATTGTTATGCCACCTGCCCTGTTCTTGTTGCCCAGAATTGCTTTAGTTATCCTCTTGTCTTCTGTTTCCATATAAATTTTAGATTTATTTTTTCTAGATGAGTGAAAAAAGCCAACAGGTTTTGATGGAGTTTAAATTGAATCTACATATCATTTTTGGTAATATGACCACATTGATGATGTTAGTCTTGCCTATCCAAGAACAGGTGTCTTTTCATTTCCTAATGATGTCTGTAATTTTTTTTCAGAGCAATATAGTTTTGTTATACAGATCTTTCACTTCCTTGGTTAGCATTTATCTTGTGGCTATTGTGAATGGGATTGTTTTCCTGATTTCTTTTTCAGTGATTCACTCTTGGCATATGGGAATACTATTGATTTTTGTGTATTTATTTTGTATCCTGCCACTTTGCTGAATATGCTTATTAGTTCTAAGTGTTTTCTGGTGGAAATTTTTTAGATCCTTTATTAAAGGATCATGACACTTGCAAAAAAAGGATATTTTGACTTCTTCCTACTCTAATCCCTTTTATTTCCTCTTTTCTTAATTGCTCTGGCTAAAGATTTGAGTGCTGTATTGAACAGGACTGGTGAAATTAAGGAGTGTTGTCTTGTTCCTGATTTTAGTGGGAATACTTTCAGGTTTTCTCCATTTAGTGTGATCTTGGCAGTGGGTTTCTATCAAATAGCTTTTATCATTTCACTGTGTCCACAGGTGCTTTTTCTCCTTACCCTTCTCAGTTCACAGCACAATTCTGCAAGTCCCCAATTTGCCTCCACCCCTAGCCTAAGAATTGTCCAATTGTCTGCCTGTGAGTGAAAGGGTCTGTGGCTCTGGATGGACTGTGGAGACAGCTTCCCCACTACAGCCTCTCCACTACTACTACTTCTGTTTAATTTTGGTTTCACTTCTGTGGCCCTGGATAGCCAGAGGTTTTTTCTTTCATTTTGTAATTGGCCACATTCAGTTAAATGGGAGGGGTGTGTGTGCAGTGTGGTTAGACCAGTACCTAGTCTTTTGCCTATTTCTGCAAGTTCCCTCTCCATTTTTCTTCTCCTCCCTGCACTACAGACCCTGCAGTTGCTTTTGCGTTCTCCTTCTACAAGGTTCTGGCTAGGCCATGTTCTCCAGCTCTTTGCCCATGATGTCTTGCTCTCTGCACTTTACTAAGTGTTGCTATCCAGGATGCAAACTCACTGGTGCTTGCAGTGGGCACTGAATAGTGGGCAGGATATCCATGGGAAAGCACCCTCAGTGTTCGGGAGATCAATGAACAAATGCCTATTTTGGGGCCACTCCAATTATTTTCTCTCTAAAACCTCACTATTGATATGTACTGCTTGCTTCCAAAATGCCCTGGGCTTTCTGGGCACTCATGCCCATGTGCCTAAAGAAGACATGCCCTTGTGTTCCACATTCTCACAGGTCTGTCAGTTCTATCTCAGCTGCTGTTCACCAGCTTCCAGTCTCTCTTGTGCCCTATTCTGTAATAAGTCCTTCGCTGAGTTGCTTTTCCCAGTGGGGAGCCTGGAAATGTTAGGAGGCTGGAAAGGTTAGGAGGACCCTGACTAGCCCTGCAGTTCTGGTCCCTCCCTCGGGGCACTAGAGTCCCTCCCAAAATGGTGTGTTCCCTGCGTCTGGAGTGTAAGAGGTGTCACAGTTCAGGGGTGGCTCAGCTTTCCTTTCTAACCCCTCTAAAACTGGATTTGGATCTGGTGGATTTCTCCTTCAGGTTGCCTTGCCCTATCTGGTTTTCTTTGGCTTCCTCTTTTCTGAGTACTTGTGTTTCTTGTAACATCTCCTGTGCTTCCTTTGCATACCTTTGCCTCAAAACTGACCTAGCAGATGTGGAAAACTCGAATAATTGTACAACTTTCAAGAAAAGTGATCAGAAGTGGAAATTATTTTTGCTCTGCACCCGTGCCACCCTGAGAACTGACTGAACACCCTTGTCCAGAGCTTCTCAGGCCTAAGGTACCATCCTTCAATAGTGTCTTGAAAAAAGGACATTGAAAATATACTTATGACATTTGGCTGTGTTAAAATGTTATTATTCTTCCCTCATACTTTGTTTATTTCCAGTTAGCTAAGAATTGTGGTTGGAAATACATTTTTCTTGGAATTGTATAGGATTTGTCCTATTATTTCCTGGATTTCACTATTGCTGTTGAACAATTTAATATGACCTGCATTTATACCATTAAGTTTTTTAAAAAGTGTTTCTTTATCTTAAATATTCTGCAATATCAGGATCAGATGTCTTAGGACAGATAGTTTTTCAATCATTTTTACAGAGAATTTGGTAAATTATTTTAATCCGGAATCATATTTTTCAGTTCTAGGAACTGGAATACCAAAAGTGGGCCAGTAGTGCCCAGTGCATTTTTCTTTAGTAGAGACAATAGGAAGGTTCTTGTGGGAATTTTAAAATAGAGCAGTCCCAACTTATCCTATAAAGACACGTTTGAAGACCCACAGTGCTTTCCTCAAGCTGTGGATATTATCAAACACACACACACAGATATGTTTGTATTTTCTCTTATACATGCCTATTGATGTTAAACATCAATGTTAAAGTTTATAAGTTACGTACAGTGAGATATTAACAATAACTTATAATAAAAAGTAACAATTACAACGTACTGTAATAAAGGTTATGTAAATGCCTTCTCTCTCAAAATCATATTCTATCGTACTCATGCTCCTTGTAATGTGAGATGGCACAGTGCCCACACTGTAAGATAAAATGAGATGAATGACATAAGCATGTGATATAGTGTTAAGCTCCCACATAAGAGTTACTTGAACATAAGCACCATGATGCCCCAACAGTTGATTTGATAATAGAGATGACTACTAAGTGTGTAATGAGGCAGTGGTGGGAAATACAGTGTGAATACACTAGAAAAAGTTGTATTTCATATCATAAGCAGGACAGGGGAGGAGGCCCAAAGATTTCATCATGCTACTCAGAATGCTACATAATTTGAAACATGAATTGACTATGGATGGAATTATCCAATTGGTATTTTCAGACCACAGTTGACTGAAGTTAACTGAAGCCAAAGAAAGCAAAATTGTGCGGAAATTAGGACTACTGTACATGAACGCTTACTAAAATATATTTTTCTTTTGACTGCGGCTTGCTATGAATTCTCTCCCCAAATCTCTTACTGCTTGTGGTGTATTAGCTAATGGTCAACTTGTAACACCCAGCTGAACTGAATCAGCATGGTCCTGGGTGTGGAAGGCCCACCTGAGGATTGTTGCCAACAGAATAAAAGGAGAACTGGAGGGGAAGATGCTATGCTGTTGATTCTCCTGGACAAGTTTGTCTCAATGATTTTCTTGATATGAACTCAGCTGTTCTCATCATCAGAGGAGCTCGGGTCCTCGCTGTCACTGAGGATGGCTGCAGTACTTTTCGGGGGAGCTCTGGTCCTTACCTTGAGCATCGCTTCCTAACTTCAGTGTAGATCCCTCAGCCTGCTGGCACAGACCCTCCATCCCACTGGTGCAGACTTTTTAGGTTCCACCACTGACCTTTGGGCTTTCCCAGTGCAGATCCTTAACACAGACTTGCATGAGAGATTGTCGTGGGCTCTAGGCCTCCAACTGGACTTGTGGAGGACATTGCCATGGGCTCTAGGTCTTCAGCTGGACTCATGCAGGATATTGCTGTGGGATCCAGGCACTCAGCTGGATTCTTTGGGTCTCTAGTGCAGAGACAGATCTCCTGCACTTTTTTGCATTTGCCTCTTTGGGTGACTATTATAAAATAATCCTATAATTTATGTGTCCTGTATTAAATATTTTCCCTTGTAAACCCTGAATACAACACTACTCAAAGTTCTGATCAATTGCTTGTATTGTTGTTGAGGTTTTATTTATTTATTTTTTTTGTGGGTACCGGGGGTCGACCTCAGGACCTCACGCGCCAGCAGGCGCCCGTGCCGCTGAGCGATATCACCGGCCCCTTTTTTGTATGTGGGTTCTGGGAGTCGAACTCGGGCCCTCGCGCTTGCCGGGCAGGCACTTAAGCCGCTGAGCCATCTCACCGGCCCTGTTGTTGAGTTTTAATATCTATGTAAGCTTCTAATTAGCACATGTCATACTTCTTATGTTAAATATGATCTACATGGAAATTAATGTAGAGAACTTTCAGTTACAGAGCCCTTTTTCCTGTACAAGTACAAATAGCTTTACAATCATTTTGACAGTAAATTTTTACCCTTTCAAAATCACCTGAACTATTTGGGTGTGCTTTCTATTTTCAGCTTTGATTGTACTAACTATTGCTGTTTAAATAGAAGTTTTGAAACAAATAATGATGACATAGTGAATGTAAAGATAAAGAAATTTGAGTTGAATTGTTTGTTTCATTCAATATGATCTCTTGAATGTTTAAATTGAATTTTAGAATTTTAAAATGTGAACAGTGTGACATGGGAGGTGTAATGTTTTTGTTTTTTAAGTGCATATTTATTTCACAAAATATTGAATATTTTACTAAATTTAAATAATGTCATGTAAGTTGAGTTTCTTTCCTTTTTAAATTTTTATTTTTATTAAAGTGAAATGAATCAAGAAAATAATTATTACTGATTAACAGATAAGTGTATTGATTACAAAACAGCAGGATTAAAAAGTGATCTATTCCAGGTGTCAAACAAATTAGGTATGCCAGTGATTCTACTAAAGAATTGTATAGTTTTTTTCATTTCTCACTCTATTTTCTCTCTTTTTTGGCAACTCATCATATTTGTAGGTTGGAAACCTGGGCTTGTTCTCTAATTTTCATTCCTCTTTTATATTATTTGTTTTGATTTCTTATATACTTGCAGAAAGGTGTCTTCAAATTTTTATTTCTATTGTTGAATGATTTTTTAAAAAAATATATTATATTTTAAATTTCCAAGACCTGAAACTTGTTCTCTGAATTTCTGAATTTTGCTTTTTTAATAATATTCTGTTCTTGTTTTATGAAAGACATATACCTTTCACTCTCTTCTGTCTGTTTGCCACTCTAGGGATAGTAACTATATATTTTAAATTGTTTCTCCTGTCCCCTGACTTGTATCTACTTCCTTGGTGATCTTTGAGTTTATATCATTACTGTTTGAAGTTTGCTAACTTACATGATGATCTTTGTTTCTCCATTCATGTTTAATACTATAGTACTAAAATTCTAATTTTCAGGTCAGCATGCAATGAGGAAGCTTTCTTTTTGGGGGTGCACAGGGTCTTGCCATGTAGTTCAGGCTAGCTTTGAACTCACTACATAGCCCAGGCCAGCCTGGAACTCCCAGCAATCCTCCTGCCTCAGGCTCCTGAGTGCTGGGATTATAGGCATGCACCACCACGCCCAGTGAGGAAGCATATTTATTAATGGTTCTCGCAGAAGAATAACTGATTAAGAACCCAGCTGTTTTGTTTGTGACCTCAAATTGTCATATCTGTGGCCATTTCTCCTCAGTGGGTCAATTTCCCTAGCGGGAAATGTTTTAACTGTTTGTCAGTAGGAGTGGAGAAATAGAGAGGTGAGACGTAATATGAGGTGAAAGTTCCAGGTATGCAAATTGTTAGAATTCTTTTTCCTGAATGTCCTTAGGGCCAAGATACTCATCCCAGCTCTCTAGAAAAGTTTCCCATCATCTGTCAGGTTGCGTAGATTGGGAAAGAGTACAGCTGAGGTATAACTGTATATATGCATTTCCAGTAATCCAACTGGTTTTTATTAGCTGCATTGTTAATAGTCCTATAGTTCCTGAGTTTTGTGGTATAAATTGCTTAGCTGGTTCTATACATGTTGAAAAAAAAAAGCCTACAAACTATATTCTGCTGCTCTGGGCTAAAACTGCTACTACTGGGTGAAAAGTGTGGTGGGAGAGTGATGTTTAAATTACATGCAGAGCTGACAAAGAAGTAACAGGAAACAAGGAGCCTTTCCTTCTTCAATCTCATTGGAGGAGCTTAAGATAGAGCCATCTGGCAAATAGAATTGTGGCTCACAGTTATAGCTTTCACATCACCAATCCCCAAATTTAAGGATGAAGTTAGCATTGAAAAATAGGAACTTACTGACTGGCACCCTGGTGCAAATATTTAATTTGTAATCAAGGCAAAATTTTCACAAATGATGTGATGTGTTCAACTCAGTGAGTGTTGACAAGTGTATGTGTAGTACACTTCAGTGACCAATAGCCTAAAGAAGATACACACTGCTTGCATCACCTTAGGGGGCAGATCTGTGTTGCTTTCAATCATCCCCACCTGCCATGAGCAACTACTCTTTTGATTTGCATCACTTTGCATTCACTTTCTTGGCTCTGGAACAACTTCTTCCTCTTTTCCCTAATTTTTTCTTCTTTTTTTCCTCTTCTTCTTGTTCTAGATGGAACCTTGTTTTAGTGGCCAGTTGGCCTCAAACTCTTGGGATCTACCAATTGGTTTAGACTTCCAAGTAGCTGGAATTACAGGCCCATACCAACACTTCCAGCCATAAATTCTTGCAAGTGGAATCAATACTTTATTTTGTCTTCCATTTTTGACCTGGTTTTCTTCTTGAGTGTCAAGATCCTAGTTGAATTATTTTCTCTTTTTTCTGTTAATAATATTGTATTGAACAATATTTTATCTGTTGTAGTATGATCACCTTTACCCGTAAATCTTACATATCTAGGACAGATTCCATGGAAATGTTAAGAAATGTCTACTACTTTTAGATTCTTGGTAAATATAAACAAATTGCTTTACAGAAAAGCTAAACCAGTTGAATACAATCTGTTGCTGTTTAAAATCAGTAGGGTAACCCTAATTGATCAACATACTAAAATAGATTAAATTTATATCATCATCAAAAATGCACGGCAGAGTATAACTCCAGTAATTTTAAGTCATAGTATTGCAGAACACAGTGGAAGACAAAAGGAGCAACTTAGGCAAGCAAAATTCTGTTTACTGAGTGCTCGATGTGGAGGTTCTGAAGAGCTGAGCGGATCATCCACATACACAGGCGAAGATTCACCTTGACTCTTAATTATGTCAAGAGAAGTACTTAAGTAAATGCAATTTGGAGTTGCACAACAAATACTGAAATATGGGCTCACAAAAACTTGAGAAAAGAGCTTCCTAAAATGTGCTCATATAATTTTCTGAGATGACTAAAATAAGTGGCTGTGACTCTGCTGACTTGTATTTTCCAGTTTCCCAAATTAACACATTACTGAACATAGTCTGTGTTTATTCAACTGCCCTATTTTGTCATGTTTAAAGGTTATTGGCTGTTTAAGTAATTAGATGTACAGAGGATTTTGCTTATTACAATCCCTTTGGGATATGACGACTTGGATCTATTAACTATCTCATATAGTGACAAAAAGCTCTGGAAAAAAACACAGTGAAGTGGCTTCTTTCATTTCACTTTTTCTCATTCCACTCAAATTTTGAATCTATAATAATTATAACCTGAGAATCTAGAGGAAGAGGGTACTTTGTATACAAAGATCCTGAATTACCTTCAGTAATTGTTCTGTTGACTTAGCAGAAGCATAGCTCCTTTGACTCTCTGTTCAGTCTCTTGGGGCTGAGCTCTACAGGGATTACTTGAACTCTCAAGTTCAGAGCTCAAGTGCATGCTGTGTGTAAATGCAGAATGACATGGAACAATGGCATCTACTGGGAAGAGCCCTGAGCTCAGAATTAGTTCATTCCCAACAAGCCCTCTGAGAGATCACTTAAGATGGAACGGTGACCCAGTGTAGCACCCTGTAGGACAGACCCTGGTTCATTGCTTCAGAGGGAAATAATTATAGAAAGTCATTGAACATCACAAAAGCTCTAGGATGCAACATTTCCCTGAAGAGGAAATCTGAATACCATGTAGGTTTATATAATGGTAGATTTTTAATAATACCTTTCATCACTCAGACTAAAAATAATGCTTTCCACAAAGATTTTTAGGATAAAAATATAAATGTATAAAACCTATATTAGTGGAAAGAAAAATATCTTAACGAACAGATTTTCTAATTGAGAATTTACCAACTTCTTTTATCTCTTTTGGAATTCATTTTCATCTATGCACAGGACTGGATCAGTGCCAGGATCAAGGCTGGCATTTAATAAATATTTGACTGGTAGGTGAATTGATTGATTCTGCTAACCAAGGAAAACAATGGTTGATATAGCTTTACTTCAGATGTCTTCCCTATATGGCAATTTGTGTCTATTCTATCAGATTTTACCTCAAATTTAAAAAAAATCAAGGTTACTGAAGAGTAAGAAGAAAAAAATAAAGCCACGATTTTAAAAATAACACGTAATTGCGAAAACTACTTAAACAAATGTGGAGAGATTTAGTTTGCCCTATTCATTAAGTAACAATAAAGATGGTTTCTTTCTTTACCTGATACATATATTGTTATTTGATGTAAGCCTGTCTTAAAAAAGCTAAGGTTGAAATATGAATATATATACATATATCTATAGTTTTTATTATGCCACTTACATATTTAGTCCAAATAGCTAGTTTGACCCTACATATGTACATTAGAGAATTGTTTTGTTCAGTGTATTCATAAATTATCAGGAATTGGAAATAAAAAATTAGTCTTAATAATTTGACAAATAGTACAAAATAAGAATATAAAACAAGCACAAAGAATGATAGAGAAAATGAGAGCACTATTTCTATGATGAAAAAATACATGCATAAATTGATTTGATCTGCTTGGCGTATTCCAGCTGGTGCCAGGGCATTTCATATTATGATGATGTGATGTCATGAAAACTTCTGAGTATTTGGGGCATTCACCTAGGGCTCTCTCCTCTCTTTCCTTTACGTAATTCTGATTTTGTCTTGGTCTGCCATTAGTCCTCTGGATTTGATTTTGGTAGAGGTACAAACAAGACACTAATTTTGGCAGAGGATGGAGATCCACTGCAAGCTTTTAGCCTAGGGGAAGATCTTGATGAGCCTCACGTTTTAGAAAGATTTGTCTTACTGCATTTAGGAAGTGTATTGTAGGAGTAGCTTGGAGGCAGATTGATGAGTTCAAAAGTTATAATAACACTTGAACTAATGTAGGAGAGAACAAAGGGAGAAAATGGGATGAATTAGGAGTTTGTAAGTGGAAATATTTACAAAACTGCATTGCCAACTAGAAATAGGAAATGAAGGGAAAAAAATCTTTAGTCATTCTGAAAATGACTAAAGATTCTAAGATGAAAGAAAACAGATTTGGATGGGGCATATTTTTGGTGATTTGTTTGTCTGTTTATGCAATGATACACCTATTCCAAGTGCCAGAACAGTACCTAGCTCATAGCAAACACTCAGCGAACATTGCTGAAGGAATGAATAAATGAACAGATAACTGAGGTAAGTACATGGGTGGTGGTATCTTCAGGGAAGATGGATGATACAAAAGCAGAAACAAGGTTGGGATGTAAGGAAATGGAATATTCAAATTTAGAAGTCTTAAATTTTCAGCAACTTGGAAATATCAATTTAGAGATTCTACCTGGGTATCTAGAGGAACAGCTTTAAACCATAAGATGAAGGATGAAGACTTTGGGAGTTAATAGCATATAAGACTTGTTTTAGTGGTGATCAAAATTCAGATTATCTTGGAAGAATACAATGACTAGAAAGTACCTAGAACCCAGTGTAAATTACCAAAAAATGCTAATGTTTAAAGACTATTTAGGTGAAAAGAAAATTACAAATGAGAGTAAGTGTTCCAGGAATCAAAAACGCCAAGATTGGATGGTGTTGCAGAAATCCAGGGTAAAATTTTCAAGAAGGAGCCAGGTGTAGTGGAACATGCCTATAATCTCAGCATTTTGGGAAGCTGAGGCAGGAGGATCACCAGTTTGCCCACAGCCTGCCCAACTTAGTAACTTAGTGAGACCCTGTCTCAAAAGAAAAAGATGAAAAAAGACTGGGGATGTAGCTCAGTGTAGAGGCCCTGGTTTCAATCCCTAGTACTGTCCCATAAAATTCAAGAAGGAAATCTTGAACTCTATTGTTCAGTGCCTAAGTATGACTGATAAATTAATACTATGTTTATGACTCATCAATTCATTCCTTCATCTTCATTCATTTAATGAGCTGGCATTTTTACTATGTATAAGGCATTTAGTTGGACATTTTGCTGGGGAAGGGATGGGGCTATACAAGACTGACATAGTTCCTGCCTCCAAAAAATAACATAGTAAAAAAAGAGTGAAAATAATAAATAGTGAAATCCATTGATGACATTGTTTTGTTTACAAAATTTAGTATGAAATGATATATTTAGTAAGAAAAATATAATAGAGTCCTGGTGGGATGGGCAAGTCAGGTACACTAGATTGGAGGATAAAGGAAATTTTCTCTCAGGATGTAACTAAGCTGGAAAATCAAGCACGAGAAAGAGTCACCCAAGTGCAGAAGAGTATTTTGAGATGATGGATGAATTAATGCAAAGGCTCTAAGTCAGGAATGTGCTTGGTGAGTTTCAAAAACTGAAAGGTAAATGTGGTGGGGAGCATTTAGGAAAGGAAGCAAGTGGTGGGAGACGCTATTGGAGATAGGTGAAAGGGCTGCTATGCAGGAATTTATAGTTCAGTTTAAAGAATACGAGTTTTATTCTAAGTGCAAGAAGGAAGGCATAGTGTTGGCAACACTTGAAATAAGATCACTAAATTGTTCTGAGAAAGACTTGAAGAGAGGCAAGGTTGGATTCTGGTTAGAAAATGGCGCCATTGTCTAGGCACGATGGTGTTGGCTTGGACTCAGGTGACCCTAGTGGGAAAGGAATGGATTGGAGAGATTTGAGGCTATGTTCTGAAAGAGAGCTTATAAAATTGTTTGATGTGTACAGCAGGCTAGTCTCAGCTGAAACAATCTGACAGATTGTTGAAAGAGCATTTTCAAATGCTCAGCTTTTATCTTTTTTTTATTTTAGAGAGAAAAAAACATAAAAACAATCATACGGAATTTCAAAACAAGATAATAGGAAATTAAAAATGGTTAATATATTGCATATTATCTTAAAAGTAGTTGCTCAGATTATAAGATGTGGGCATGCAAAACTGATCAAACAATATAAGCACAAACTGTTCTTTTCAATGAACAAAAAGAAATTAGTAGTATAATTATCTTAGCTAGCTTGTGTGTGTACACATATATATTTTTTTCTTTTCCCTTCCTTCTTTTCTTCTTTCCCCCATCCAAGTTGTTCTTTCCTTTTGAGCAGTTTCTTTCCCTTTCATAGTATCTATTGTAGATTTTGGATCTTATTTACTTTTTCAGTTTCTTACACTAGGGACACAATACGATGTTTACACATGAGAGTTTGATTTATTTCGCTTATGAGTATGGTCTCTAGTTGCATCCATTTACCTATAAAAGCTTCAAATTTATCCTTATTTATAGCTGAGTAGTACTCCATTACATAAAAATACCACAGCTTTTTTATCCATTCCTTGGTTGATGGGCACTTGGGTTGTTTCCAAGACTTAGCTATTACAAATTGTGCTGGTATAAACATGGATGAACATATATCACTGTGGTATGATGTTTTCAATTCTTCTGAGAAAATACCCAGAAGGGGAATAGCTGGGTCAAATGGGGCCTCTAATCCTAGCTTTTTGGGGAAACTAGACACGGATTTCCACAGTGGTTGCACCAGTACACACTCCCACCAACAGTGGACAAGTGTTCCTTTTTCCCAACAGCTGCACCAACATTTGTTGTTGGTTTATTTCTTGATAATAGGCATTCTTTCTGGGGTGAGAAGGAATCTCAGTGTTGTTTTAATTTGCATTTCTAGAATGACCAATGATGTTGAACATTTTTCATATATTTATTTATCATTTGTATTTCTTCATCTGAGAAGTGTCTATTCATCTCAGATACCCATTTTTGGACTGCGTCTTTGAATTTGGGGAGCCTGATATTTTAAAATTCTTTATATGTTCTAGATAGAAGGTCTTTGTCTGAGGGAGAGTTGGCTAAAATTTTTTCCCACTCTGTGGGTTTTCTTTTCACTCTGTGATTTCTTTTGACGTGCAAAAACTTTTTAATAAGATGAGATCCCAGTTGTTGATTCTTTGAAGTACTTCCCATGCAGTTTGGTTTTTGCTCATGAACTCTCTGCCTACCCCTATGTCTTCAAGATTTCTACCTACTTTCTCTTTCAGTAGATTTAGTGTTTGTGTTTTAATATTTAAATCTTTGATCCATTTTGACTTTAGTTTAGTGTATGTTGATAGACATGGGTCTGGTTTTAGTCTTCAGCATGTGGAAAGCCAGTTTTTCCAGCACCATTTATTAGAGAGACTATCTTTTTTCCAGGGAACATGTTTGGCCAATCTGTCAAAGATAAGGTAGCTAAGTGTGTTTGTAGTTTTGTCTACATCTTCTAATCTATTCCACTGATGCTAAGGTCTGTTATTGTGCCCCTACCATGCTGATTTTATCACAGTAGCTTTGTAGTATTATTTCAAGTCAGGGATTGTGATGCCTCCTGTCTTGCCTTTGTTGCCCAGGATTGCCTTTTCCATTCTAGTTCTCTTCTGTTTCCAAATGAATTTTAGGAATATTTTCTCTAGATCTGTGAGGTATGCTAATGGTATTTTGATAGGGATTGCATGAAATCTGAATAACAGTTCTGGGAGTATGGCCATTTTCACAATGTTGGTTCTTCCTTTCCATGAGCAAGGGATATATTTCCATTTTCTGATATCCTCTTTGATCTCTTTTTTCAGAGTGCTGTAATTTTCAATGTATAGATCTTTTACTTCCTTTGTTAGATCGATTCCTAAGTATTTCATTTTTTTGGATGCTATTGTGAAGGGTGTTGTTTCCCTACTTTCTCTCTCAGTGAGTTTGTTGTTTGTGTACAGGAATGCTATTGACTTTTGAGTGTTGACATTGTTTTCAGCTACACTACTGAATTTGGTTATTAATTATAGAGGTCTTTTGGTGTAGTTTTTGGGGTCTTCTATGTAGAGTACCATGTCATCGGCAAAAAGTGATAATTTAACTTCTTCCTTTCCTATCCTTATTCCTTTTATTTTTCTCTCTTGTCTAATTGCTCTGGCTAATTTTTCTAGAACTATATTGAATAGGAGTGGTGATAGTGAACATCCTTGTCTTGTTCCTGATTTTAGATTGAAAGCTTTCAATTTCTGTCCATTTAGTATGATGTTGGCTGTTGATTTATCATAGATGGCTCTTATCAGATTGAGATAATGACCATCTTTTCCAATTTTCTGTAGGGTTTTTATCATGAATGAGTGTGGACTTTATCAAAAGCTTTTTGTGCCTCTATTGAGATGATCATGTGATTTTTGTCTTTGGCTCTGTTGGTAGGGTGTACTACATTTATTGATTTGCATATGTTGAACTATCCCTGCATTCCTGGGATGAATCCTACTTGGTCATGGTGTGTAATCTTCTTGATGATTTGCTGCATTCTTTTTGCTAGTGTCTTACTGAAGATATTTGTGTCTATGTTCATTAGGGAGCTTGGCCTGTAGTTCTCTTTTTTGGTTGGGTCTTTCCCTGGTTTTTGTATCAGGGTAACACTTGCCTCCAGGAATGAGTTAGGGAATACCTGCTTCTCTTTCAATTTCATTAAGGAGTTTGAGGAGTATTGGCATTAAATCTTCTCTAAATTTCTTGTAGAATTCAGCTGTGAATCCATCAGTACCTGGGCTTTTCTTTGTTGGTAAATTTTTAATTACATTTTCAATTTCATTAACTGAAATTGAGTTATTCACAATTTTTATATCTTCTTGATTCAGCTTTGGTAATTCATACATCTCTAGGAATCTGCCCATTTCTTCTATGTTTTCCATCTTATGTGAGTAAAGATTTTCAAAGTAAGTATTGATGATATTCTGATTTTCCACACGATCTGTAGTGATTTCACCCTTTTCATTCCTCACTGCATAAATTTGAGTTTTTTCTTTCCTTTTTTCATAAGGTTGGCTAGGGGTTTATCAATTCTATTTATTCTTTCAAAGAACCAATTCTTCCATTGACTCATTAATTCTTTGTGTTGTTTTCTTAGTCTCGGTTGCATTAATTTCTGCTCTGTTCTTTATAATTTCCTCCCTTGTATGGGCTTTAGGCTTGACTTGCTCTTCTCTTTCTAGAAACTCGAGGTGCAGCTTTTGGTTGTTTATTTGTGCTTGTTCTATTTTCCTGATGTGAGAATTCACTGCTACAAATTTCCCTCTTAGGACCGCTTTCATTGCATCCCACAGGTTCCAGTAAGTAGTATTTGCATTTTGATTGTAGATACTGTTTAATTTCTTCTTTAATTTCATCTGTGACCCATTGCTTATTCAGGAGGATGTTATTTAAATTCCATGTGCTTATGGAGTTTTTGCAGTTTCTTTTGTCATTGATTTCCAATTTTATTGCTCTATGGTCAGATGATATGCATGGGATAGTTCCAATTCCTTTGCATTTACCTAAGCATGTTCTATGGGCTAGTATATGGTCTGTTTTAGAGAATGTCCCATGTGCTGCTGAGAAGAATGTGTATTCTGATGTCGTTGGGTGGAACACTCTGTAAACTTCTACTAAGTCCATTTGTTCACAGCTTTGGTTCAGTTCTGTTATTTCTTTGCTGATTTTTTGTCTAGTTGATCTATCTCTTTGTGACAATGTGGTATTAAGGTCCCCTGTTGCAATTGTATTATTGCTTATTTGATTTTCATGTCTATTAATATTTGTCTTATATAGTTGGGTGCTCCCATATTTGGTGCATATATGATTGTTACCTCTTCCTCTTGAATTTTTCCCCTAACAAGTATGTAGTGACCTTCTTTGTCTCTTTTGGTCATCTTTGGTTTGAAGTTCACATTGTCTGCAACAGAATAGGTACCCCTGCTTTTTTCTCGGTTCCTGTTGCATGGAGTATTATTTTCCACCCTTTGACTTTTAGTTTATGAATTTCTAGAAGTTATTGAAGCTCTTTGATACCATCATCAAGTTTTTCACTTTCTTCCTTAAGGACATTTTAAAACATCATCCAAATGTTGGTATTCCCAAACTTGGACTATGACCTCTTTTTTCAAATTTTACACACCATCTTTGGGTTAAGTTGTCTAATCTGAGAGTTACACGTACCGTGGATACATAACCTGCTCCTTTGATTTTTAGGTTTTCAATGGTCCTTACATTGTAGCATTCCTTAATTATATGTCTGAACTCAATATCTCCCATAAACTTGCTTTCTTCTGTACGCAGTGACTATCTCAACTGATGGTCTGTCCATTGATAGTAGAGAGTAACTCTTGATTTCTCCCTCACCGGTGTCACTCAGTACAGGCAGGAATTTCTGCTATGAATGTCTTGAATTTGTTGCCTTCTTTCCATCCCCACTGCCACAGCTCCAGGGCTGGCTTCCATTATCTCTAACAGCAGTAAGAGTCTCCTAAACATGATTCTTGTCTCTAGGCTTTCCTACTTTCTCCCTTTGCACGGCGCATCTGTTCCATCCTCCCTCTCGTTGCCTGGCAAATCTGTTCCATCCTCCCTCTCATGCGTCTTTTCCACCCAGAGTATCCCCACTCCATGGCTTCCTTAACAGGGCAGCTGAGGTTCCCTGTGCTTTGACTGGGCCTTCAATTCTGCCTTCACCCTTTGCTGCTCTTTGACTTCCTTTCTAGGCTAAATGCTTTGACTCTTCCCAGAAGTTCATCTACCAGGTTTTACTAATGATTTTCTCTTTGCTTGTAAAGTCACTTGCCACTGTTTACATTGTTCAGAGCTCAGGTGTCACCTCCAGGACAGTTCCAACTTTTCTTATTACATCCCATGTTTGTTGGCGCCAGTTCCTTGCGTTTTTTCATAACCCTCTCCGTAGAGCCGTAATTCTTTATTCACCACATTACAAATATGTAACACACAAAAACATCTTTTCCTGTAATTGTATAAGGAGATATATATATATAGTAATTTTTCCTAGGTCTATGGACACTTTGCCAAAAATATTCACAAAACAAAAATCTTTTCTGAGTCTTCCCTAAGCCTGCTCTTCACAATGAGAGCCTCATTCTTTTCATCTGTACTCTCATGCAAAAAGCCTTGGATATAGTAGTTATTTAGGGTCAGAAGGAGGAGCAGCTGGAGAAAAGAGATGCTCACAGGGAATACTATGGCTCCCAGAGATGTGTATCTGCCTTAATGCAACAGTATTGAAGGAAAATAACTATTTGTTAACAAGTCCTAGGGTATGTGAAAGTTTTGTAGGTGCTGCGGTTTTTCCTAGGTGAATTGAGAGAGCCGCAGGGCCCTCAATCACACTTCCTCCTAGACTATTGTATTCTTGACTATTTCATCCAGGCAATAAGGTCCAAGAGCATTGTTTATTTCCTTTTGATTGTTAGCCTTTGCACTTTAAATTTTAAGCAGCCCAAAAGGAATGCAATGTCCTACTTCTTTTGTCACTTTTTATAGGTTTTCTTTGGAATTGTGGATTCAGTGACAGGTTCATAAAGGATGCTACACAGACACAGATTTCGTGAGTAACCAAAAGACAGTGGGATCAGATGAGACAAGTTTGGAGAAGAGGGATGAGAAAAACTGAGAGTAAAAAAAACGAAAACCGAGTCAAGCACCTGCATATAAGAAATAGATGCGTGTTCATCTGGGATGAAAAAGAGATCCTTGGTCTATAAATGTTTAGTCTTAAATGTCTACACAAATCAATAAAAAATGTAGAGCCCATGCTAATGAACACCTTCACTGAGGCTGGAGTCCTCCCTCCCTTCTTGTGGCCCACACCCCATCATCAATGGCACTAATGTCCTGTATTCTGTGTATTAAATTCAAAAAAGAATTGTTCTGTCTAACTGCATGAAAAATTCATTGCTCCCTGTATTGTAAGTGGCTTTGCGTTTAATACAGGTATATCTTACTTGTCAAATTGCTTTTTGGGTTAAGATTTTTTTTTTAAATTGCCTGCTTTTATTTATTATCTTATTACTTTTTTAACTGTTGATGTTTATTTTTTATTTGACATTCAATGAATTTTCTCTGGGTCTGCCTTTTTAGTACTGGCTGATGTTTTATAACATATTGATTCCCAATATTTTAAACTGACCCACGTGTAATATGAGGATCACACGGGGAAGAAAGATGTTTACATCTTGCTATGAATAGCAGATAAATGAAATAATAAAGGTTGTCAAAAGCTGAGGAATAAAGTAAGCCAGGTTCTTGTTTGCTCTCAAGGATATATTGCTATTGAGCTTAGAACCGGCTAACTTCATAATGCACAAAGAGTAAAGTGGTTCTGGGCAGTACACTACTCCTTCAGACATTTGAAATACTGAAGAAAATTTTTATAAAGAACACTATTCAAAATAGAGTGTTTAATATTTGTCCTTCATAAAGTGCTTTATTGAAAATAAAAGCCTTCCTCTACCGAACTCTAGAGACTGACTACTTAAATTCATGTCCTCTGTGCTGCTTTCTAGTTCTGTGGCCCGACCTTGAACAAGTCATTTAGTCTGTCAGAGCCTCGGGTTTCTGAGATATAAAATGCAAATAATAATACATATGATTGCTATGGGGAGCAACAGAGATAATTCCAGGAAGCATTTAGAACATTGCATGATGTATAGTAAGTGTGTAACAAATGATGGCTATTATTATTACTATTGTAATTAGTCACAAGGGAATTGCTATATAAAATTAGGTAAGTAGAAGCATATTCCTTTATTTCCTATTTTTTTTCTTTTGAAATAAGCAACACATTTGGTCCATAGGGTATTATTGTCTTCCTCCTTGGATTCAAGAAATGAGATATCTACTTCATCAACTAGCCTCGATTTTTGAGGTTAAGTTGATTACCTTTCTTTGTTCTCTCAAAGAACTTAGCTTATATGCTTTCATGGAATTTACCATGGCGTATCATAACTTACCTGCCCACATGTCCATTTTCTGAAGCAGAATGTTGATTCCTTCAGAGCAAGGGCAATATTTTATTCTTAATTTTACTTCCATAGGGGAGGAGAGGGCTTGGCAAAAGTGGTTGGTGATTATGTATTTGTTAAACAATGGATAACAATGAAATGAATTCCAGGAGTATTGTGCTTACATTTGTCCTGAACCCTGTGTCTATGTCAGACATCTTTTGCAAATGCTTTTGCAAACAGATTCCAGTATCTTAAATTTTGGTTTAATAGGACAACAAAGTTTAAGATGGAAAGAATGGTTAGAGTAAGTGTTGTATACCTCACTTACCATACATATTGGTTGTGATTGTAATCCTGGTATGTGAATGTAAACTTTCTATGAAAAACCTTGTATCCTATTCTTCATAGGGCATCTATCTCGATACCTTTCAGAAATAGTTCTGAAATTCAAGTTCTTTTTTTTTTTTTTTTTCGTGGGTGCTGGGGGTCGACCTCAGGACCTCGTGCACCAGCAGGCGCCCATGCCGCTGAGCGATATCACCGGCCCCTTTTTTCATATGTGGGATCTGGGAGTTGAACTCGGGTCCTCGCGCCTGCCAGGCAGGCACGTACGCCGCTGAGCCATCTCACTGGCCCCAAGTTCTTTTTAAAGAACAAATAATCTACTATGGCTTTGACTTCTTTAAATCTGCATGTTAAGGAGTACCATTTCTCCTAAACATCCTGCTTTTTTCTTTTTTTTTTTTTTTTTTGTGGGTACCGGGGGTTGACTTCAGAACCTCTCGCGCCAGCAGGCGCCCGTGCCGCTGAGCGATATCACTGGCCCTTTTTTTGTATGCGGGTTCCGGGAGTCGAACTCAGGCCCTTGCGTTTGTCAGGCAGGTGCTTATGCCACGAGCCATTTCACCAGCCCCCATCCTGCTGATTTTTTTTTTTTTTTTTTTTTTTTTTTGTGGGTACCGGGGGGTCGACCTCAGGACCTCACGCGCCAGCAGGCGCCCGTGCCGCTGAGCGATATCACCGGCCCCTTTTTTGTATGTGGGTTCCGGGAGTCGAACTCGGGCCCTCGCGCTTGCAAGGCAGGCGCTTAAACCGCTGAGCCATCTCACCGGCCCCCATCCTGCTGATTTTAATGTCATATAATAAGCACTGACTTAGCCAGGTGGTCAGTGAGAAGACATGAAGTGAGGTCTGAAATGCCTGCCATTCCCAAGTATGTAAGGTGATAAATGAGCAGGCAAGTTCAAGCAAGTTACCTTTCTAACCAGAAACTAATAGACAATGCCAGTCAGAGACTGTCGTTTTCTACGCCCCTTTCTAGGAACTAAGAACGAGAACAAAAACTAAGAATGAAACAAAAACAAATAAAAATTGAACAATGTTGACTTTAAGTAATTACTATTTATGTAGAGTATGTATTAGCTCCTGTGACATTAGCTTAAAGTTCAAATATCCTTTCTATTTTGAAGATCTGTTGGCATTCGTGGTCTTATGCAGAGGGCTCTTTCTAATTTTCTTGGAGCTCGTGTTTTGACAAAGGCATGTTATCATGTATCTTACACGAAATGTGAAGCTATCCAGCCAGTAGATACAGAATATATCTGCATATCTATGATGACCAGGTTGGAAGTTAAACCCATTTTTCAAAAAGAGGCTCACTATGTCTATTTGGGTTAGTTGCAGCTACTATGCTCCAGAGTAGCAAGAATTAAAGAAAGTTTGGGGCAATATAAGAAATCTATATACATACAAATAAAAAGACATCAATACTTACTGTATCTTGTGAAAGTATATGTAGACACACACAATATGTACATATTATATACATTAAGGTAGCTGGTTAAGAGCACATTTGGTATTATTATTATTATTACTATTCTTTTTTTTTTTTTTTTTTTTTTTGGGGTACTGGGGGTTGACCTCAGGACCTCGCGCGCCAGCAGGCACCCGTGCCGCTGAGCGATATCACCGGCCCTTTTTTCGTATGTGGGTTCCGGGAGTCGAACTCGGGCCCTCGCGCTTGCCAGGCAGGCGCTTATGCCGCTGAGCCATCTCACCGGCCCAACATTTGGTGTTATTGAGCGTTATTCACTAGCTGCCTTCTTTTGTACATTATGATTAATTTCATTGTCACTAGATTTTATGTTTCTGAAAGAATCTTTTGCTGATCCTAGTCATAAAGCAGGAAGAGAATTAGAAATCCACGTTGGTAGGGCAGTCTCTATTATAATCTGATCTACTCCCTAAAATTTTATGGTCAGATAAAGACCATGAAAGAAAAAAAAATAATGACAGCATTATCTGTTTCTCAAATAAAACTCCCTACAATAGTACCACATATTTTAAAAAATATTTCATTTGTTCTTTACTAATATACATTTCCAAGCTTTTAAACTTCTGAGGAAATGAATTAAAGGGGATATACTTTCTTGACTGGTATGTGAGAAACCCCATGGAATGTGTAATACAAAAAGCTACATAGGCAAAATGTTTTATAAGCATGTTTAAAAGGGGACTCTATCAAGCCATTTCTATATGCTCCTGATTGCTGGCTTGTGTGCCGTGAAGAACAAAACTTCAACTCAAAATGCAAATCGTACAGGAATCGTGAAAAGGCACAACCCAACCCTGCTATCACAGTAATTAAGATTTTCAAAGTAAAATTATTTTCTCCCTTTTATCCTACTCTGTCTCTTAAAAAAATACAGTCAATTTAATGGGTCTAACAGTTTGGGGTTTTTTTCAGCTAAGATGTTGCAGGTAAAATTTATGCCACATTTGTCAAAAAATAACCCTTTTTGTTACGTATTAAGTCCCTCCCTTAATTAGGCCTTTTGGGGTTTCAATGTGTTGATCTCATTTTAAAACTGAGCTCAGCACAATTAGACACACTGAGGAGATGGGAGATAAGCGGTGTACACAAAAAACATTTCAGATACAAATGTTTCATTTTGCAAGGCCCGGATTTTCTTTTTTCTATTAAAAAAAAAAAAGCCCTGGACTCAAATAAAGAAAAGAAAAAAATTGATTATTTTCAGCTTGTCATACATCTCATTTGGAGTGGGTTAGACCTCCCCATTCACAATTACCACTAGTTAATCTTATCAGAGAAAAATTCAATTACATTTATCAAGGTTATTCCACAGACTCAAGCTATTGCTTTAAAAAAAAAAAAAAAGGATTTTGGTGTTCAGAATGTTAGCATTGTGTTCCTTCAATTTTAAAATAAAAATAAAAAATAAATAATTAAATTATGCTTTTATATCCATATTATTAACGTAGAGTTGTAATAAAGTAATATTTGACAGCTTTGTAAAAAGGATTATTAATACATAGATTATGGAAGTTTAGGAGGAAGGCTCATAACTGTTAATAGACTTCAATTCTCAGCCTACACTGACATTTAAAAAAATCTAGTTTCAAATTTGATAACAGATTACCAGCTAGGCTGGAAGCCAACCACCTGATTAAGGCAATTTAAATGCTTGCAAAGTGGTGAGATTAAAATCAAATAAGTGCCGATTTTTTTTCCTGCTTCACTTATCTTTCCCTGGATTCGTTCCTTAACTACCAGGTGGTGGAGGACTCTGGGTAATTTTCCTCTGCGCCAATTACCCCAGGATGGTTTTTAGGGTGAAGCAGAATAATTACTGCACTATCAATCCAAAATGGGCTGCTTAATGTGTTTAAGAGAGATTTTGAGCCTTAGCAGGGAAGCTGCCTGAAGCGTGCTCTGCTCTCAGTGCCAAAGCCCGCTCGGCCTACTCGGATAGTTAACCGTTCAGTGAGAAGGCAGCACACACCCAAGGTGAAAGAAAACAAGGGAAACTCCTGGGAAGCTGTGGGAAAGTTAATGAGCTGCTTCCAACGTGTGGCAGGCTGCAGTCGCAGGTGGCTGACAAAGCTAGGCAGGTTAAGAAAATAATATGTATCATCCAGCTGCCAGGACTGTCTTTATCAAAACTCTTTCTAAAATCCATACAAGAAGAAGAAAAACGGGCTTGGGAAAAACAAAACAAAAAAAAAAAAAATTTAAAGAGAAACAAAAAGAAAAAGCCCCAAGCAGCTGTGATTCAAATGCTGTACCCTTGCGGATGGGTTAGAAAGAATGCGGGAGAGAGCGATTGAATCTGACAGCGATTTAAAAACATTTTCCTGCAAATAAAATGGAGAATAACAAACAACTAAATCAGATTATTTATTTAAAAATTAAAATTAAGCTGCAAATTTGAAATGACACTGCTAAATTCTATTTTGTAGCAACCTCAAATTAAGTAACATCTTCCATCTGTTGAGCTTGCTCTGAATTTCCTTAATTATCATTATTCGAATGTAAATTTTGAGATTTAGCTAGTTTGTCCAAAGAGGCACAATGCTAATTTAAAATAAAAATAAAGAAATCATTATCTGTAAGGGGCTGCTGCTGTTTTCTCCCTTTAGTTATTTCTTTACACCAGTCTTTAAATGATCTATGCCTTCTCTGTTTTCAGTATGATGAGAGATTTTTAAAAAAATATTTAATCAAAGACTGATTTGTGATTTAGCTTAACAGATGGTTTGTGATAATGTGAGTCAAAGTGTTTTATTTTAGAGAAATTTCACATTTGAACTGTGTCCTGTGTGTGCCCGTGCATACACGGGATGTGTGTGTGTGTGACCATTTCTGTTTTAGGGACCTGCATTCCTATCTGTGTATGTATCTGAAAGTCAGAGCTTCTGGATTCTGACCCCAGTGGTGTAGTATTCTGTATGAAACTGATTTATCAACGCAACCATTCCTGGCTCCTTACCTTGGTAATCAAGTTTCATCTGCAAAGGGGAGAAAAAGATAAATGAGAATCAAGGGAATCGCATGCTGTCCTGTGTTCCAAGTACACATGTTAAACCACATGTTGGAAAGAATATCATGAACTTCATATTGGTAGGAAATGAACTCCTATCCGTTCTGACAGATGCTCTGGTTATACAGAAAATTATTTTGTAAGGCTCACACACAATCCATTTAAGATTATCACATTAAACCATATTTACTTCAGAGGTCTGTAATAATTACATATGCACTTGAAAATCCCCAGGACTTTGGCTGCTGTGTCACAGATTTATACTCAAACATTTTCATTTGATGTGCAAAGTGAGAAGTACTCTTTAGTGGCAAGACAATTATCTGATTCTACTAATAAATGACTGCACTAGTAGTCATTTTTAATTGAACAATTATAGGATATTGCACTGTCAGTTGATTATAGAAGTCATTTCATAAATGTCAAAAATCTCTTTAAATGAATTATGAAGCTCCAAAATAACTCCGGCAATCAGCCAGCAATAACACAATAATCTGTTTACCATGTTGCCAGCTAAACTCTTACCATTTCCTGGAGGGGAACAGGCTAAGAGGAAGCAGAGCACAGGGTTGGGAGCCTTTTCTTAAGGATTATGCTTAGCTTCAGCCAAGTAACTACCTAAGCTTTGATTAGCACAGAGTTTAAGTGTTCTCAAGAGCATGACTATGTATGAAATATATTACAGATTTAAAGTCAGGGAGTAAGGACAGACATCACGAACGTGTACGTGTGTGCCATGCATGGAACATTTACAAGACGTTGATCCATCAGCACTGAGTTACAAAGTTTAAGGCTGGTGCAGTGCTGAGCTGGTCTCTGCTCATCATATTCAATGGCTTTGTTTCACACACTACTTCAGTCCTTTTTTCCACTAATACTTGAGTTGATTCGCCTAAGTATTTCTTTAACAGTCATCAAGTTTTATTTTCAAAATGGACCCAGGAGATATGTCATTCTTAATAATATGTAACAGAATGCGGCCCTGTTGTTTTTAGCATCTCAGCCTTTGCTGTTGGCTTAGAACAAGTGTACATGGATGTCGGGATATACGAATATTTTCTTTTTGACTGGTAAGAGCAAAAGCAGAGATTAAATTTCCCCAAAAGAGAAGTTGCACTGACAACAGAACAAAAGTTTCTGAACCTGAGGAAGGGCAGAGACAGGAGGAGAGGGAGAAGGGAAGTAAAAAGACTCAAGATATGATATGAATATGTATCAATACTCCACAGTCAATATACCCATTTTGTATAGCAAACATATACTAATTATTTTTAAAAATAAAATGGCAAAAATGTAACAATGCACACTTATTATAAAATGAATTTTTTTTTATAACATGGCATATATTTTCTTAAAATATACTCTAATTTTGCAAATTTAGTGTTAGTAATTAGGTCTATAATTTCTGATATGTAGACCTTTCATATTTTTGCTTTCTACTTAATAACACTCTTCAATATATTAGCTATGCATGTGTTTCTCTATGTTCTTCCGGCAATGTGAGTTACGAGAAAGAACATGAATGTTTGTTTTCAGCTAAATGTATAATTTATAAATTTTTTTGTGGAATAAAATTTTGTGAAGTGAGAATTAAAACCTTGATTTGCTATTTCATCAGCTTGGGATAATTTAATTCAAGTTATTTTGAATGGAAACCACTCATTAATTTTACTTTATTCCCATCTAGGTAATCATAATTTTACTGTCCCTTACTTAATATATTTAGGAGACACAGGATCTTATCTGTTGTTTTTAGGTGGTACATTTATGAGTGGATGATAACACAGCAGACGAATTTCCCTGTCCCTAAAATACTCTCCTGACATCTTTCCTTGGCAGGTCTTTTATGCCATATATAGTCTCAGATCTCTAAAAAAGATTAAAATGTTTCTATTAAAAAGTAAACTGTAATACTTTAAGAAAGCACTATGAACAGAGAAATCAAAATTACTCTAAAATCTAGAAAATTGGGTTTACAGTACTTATGCATAAGGTGGGTGACATCTTGATTTTTAACAAGACTAGACCATGTTCTTGTGGCTCTCTTACCATGTTAACTGCTGGCAGCATACACAGAGAAAACACAAAAGAGCAAAGAAAAACCTCTGTGAAGCGCCTATGGTGTCTTAAGGGAACTGAAGACAAAGAAGAAACAAAAACATGTGTGAGTGTGTGTTGGTTAGAACTGACTCAGAACTGACTGAATGGTTTGCTGGTGAAAAAGGTCGTGACCTTAGGTGACGTGTTACCACCTGCCCTGTCCCTACGTTTTTATCCAATGTCTAAAATGACTACTGCCTTAGAAAAATCTTTTGAAGTTGGTTGCTTAAATAGTTTTTGCATGGTTATACAAACTTAGATAAAAAAAATCACAGCAAAAGTTCCTGTTTACCCATAATAAAACAGAGGTAGTTAGTTAATGCTTACTATACAACACTGTTATCCCTCTTTTCAAAGAAATATAACTAATTCAGATTTTATTTAAACTGAAAATAATCATTATTAGACACCTATAAATTTATATATTACCAAGAAGGAAAAATTGCTGATTTTAATCACATCAATTGTAACACACATCCCAATATAAAAGAGGATAGAATCTGAAAAAAAAATGTACTCCTCAGTTTCTCTGAAATAAAGTAGCATAATAATGACATAATCTTGATGATAGAAAAAGGCATTTCAGTCTCCTAGTATGCATTAAGTAGAAATTATCATTGAAAATATTATTGCAAAATTGAGTAAAATAATTCAGTGTGTTTATGTGTATATACTCTTTATAATAAGCAGTACCTTAGAAAAAATGAAGTTGAATATTATCAAAGTTATATTTCTGGTCTCAAATTATAAAACATTTTTCCTTACTGTCATTGGATGATTGGACATTACAAATACACACACCCAGAAGCACACACAATTACATGTGTTGTGATCAAACTTACAGTGAATGTTTAAAATTTATTACAATTAAAAAAATTGCCATTATCACCCTTTAAGATACTCCCCTCCTTTCAAACACACTTATACCATTATTCTTGTCACTTTCTGAAGCAGTTCTGGAGGTCCTCCTTGGTGAGGGTCTTTATACATTATGCTGCTGCCAGTGCCATCCAGTGGAAAAGCAGACACGTAAAATCGAGGTGCATCTGCATTCACCTTATTCACCAGAATACCATGTGTTTTCTGGCTCCTCCCCAAAGTCAAAATGACCATAAAAAGTAAATGTTTTGAATTGATTCTGGACATGGAGACAGCCAGACAGTGCAGCTGAAGACACTCACTAAAGAGGATTTCCAGAACTGCTTCTGAAAGTGGGAAGAATGATGGGATAAGTTTGTTCACAGAGGGCAAGAGTACACTGAAGAGATTATGGCCATGTATCTTCTACTGTAGTAAAATTTTTAAATTTAAACAGCCATCATATTTTTGATCACACCTTATATATATCAGTATATGTACATAAATAAATTCACTTTGTTGCAGATTTTTAAAATAAATGCAATGATGCAAGAATTAGAACTTACTTTAATAAATCTCTAGTGATAAGTAAATTATAAAAAGAAATAAACAATATCTTATGTATGTATTTTATGTATGTATGTGGGTAAGAAGTGATGATGAATAAATGATTCAAAAAATAAAAAACATGAGAATGAAAGTTATTGGCACACACAGAAATTAGGAGATAAAAACTGAAATAAAAAAAATTTCTAGGCAAAATGATATTGTGTTTTTTTTTCTCTTTTTACAATATTTCTGTTGTTTGGTATGTTCCTCTTCCATACCCATTCTGCCAAACCCCCTATAATAATCTCAAATAGGGCCAAATTTATGTGTATTTCTGTCAATATTTATTTCTAGTTATGCCAATTAAGGCCTGGAGGGCAATAGTAAATTTTTTAAAAAAATAAAATCACAGAAAGTGTTACTTTATAATTTGAGCATTAAAATATCTGTCAGGGATTCAGGAAATTGACTGATACAATCATATGGTTACTATCGAACCTTTTTCTTAATCTTTTAAAGACTGAAGAAAATGCATATATCGAAGAAGTTATTAAGGAAAAAAAGCTAGGGTAGGTGGGATGATAAAGCTTTTGCAAGGAGCTAAAATGCAAAGAATTGTGTATTATAGGCAATGTTTAGAGAGCCTTCTGTATTATTTAAAGCTGCCACAAACCATTTTCTCTCTAAAAGCTCATTTTTCAATATATTAGTCATAAAACTGAAAGGATAATTAACAGGATTGAGCTGGTTGGTTATCAGTTTCTCAGTGTTTAGAAATGCAAGTGCACCTTACGCTGTCCCTCTCACACTTGTTGAAGGGTAAGCACTGACAGAAGCAAAAACAAAGAGAATGCTTAATGCATCAACGAACTGGTCCAAACTGGAATTGAGTATTCTATGACTTTCATTACTTCTCATCTTCACTTTTTCTGACCTTTACACCTGTTTCTCTGTTTCCTTTTCTCTCCCTCAACCATGCCCCAAATCTCTGTTTTGGTACATCACCATGTTGATCTTTCGTGGCTGTACCTCATGTTTTTGGGTATCATATGCTGTATCTTAGGTCCTGTGTTTCCAAAGACCTCATTAAGTGACTAAAACCTGTCAGTAAAATAATTCAAGATACCATATTTGCACGAGTCTATTAATATGTTACTTTTACCACAGCCGAGAATTTTGGTAGGAAATCTATTAAGAATATGTGGTTTCTCTTGGAAAAATAAATATTTGATGCTAACATTTCAGAAACAGGGATAATCCACAGGTTGGATGTTTGTCCTTAAGCTGATTCAAAACACTTCTTAGTTTGTGGATATTTTCTTTTTTATTGTTTCTACCTTAAGCTCTACTGAAGAATTCCCAACTGATCCCTGGAAGTTTTCATGAGTCATCTTGTCTTGGCAATTCAAGTCCATCTTGGCCCCAAACAAGCTAATACAATTGTTCCCAAAACCTCTTCTTTCTCTTGTGGAAGGTTAATTTAATTTCTCAGTTAATAGTGTCTGCTCCGCCTACTCCATACTCTCTCATCTTCATCTCTTCCAGCTCCTACCTATTTTAACCTTAGTCTTGTGGCTTCATCTCAAAGTTATCTCTTGAATCTGGCTCCTTTGATCTGCCTCACTGGCACTAACTTGTTTTAAACCAGTAACTTTCCTTCCTAGATTATAATGGTTTTCTCAATTTTGCCTGTAACAAGTTTTTTTTTTCTCTGAATTTGGCACATTCTCTTGCCTTTTATTCTGCCACTATTATCACCTTTGTGTATCATATATATGTATATATAAATTAGCCTCTCATTATTTTTATTAAAAAGTCTATTCATACAAACATGAAGTTAAAATGACAAAACAAAGAAAACTTCACATCTAGGCTTACATTTTCTTTTCAACCTTAGGTTTACATTTCCTCCCAACTCTTTTTTTTTTTTCCTTTTTTCGGCTTTTACTGAATGTTCACCATTCTACAAATATATATGTTCTTCCTTTTATTCCAGCCTTCATACAAGTTGAGAATATATCACATTTACAATCATTGACAATTTCTTTCTCATTTTGTAAGATTTATTTTAGATGTCATTTCCTCTGCTGAAGCTTTCCTGACTCTACCAGTCAGTAGACATTAATTTAGGTATTAATCATATTTTAGATGCTATCAGCATTTGTCCCATCATGGTCAAGTTCTATTTACCAGTGCAGACCCTGAACTTTCCCATTTAAATCATAATGACTTCTCCAAGCTTTTAAATCTCACTCAATGTTTTGGAGTTATGAAAGTCCTGAATCACTGAAACACTGAGAGTATCCACACAAAACTGTCTGGGTGGGGTGCAGTTCACTCATGTTTTGGACCATGATAGGGAGAATGATAAAGAACATGTCCTTTTCTTGGGAAATGGTAACACATAGGCTATTGCTCACAAAAAGACTTCACTGATGACCAAGAAAAGTACAGTTAACATCCTGAATTATGACTGTGGTGATAGAAATAGAGCAGACAAGAATATTAATCAGGGCATCATGACCAATAGGCTATGAGGTGAAGAACAGAACAAAGTTTAGAGTGACTTTCTGGTTTCTGGTTTTGTTATATATAGATTTTCAGTAAGAGAGAAACCAGAATGCAGGAGGAAAAGAAGGTTGGGACTTCGTGATTTAGCTACTTTCGGTCCACCCAAGTATATACTTCCTTTAGATAATTTGATACAATTGATTTAATCATCATAAGGTCTAGTTCAGATGTGGGCAGTTAAAACAATGAGGAACCAGACAACAAATATTTTCAGCTCTTAAGAGGATGTGTACTCTGTTCAACTGTTCAACTCTGCCTTTGTGGTATGAAAGCAGCCGCACGTAGATGAATACGTATGGCTATGTCTCAATGAAAGTTTATTTACAAGAGCAGGTGACAAGCCAAATTTAACCTACAGTCTGTAGTTAGCTGGTTCCCTACCTAGATGACTGAGATCTTCTCTACCAACAATGATGAATGTCTTCAGAGTGGAAGAGATTACTCAAAGAAAATATGAGCAGGGAAATTGGTATGCTTTTGGATTAGAAAATATAGAATACATAGAGAAAAAGGGTAAAATAGAGATGCCAGAGATATTGTAAAACAAGACAGAGAGTTGTCATGGAAATAACGAATTGGAGATTTTTAATAGGACTAACTATATTAAAACACAGTAGAGAGCTTTAATGAATATGGACAAATAATAAGTAAAAAGATCACTGACAAGGTTTTGCAATGAGGCAGTTATTAGTGACCTTAAAGTGAGGAGCTTCAATAGAATGTGGGCCAGATGTCATTCTGCAGTGGACTGAGGGGTCAATGCAAATATAAAAGGAAAATCAAAGAATGTTAATTACTCTCTTAAGAATTGGCTTCAGTAAAAATAGGGAAGCTTAATTCAAAGGAGGACATTTTTATATAAGATTTGCATTTCCTTTCACCTTCTGTATAGATCTAGGAAGGCAATGTGATATTTATTAGTAATTATATGCTGTTGTCACTATTAAAAAATGTAGACTACATAATTAATGTTGGACTTACCTGGCGTGTTGGCAAATATTTTAGAATTTTAAGAATAAAATTAGCTGGGCACGGTGGGCACACCTGTAATTCCAGCACTTGAGAAGCTGAGGCAGGAGGATTGCTTTGACTGTGAGATCAGCCTGGGCTAGATGGTGAATTCAAGTCCAGCCTAGAATATGTAGCAAGATTCTGTCTCAAAAAACAGAAAAAAAAAAAAGAAGAAAGAATTACATATCTGTTTTTCGATTGTCTGGTTTTCATTTCACTTTCTTGGTTGCCTTGACCATGCTAGCCATTCTTCAAGCACAATTAATACCTTTCTTAAAACTTTCCTTTCCTTTTCTCCACAATCGGTACTGCGCTTTCGTTCATGATACATTGTGCATGATCTACTTGTCCTCTACTTGTTCTGCTTTGATTTTCTATGTATTTTCTCCAGTTATGCTAATGAAGATCCATATATGTGACACATCTGAGAAGCCAGTCTCTTCAACCTTAGTTCTTGAAAAGAGAACTATCCTCACCTCAGAGAGTTAGGCCATATACAGACAACTAATATGATGTGAATTTGTATGTGTAATAATTGCAAAAATATAGCCTAAAATCTTGTGAAATAATATTGAAAATGTTGAAATAATCTGGAAGAAAGTAATTATATATTTAATCTTCAAAATATACTTCTGAAATAAGTATTCCCACAACCCTACTGTTCTACCTTGTGGTACGCACCTGTATCCCAACACTTGGGAAGCTTATCTAAATATGAACTGGAATTCAGAGACTTTGTACATGAGGGATAGCAGTGCAGTACCAACGTTTATTGTACACCTATGTCTTGTTCTGTTTTCTGTGACTATACTAGAGTACCTGACGTTGAGTACTTTATAAAGAAAAGAGAGTTATTTAGCTTGTGGTTCTTGAGGCTGAAAGTTAGAGATCAAACATCTGCATCTTCTTGGCTAATGGTAGGACCTCATGGTGGAAAGGAAAGTGGGCTCTTGTGGAAGAGAGGAGACAAAAGGGGCCAGATGCTTTGTAACAACCCACACTTGTAAGAACACACTTCCCAACACTGCTAGATTAGCAGCCAGGACAGGTTGAATCTAGATTGGATCTGGAATATTCCCCAAAGGTTCACCTGTGGAAGATTTTGTCTCCACCTGATGGTGCTGTTGGGAGGGGTGAAAACATCAGGCAATGGTGCCTAGGGAGAGAAACTGGACTTTTGGAGATACACCCTCGTGTTCTCTGTCTGTCTGTCTGCTTGTGTCTGTCTTTCTCTCTGTCTGTTTCTGTCTGCCTCTGTGTCTCTGCCTTTCTCTCTCTCTCTCTCTCTCTCTCTCTCCTGCTATGAGGTAAGGGTAAGCAGTTCTTCTCCATCATGTGCTGCTTGACCTCATCTCAGGCTCAAATCAATGACATCAAGTGACCATGGGTTGAAATCTTTGAAACACGGAGTTAAAATCAATCTTTCATACTTTAAGTTGATTTTCTTGGGTGTTTTTTCACACTGATGGAAAGCTGACTTGCTCAGTAATCAAAACCACATCTAAACTGTAACAGCCTATTTGGTAGGTTAATTTTATATATGAAATTTTATAATCAGTATACAAAACATAGGTTTCACATACATACACGTATATGGAGGACCAATTATATATATATATACATATATCCTCCATATCCATGAGTCCCATGTCCATGGATTCAATCAACCACAGGTGGAAAATATTAGAAAAAAGTTGCATTTGTGATGAACATGTACAAACTTTTCTAGTCACTATTCCCTAAACAATACAGCGTGGAAACTATTTTGGTAGCATTTACATTGTAGTAGGTATTATTAAGTAATTCAGAGATATTTTAAACTATGTGGGGAGATGTGCATAGATTACTCACAAATCGACAGCATTTTTATTTGACCATCCACATGTTCTAGTATTTGTGGGAGATTTTAGAACCAGTCTCCCAACATATCAAGGGACAGCTGTGTGTGTGTGTGTGTGTGTGTGTGTGTGTGTGTGTTATCCTCATTTTACAAAGAAGAAACTAAGTTGCAAAGTGCTGGAGTCTTGACTAAACCTGACTGAAATTCATTTCTAGCAGATGTGATGGATTTGAATTTAATTCTTTATAAAACTACATTCATCACCCATTATTTGAAAAGATTTGACAATTACTTAAATGAAGGATTTAATGATATTTAATGAATAGGAGAAATAAAATCACTACATGTAAGTGCTTATGGTAAAAATGTGAGGAAATTACTGGAAATGGAGAGGCTTGACCTGTATTACAATGATTGAAAGCCAACAGTGAAGGCAGAATTTGGACAGCCTTCAAAGCAAAATTTTTTATTTGCTACTGATTTGGAAATGTGTTGAACTTCGTTTATATGAATGTGGAAAATTATGATGAAACATTATAGAATACATAACTCTATCCCAGGTCTCAACCTAAGTGCTTAATATATAATAATTTACCTAATATTTATAATAATCCAAAAAATAGTTTCTATCATTATCCCTACTATAGTGCAACGGGAAGCAGAAACACTGAAAGACACCGAAGATTTGGAGGCACATTTATTTATGTCATCAGGCACTGATTGGGATCATTCCCAGATTATCAGGCCCTGATCTCTGATGGTCTAGGGCTTATATGGGATAAGCAAGCAGGAAGTGCAGAGGCAGAAATGGCTTGTCAGTTGGGAATTGGTTTATACAATGTGCATCATAATGACCAGCTATGCATCACAGTGACCAGCCATTTCTAAGAGAACAGAAGCAACCAGAACTGGAACAGGAACTATTACCTGGACAGCTAAGAAACTGAAGTATACTGGCTGGGGGGCATTTTCTGTTACTTTCTCCCCTCTTTTAGTTTCCCCAGCAAATCTTTGCTGGGCATATTGCACATGATCTTTTGAGACAAGGCCCAACCAGAAGCAGTAACATTAGGGTTGTCAGTAATCCTAGGATGGGCCCTAGCAAAGCCCCCCAAGATTGTCATATTACAAAGTTTTTTCCTAAATAGTTTTTAGGAAGAAACACAATTTAGGTCTGTCTGTTCTGTAACATTACTCTGACAAGGTAGTGAGGGAGTTAATCTGATCTGGAGAGTGTCCAATGTGTCTTGGATACTCATCAAATCTTGGTCAAGTGTTTGATTGATTGTTCTATTCTCTTGGGGCAACTATCCATAGATTTAAGGCAAAAAGCACATCTGGCAGGGGGTAGGGAAGCAAAAATTGGGTTAAGCAGCCTGAAAAGACACAAAAATCAAGGGAATATATGTGGAACAATCCTGTGAATGATATCCTCAGGCTTCAGCCATGTGTGGACTGGTCAGCATTTAGAGTGACCAGAACAGGGCTTTGAGGGTGTTGTCTCTTTAAAGTGAGCCTCGGAGGAGCTGTCCACATAAATTTTTCAGCAGATCTAAGGCTGGATTTCTGAAACTCATAGAGGTAGTTAATGTGTACCTGGGTTATATGTGGGTTCACATATTCTACAGACATAGCTGGTCCTTTAACTGGGTACAAGCTGTTTTTTTTCTACAAATGCAGGCCTGTTATCACTGCCAATGATCAAGGGAAGGCCATACTTAGGGATGATTTTTTTATAGCAGGACCCTACAAACTTATCATCTTCTCAGTATGGGTAGGGAATGGGTGGTCAAGGCTGGTGACAAAAACGCCAAAGCCTGAGCTGGCTTCAGGGGTACAGGTGCCAATGCAGTGGCTTGAACATGCAGAACATATGGTAGGGGGCAGGTCTGGTGGCTGGGGTTGATGTTTCAGTCAATCAGATTCCTGGAGGTGGCTTAGGCCTCTGGACCAGATTATTTTGCATCATTGGTGGCAGGTTTCCAAACAGTAGCAGGAAGCAGTTTGCTGTGCAGATCATCCCTGCAGGAGAGTTTTGGCCAAAATAGTTTTGTCCAAGGTGCCACAAGCATATCTAGCCTAACAGAGGTACTTCCTAACATTCCTAACAGAGGTACTTCCTAACAGAGGTACTTCCTAACAGAGGTACTTCCATCCATAAACAGGGTGTACTCAGCATCTGTAGTGGTCTGCAGTTATTCAGGAGGTCCAGTACAGCATGTGGCACCTGAACAGTTAGGTCTTAGTCTAAGATGAGCTTGTCAGCTTTCTTGATTTGAAGGACAGTACCTATTAGAGTGAGAAGGCAAAAAGGGGAGGAAGCCCTTACAAACTGGATCCAAGTGTTTGCATAAGAAGGATACTGGGTGGTCCCAGAGGCAGGCAGTCTGAGTTAGCATCATTGTTTTTCTGAACTCAAGGATCCAGATTTTATAGAAGCCAGCAGCTCCAAGAAATTTGTGGAGTTTTTAAAAAAACAGTTTCTGCCAGATATTGTAGCAGAAAAATATGTTTTTGAACATCTGGGAGATTGAGTCCAGGTCAGTTAACCTTTTGAGTCCAGAACTGGGGTCTTTTCAAAAAGGCACTGGCTTTCAGGAGCCCACTGAAGGCAGAAGAAGGCATTCTTTAGGTCCAGGCAAGAGTACCAGCAGGCTATGGGTAGCAGAAGACTGAGGCAGTGTATACAGAGAGCAATTGTGGTGGCATTGGCAGCTCAGAGATCTTGAACTGGCTTTACAGGCAGGAGAGGTGTATTTCAGTAGTTTGACAGTCTGTAAACATTTGGCAGTTTTAAAACCTCTGGATGTGTGCTTGAATTTCTAGCTGAGTCTCTTGTGGCATGGGATACTGTTTGATGCAGGTGGGGGTTGCCCAGGGATGGAGTTTCACAATCAGAGGCAGGTAGTCAATGGCCCAATCTCAGGGCCCAGGGGACAGTGACAGAATTATGGAGCTGGAAGGGACAGAGAAACAGGCTGTCTCAGAGTGGCCAAAACTCTTGTGAGAGCCTCCCTGAAAATAGTGGGAGAATTCCCAAACCCTTGTGGCAATTAAGTCCAAAAAGAGTGTATGGGTTGGGAACTGAGGAATGTAAGGTGATGGCTGTGTTGTTGATGGGATGGAGATCTTGCCCAAAGTGGTTAACAGTCTATCAGGCTGATGTGTGGCTGGATGTCTGTGCTTCCTGCAACATCTGACAGCATCAGGGGTCATGGTGAGGCAGCGTGCTTGATAGCCAGGCCCAGAGGTGAGTCTTTAGTTTAAACCTCTGGGAGGAGAGTTTTCAGAACTTCAGGATTGCAGTTATCTATCTGAGGCTGATGCAGGCATCATCTTTCTTTTGGGGAGCAGTCAAAGTTGAAAGTGCAGGGTTAAAAAATGGGAGATTGACTGGCTTGGTGCAAAGGAGATGTCCTCCCAGGCTGTAAGTTTGTGCCTGGCAGAAGGGGTGAGAGGCAAGAGTCCCAGTTGCCCTGATGATGGTAACTTTTTGACAGAGGGAAATTTTGAAGGCAGAGGGTCATTTATTATTGTCTACCAGGAGTCACAGGTTAGCCCTTGACTTTTGCAATGACTGCAGGCTCTTGGGGTTCAAATTTGGTAGAGCTTGGTCAGTTGTAGCTATTCAGGCCTGACAGGGTGAAACTCATTGGTCAGGGCTGACAGTCCAATTTTTCCTCAGTCAAAATTTGAAACTCAGAAGGAATTGTTAACAGTCATCACAGTGGGGCATTAGATGATGCCATCTGACCAGGACAGGTGCATCTCCAGGGGTGGGGGTGGGCTGTGTGGCCAAATGTAGGCAATGGCTAGCTGGAACCAGTTCAATTGGCTGGAAGTAGGTGAGTCAGGAGTGGAGAGTGAAGCTGTAGGTGCTTGCAGCAACTGTGGTGGCCGATGAGGGTTCCAAGGCAGAATTCTCAGGATGAATGGGCCTCTTTTTCCTTTTTTTCTTTTTCTTTGAGATGCAGGGAGTGGTTGTATTTCATTTTTAACTCCATAAAAGCCCTTTTTGCTGCAGTCAAGGACTGTGGGTTTTAATTAATTATTTCCCATCTTTGACTTCCTATGTGTGTGTTGTGTACCCTTGAACAATGGTGCAACAGACAAACAGTGGGTGCCCCTCAGAGAGAGACCATTCAAATGCCCATATGGCTGTACCCTTCATGGGGACTTTGGCATTATTTAGCTAAGGAGGATGTGAGGCCTTTGTTATGCCATTTATTGATCACCACAGAACTGCAGGTGAGGGTCCAATCAGCCACCATGACCAGTGCTTCCCAGTCTTGGTGCACAGAGGGAGCAGCCTATTGCTTACACCATCATTCCACTCACTCACTCACTCACTCACTCACTCACTCACTCACACATTCATTCAGCAGGCACTCAGAGGTTAACCATTCCAATCCCCTTCCCTTGAGGGTGGTCCTGACTAACAAGTGTTGATCAGACTCTCCTTCTGCTCGAGCTGAGCAGGATTGACAGACAGACTAACTGGGGTGCCTCCAGGGGTCTTACCAAAATCAGGCAGGCAAGTAGGCAGGCAGACAGACAGACAGATTGCATCCTCCTCCCTTTGGGGTCTGATGTGAGCCGCTTGAGCTGGAAGCCAGGAATCCTCCTCCATACCTGTGAAGGGACTCAAGAAATCTCAAGGGTGTGCCTTCCCATTGGGACCTGGAGAGGTCCTTGCTCTGTCTGCAAGGGCCACAACAGGTGACCAAAGAGGTCAGCATGGTTGGTCTTCCCAGCTGATGCACCAGATGCAATGGCAAGCAGAAACATGGAAACAACACCTGGGATTTGGAGGCAGAATTATTTACATCAGGGCACTGATCAGGATCATTCCCAGAATATCAGGCCCTGATCTCTGGTACTTTAGGGCTTCTATGGGATAAGCAAGTAGGAAGTAGAGAGGCAGAATGGCTTGTCTTTGGGGATTGATTTATAGAGTGTGCATCATAGTGACCACCTATGCATTACAGTGACCAGCTGTTTCTAAGAGACCAGAAGCAACCAGAACTGGAACAGGAACTATTACTTGGGCAACTAAGAAACTGAAGTATACTGGCTGGGGAGGCCATTTTCTGTTACAATAGAGATGAAGAAATTAAGGCCCAGAGAGGTATGTCATTGCTGGAGGTGATACAGCTGGGGCACACTGGAGCCAGAATTTGACTCCAGGAAGATGACCTCGGATCCTTAGCTTCCAGCAACTAAAGCACATGGTCAAGCATTAACCTGCAAATAGTGGGGATTGAGTCACGTTGGAATATTATTAGTTCATTTGAGAGAAAAGAATCAAAATCAACTGTTACGTTTCTTTCATAATAACTGAAGTCAACATTCTACAGTAATAAATGTCCATTTCTCCATTTCCATTTCTCCTAAGTCTCTAAAACACTATGCATAAAGGCCTAGTCAGTATTTCTTATCCCATTGTAAATAGCAAGAGGTTTCATGTTTTTTCAATCCCACTTGAATTAGAAGTCTTGCTAGAAAATACACAGAGTGCTCCAGGGCACTCTAATCCCAGGGGGAATGTCTCACTTCCCAAACTTCAGAATAAATAGATTCCATTTCAGAATGACAGAAAAAGTAGGAAAAGCAAGACCTAACAGCAGTACTTACTCTTACTAATCTTTCCCCATCCTATTTCAGTTCTTCTATTTCCATTAAAAGATTTTCATTTTATTTATTTTTAATAAAAATTAAAAGAACAGAAAAATGGGGGGATGTTTAAAAGAAACCACAACTAGCAAAGCTGAAGAAAGAGAAGAAAACAGACCAAGTATCAAAGTAATTCTGGTAATGCTCCATCAGAAGGCTGGGTGGTGGGGGCCATTCCTCTGTGGGCTGAAAGGTCTGTCTACTAGCCTGCATCTTGCTGTCTCTTGTTCCTAGAAATAAAGTACTGATGTCATTTTGTGTCTTTCCCAATGTTTTTCTCTTTACTGTACACAAGCACATATATATATATGTCTACTGCAAAATATTCCACTGAAATTTCCTTCTGTTTACAGCTTCAGCACCACAGTTGATTAATTCACCCAGCATTTTTTTAAAAGAGAAGATCTCACTATATTGTCCAAGCTGGTCTCAAGCTCCTGGGCTCAAGTGATCCTCCTTTCCTAGCCTCCCAAGTAGCTATACTCACCGGCATTTGCCATCGTGTTGTGTCTGGATCCTGTGATTTCAAAGAATACCTTTCTTAAATATTGCATCTAAACTGCTCACGTGATTTCACTCTTGTGTAAATACCCTGCTTATGTAGACTACTGCCTTTCTAGGACATTTGTCCTCCTGCTATTCAAATAATCTCTCTTAGCTAAAACCTGCCACTATAACTTACACTATTTTAGGAAGAAATTTAACTGATAAAAGCACCAAATATCATAAAATGAGCATTAATCAAGCAGGCAGTCAATGATATTGAGAATTCTTGGGGACACATAGTTCACTAAACATCATGCTCACATTTATGTCACTCAGGGTGGAAAAAATAAACCTCCTTTCTTTAACAGCAGTCTTAGCTGTGCTATTTTCTGGGGTTTAGGCATGCATCTACCAAATTTCCTCTCACTGTGCTGAATAAGTGACAATAACCTGGGCCTCGGGTGAGGTGTGAAATGTGTAGGTATAGTGCCCAGATAAATGCACAGCCTGGTAGATGTGCTTACTCACTTCAGTGGCCTCTGCTGGTGGCAATTACACATTTGATGTGAAGAAGTAGAGACAACATGGTTGTAGACCCATCTCGATTACTATTTTCTCTTTTTCCCTTCCTTCCTTCCTTCCTTCCTTCCTTCCTTCCTTCCTTCCTTCCTTTCTCTCTTGGTTCTTCCCTTTCTATCTCTCTTTCTTTTCTTTCTGTGCTTCTTCTTTTGCCCTCCCTTGTTCCCTTTCTTCCATCCCTTTTTTTCCTATTTTCATTAGTTTTTTCTTTATTTTTATAACTGTTGTAATGGTACATCGTGTCAACTTGAGAAATTTACAAGTTTAACTAAGCAACTCAGCAGGGGGCCAGGGTCTTCACTTTGTAAACATCCTCAGCCTGTGCAAGAGGAGGGCATGGAGATGGTGTGAGTGCTGCACCCTCCCTGGGGGGTGGCGGGTAGTCTGCTTACAATATAAGGGAGGAAAAGAGGCTTTTTCTCCCCCTATTTGCTCTTGCTGCTTTTGTTGTCTTCTGCTGACTTCTGCTGCCTTGAACTGTTGCCCAAGTGCCATGCCACCCTGTCGTGGAGTCAGCTGATTATGGACTGAAACCACCACAAACTGTGAGCTAAATAAACCTTTCTGTCTTTAACTTTTTGAGTCTGGTATTTTGCCCCAGCAATTAGAGAAAAGTAACAAAGACACAATTTGGTACCAGGGAAGTGGGGTCATTGCTGTGACTATACTTGACCATGTGGTTTGAGATCCTTTGGGAATGGCTTGTGGGAAGATTTTGGAAAGGTTCGGAGCTGTCACCTGAAAGAGTAGCACTGGAATGCGTTAGGCTGTTCTGTATGGGAGAATCTGGTCAGAGCTCAGATGAACAGATGCCTGATAGAAATCTTACCGGTAAAGATCAGGCTTGGGAGGTTTCTGCTAGGAAGAAGGACTGCATTGGCTGTTGGAGTCCAGACAATGTGTGTTATGGCTTGGCAGAAAGTTTGTCTGCATTTTGCTTGTGTCCATAGACTTTGTGTGAGGCTGAGATTAAGGGCAGTGGACTAATTAGTCTGGCAGAAGAAATTTCAAGGCAGCCTAATGTTGAGGCAGTGGCATGGTTATTGTAGGGGGCTTTTAGCCAGATCTATGTTGAGAATCAAGAGCAAAAACCCAGCAGGATGATTTAAAATGTTGTGAGTTTGGCTAGAAAGGAAGATCCAGTAAAGCTGTGGACTACAAAGATAGAGCTGAAGAGATCTCCACTGCTGAGAAGGAACAAGAGAATATAAAAGATGACCTGAGGGCATCACAAGAAGCAGCAAGTCTCCACCCTTTGCAGCCTCAACACTGCAAAAGTGGAAGACTTTGCTTTGGGGAGAAAGCTACAGAGCACAATGTTGCAGAATGGTAGCAGCACAGAAAATTTTTTCCTCAGAATTGGATTCAGAGTGCCCAGTGATCTAGGCACTGGACCCATACAGCCAAGAGAGAGCCAAGCCTGGCTGCTGCTCCAGTTGGTAGCAGACCTTGGCATCATCCATGTGGTGCTAGTTTTAGGTGCATGAAGAATGCAAGAGTTCTGGGGTTAAGAAGCCTTCCACCCCAATTTTAGAAGGCCTGGGAGACCAGGCAGTGTGCTCCTGAAAAGGCAATGTGTGAAGCTGTGAGGATGAAGCCAAAGGTATAATGGAGAACCCAGAAGTTTGGAAAAGCTGGGAATGTGGATTGTCTGGGGAAACATGCACGGAGGGAGCAAAGCAGGCCTAAGAGAGAAGCTATGGGAGCTATAACCACCAGAAGTGCCATACAGGTGGAACCATGCAAGCCCTTTGGAGCTCACAATTTGCCACAGATTGCCTCAGATGTTGCACATGGAACTACAGGACTTGATGTTTGCCCTGCTGGATTTTGGACTTGCTTTGGTCCCATTCCTTTGTATCCCCCTGTTTGTAACTTTTGCAATGAAAATGTTTATTTTATGCCATTGAATGTTGGAAGTGTTTCACTTTTCATTTGTACAGGGGCTTGCAGCTAAGAGTTTGCCTTACATCTTGGAGAGACTTGGGACTTGGACTTTCCTGCAATGCTGAAACTGTTAGGACTTTGTCAACTCTTGCAAGTGGACTAAATGCTTTTTGCATAAACATATGTTCATAGGTCTTTAGGAGACCAGGGGTGGAATGTTATGGTTCTAATGTAATATAGTGTTGATAGACTTAATATTGGTTCTTAAGGATTGTCAAACCGGTGTTATAATGTTCAAGTTGTGAAATGATAAGAATAAGCATGTCTTTGTATCTGGAAACTGGTTTAAAGAAATGTGTCTGGTTGCCAAGTTGACAAGGGGTGGATTGTAATGGTTGGTACCTTGCGTCAACTTGAGAAGTTTAGAAGTATGACTAAATGACTCAGCAGAGGGCCAGGGTCCTCACTTTGTAAACATCCTCATCATGTGCAAGAGGAGGGCATGGAGATGGTGTGAGTGCTCCACCCACCCTGGGGTGGGGGTATAGCCTGCATAAAATATATGGGAGGAAAGAGGCTTGTTCTCTCACTTTTGCTCTTGTTGCTTTTGCTGTCTTCTGCTGCCTTGAACTGTTGCCCCTGTGCCATGCCACCTTGATTTGGATCCAGCTGATTATGGACTGAAACCTCCACAAACTGTGAGCTAAATAAACCTTTCCATCTTTAACACTGTGTGTCTGGTATTTTGTCCCAGCAACAAGAGAAAAGTACCTAAGACAACTGCCCTATAGTAGTCCTCATTATCCTTAAAGAAAAGTTATGTTCTGGAAATCATAACCCCAAAAGAAAAATAGCTAGTAAAGTATATGGCATTTCTTCTGTGTTACTTCAAAAATAATAAAACAGGTTTATTCCTTTATATTCTCAAATAAGATGATATGCTTTTATATTTTAGCTTAACATCGCAGAAAATAGGCAGAGAGGAGCAGAATTACCTAAGAGTTGGACAAGAAGACCAGAAGCACTGTTTGGTGAACAAAACATCAAAAATAAAGATGGAAGAGACAAGATATTTAGTTGGTTAGGCGGCTTTGACAATGAGAAGAACAGACATCAATGTGGACTTTCTTGAGAACACAGGTATCGCACCATATTCTCAATGAATTCTAAAATCAAAGGATAGTTTTGTATATTGATCTTAAAACAGAAATATCAGAGTGAATACTCATGTTTTATGGGTTTCAAATGAAAAAGATCAGTGGGGCTAAAAACGTATATAAATTTTAATTAAAATATGTGAATATATTTAAAAGCCTCAAGAACCAAGGTAAAGCTATAAAAATATAAGTGGTAAACATATGTTATGAATGTGCTACAAATTTTTGGCAAATAGAGGTTGAGTAGACCTAATTCTAAAATCCAAAATTTGAAGTGCCCTGAAATTCAAATTTAGAGCATGTTGTGTTTCCAATTTTTAAATTAGAGATGCTCAACTGGGGTTACACAAATATCCCAAATCCAAAAACCTTTGAAATGTGAATTAGTCTCCAGCCTTTCAGACAAGGGATAGTCAACTTGTACTGAACATACTCTTCTTTTGTCCTCAATCCCCTCCACCTAGCAATGATGGAAGTGTGACCAACCTGATGTTTCTGGTCAGTTCCATCTTTAGTCCTGTGCATGTTGCAAAGAGATCTTTGAGTAGAGCATCCAAGTCCCCACATTTGGGCATCTTCATTCCATGGTTCTATCCTTCAGCTGGATGGTCCAGAGTTCCATCCCTCAAATGATTTCTCAGACAATGCTCCCCAAGAGCACCATGGGATTTTTCTCTCCATAAACAATGAGGAAAGGGGACACAAGTGAGCATTGAGGGCTGGTCATAGCAGGAACTGAACAGTACTACATGGTCAGGAGGGGATGGGGACAGGACATTTTGAGAAAGAGGTGGGTGATGGCAAAGTAGAATGGTGCAGAGACAAGAAACAGAAGCGAGAAGGATGAGAAAAATTATTGCCTGATGGCTGAACGTCTGGAATAACACACCACACACATATACATATTTTTTAAAATTCTTTAAAAGTGTACCATTATTTGTGAATAATGAAAGTTAGTAATGTAACTATTAATCACAATGGGGTAAAAAACTAAAAACATGTCAAAGATCATTGGAACTTATAAGTTTTAAGTACTCCAGTAAAAATGTACAATAGTTCATCTGGAGAATAGAGAAGATTTGTCGCTTTAGGTCAGTATATAGCTGACAATTTTTGTTTCAATCAAAGGATAACTTCAAGTAATAGTGAATGTTTTCAAATCTTGGTTAAAAATGTGTGTGTGTGTGTGTGTGTGTGTGTGTGTGTGTGAGAAAGAGAGAGAGAGAGAGAGAGAGAGAGAGAGAAACAGACACAAGTTGCTAATTGACATTCTTACTCCAGAGCAAACTTGTAAATAGTACTGTTCTCCCAGGAATTAAATCAGCTGCACTGTAGGTAACTTCAGAATTCAAAGGTGCCACCATTGTCCACTCTGTGTTGAAGTATCTGAGCGGCATTAACCTTTCCACTGGCACTAACAAAAACAAGTGAGGACAAGATTTGCTAACACTCATGCATGTCTGTTTTGTTTTTTTGCCCAAAGCCTTCTACAATTACCCACACTTCACAACTAATTTTTCTACCGCTTTACCTATGTTGTTTCTGCACTACTTTTGCAATACTACAATCTCATGAACTCATTTTTTTTGCAGAAGAAATATTTTAAGGGAATGAAATAATTATTCAGTAATATGATATTGAGCCCACCTTTGTAGCTTTTGCAAATAAGTTGGCTTTATCCAAAATATATTTCCCCCACCCTTATCTTTTAAATAAGATAAGCCTCTATTGCTTAAAGCAGCAACACTGACTACTCTTCTGGCCTGAATTAAAAAATCAGACTTCTTATTTTTAGGTGGAGATAGCAGAGAAAGAGAAATCTCATTGAAAATGACTGATTTTTTGTAATAGAAAAATTATTATTTAAATGTTTATTTCTTCAATTACATTTAAAATTAGAAAAACAAATATAAATATAAGCACATAAAATACATGTTGTGTGGATATGTCTATTTTGTTTTGTAATACAATGAAACAAATAACTATTTAACAGCAATATTTGGCTATTTTAGGAACAAAAATACACATGTATCTTTTTGCTGTTAACAAATAATTTGATCATTGCAGGATAGAAATTTGTATTTCATGATAATCTATAGTGTGGAATTCTCTTGATTGCAATGAGAAAGGACGATTGGAGCAAAATAACTGGAAAATAAAACCCAGTAAGTATAAATGGCAGAAACTATTTGACTTTAGTTGTCATATTCTTTGACTGTAATGGTTGATACACTGTGTCATCTTGAGAAGTTTAGAAGTTTAATAAAGTGACTCAGCAGGGGGCCAGGGTCCTCACTTTGTAAACATCCTGAGCCTGTGCAAGAGGAGGGCAGGGAGATGGTGTGAGTGCTACACCGGTGGGGGGGTAGCCTGCTTACAGTATGAGGGAGGAAAAGAGGCTTGCTCTCCCGCCTTTTGCTTTTGCTGATCTTGCTGTCTTCTGCCACCTTGAAGTGTTGCCCCTCAGCCATGCCACCCTGCCTTGGAACCAGCTGATTATGGACTGAAACCTCTATAAACTGTAAGCTAAATAAACCTCCCCCTCTTTAACTTTGGGTGTCAGGTATTTTGTCCCAGCAACAAAAGAAAAGTAACTAAGACATTGGCTATAGAGAAGAATGGTAGCACTCAATGATAAGCTTCTATAAAAAATAACCCAGACCACATAAGAATGAACATTAATGAGTGTCCAAACTTCAGCAGAAAGAATTGAACAATTATGTTCAGTCAAATAATACATTTTTTTTATTTTAAAGAGAAGAAAAAACAAAACAAATCAAAAGAAGAACAAATTTTCAAACCAACATAATAGGAGGGTAACAATGGTTAATACATTACGTATTACTATCTTTAAGTTAGTTATTCAGGACACCAGACATTAGCATTCAATTGTCCAAACATTATTGGCACAAACCTTACTCTTCAATGAACTAAGTAAAAATGGTAGTGTATCTATCTTAACCATCTTATATATATATATATACAATTTTTTTTCCCTTTCCCTTCTTTCTTTTCCCTATTCCAGTCTCTCTTTCCTTTTGACCAGTTTCTTTTTGATTCACCATGTCTATTGTACATTTTGGATCTTATTTACTCTTTCAGTTTCTCATACTAGAGAGATAATACGATGCTTACACATGTGCTTCTGGTTTATTTCACTTATGAGTATTTTCTCGAGTTGCATCCATTTACCTATAAAAGTCTCCAGTTTATCCTTCTTTATGGCTGAATAGTACTCCATTGTATAAAAATACCACATCTTTCTTATCCATTCCTCAGTTGATGGGCATTTGGGTTGTTTCCAAGATCTGGCTATTACAAATTGTGCTGCTATAAACATGGGTGCACATATATCGCTGTGGTACGATGTTTTTAATTCTTCTGGGAAGATGCCCATACATTTTAAGAGATAATACATTATCTGATTCTACTGTACACAGGGAAAGACACGTCATATAATGAGGACTTTGATAACTAGTTCATCTATAGTACATGCATATGAATGTGATGTGGTTATTTAGAAAAATAAAAGATTGTAGAAGACATGTAATCTGTCTTCAAATTTTTTTTTTGTGGGTACTGGAGGTCGAACTCAGGACCTCACGTGCCAGCAGGCGCCTGTGCCACTGAGCAATATCACTGGCCCTTTTTTCGTATGTGCGTACCGGAAGTCGAACTCAGGACCTCGCACTTGCCAGGCCAGCACTTTTGCCACTGAGCTATCTCACCAGCCCTATCTTCAAATATTTGAAGGACTGTCAGAGAAAAGGCAGCAAATAGAGTGAGGACTGATGATTTATACAGGGGATTAATGACTGTAGGAAATTAAGAATAGATAGTATTCACATAGCACATGGAATCACAAAACAAACTTAAAACGTGGATGACCATCTGTCAGAGGTGCTGGTAAGATCATTTTTTTTTTTTCCCTCTAAGATCACTTCCAACTCTGAATCTTTTGAGTTTATTTTTGGTAACTGTCATTCTGATCATAAGAATTCTACTAAAGAATCTGCAGAGCTTTTCTTAACCATGTTTCACAGAACACTATTTCTGGTGGCTGTTAATAGGTGCTTTGTGAAAAAAAAAAAAGACTTTGTGGTCAAATTACTTTGGGGAACATTGTATACCATACCCTCTTCTCGGAGAATAAAAATGTACATTTGCATAGTAAAAGTTCGGAGCACTCTTGCATTAAAAATCCTGTTTAACTTGGAATAACCCAACACTCTGAACTTAATTGAATATAGAGCACTTTTACGGTACACCTATTTGCACCTCAGAAACTGCCTTCCTTGGCATATTAGTTTTGGAAACAGCAATTAATATACAATAACATCAACAGCTTAAATTGATGCATAATGCATTTTGAGCACATTTACAAATACTAAATATACAAAGGAGAAAATTTACATGTAGAGGAAAGATTCTTTTCCTAGATAGTTAAAAACTTACTATAAAAACCGCCAAACACCTGGTTTACAAATATAAATCAAACATATATTTCAAGTATTTTGTACATAATTAAAATTTTTCTATTTACTTGTCATGATTAAATATCTAGTCAATAAACCTAATTCCAGAGAACTGTCATTTTTGTTTCTTTCTTGATTTTCTATCTTTATAACTCAAATTTATTAGATTTCTAAAAACTATTTTTATTCTTGTATCATTACTTTTATTGTTTCACTTTAAATATTTTATGAAAGACTTAAGATAAAATATATAAACTACAATAATATATAAACCAAATAATCACAGGGGCACTGTTTCAAGATGAAAAGGGTGACAGTACCAACTGTCTGGGAGACAGTGCCCCCATGTGATAGATCAAAATTCCCATTCATTAAAAGTGTTAAATATCCAAATTTGGTGTATAAAATGAGTGGTTTGGAGCTGTTGATACACAAATAAATCTTAAATATATTGTTTTGCACATATACCATTAGAATCATATTGAATTAATTACTTTAATTATGAACATATAAATTCAAAGCTGATCCTATCACTCTCGGACAATGTAGATTAGAGGAATTTATTGCTTCACTTATAATTTACATCCATTTCCCCCTCCCTGGTCTGTCATTCTCTAGATACATTCTTAGAGCTTATAAATGTGCTTAGGTTATCTCATCTTAAAAAAATAAATTCCTTCAATAATTCAGCTCCCATAATCCCATAATTCTATAGATATTCTTTTTCATCACTTGAATTCCAGGGGGAATTTTTAAAACTTATCATCCTTTGAAAAATTAATTCTTTCTTCCATTATGCTCCATGGCATTTTCTATGTGGTATTATTCAAGCATTTGTGTTGAATATTAATTAGTTTTATTCACTGGCCTTTGTTATGAGAATAGAAATTCCACTGAGATAGCAATCGTGTCTTATTTGTCTCTTGTATCTCCAGTAGCTAGTACATAGTAATGTTTGTTGAGTGAATAAAAATGTGATTGAATAAGAGATAGCCATGTTCTTCAGTGAATCCCTGGTGGCTAGCTTAGACCATGAAACATTGCTGGGCCTTCATAATTTTTTAAATTAATTTTTGTGAAGTAAGGCTCCATACTTGACTCATTTTATATATCACCTCAGCTACATTATTGTCATGCAATAAAATTTGATGAATGAAAGAATGAAGAAATCAATGTTATACTCTCTATTTGGTATTTCCATTCTTCATTATCTAACACATGATAGAAATCTGAAAACTTGGTTCTTCTCAAATTTTCTTACCAAACACTCCCTTTGTAAATGCCACAGTACTCTCTTAGTATTCAATACCATCGATCTACCACTTATAACGATGCCAAGTAAACTATTCTTGCAAAGCCCCATGGCTCCCATCAAAATGTACCTTTTGGATTATCTTAACTTTCTGATCATGTAGTCTTATTTTTTTGTAGTTTATCTTTATTCTGCCACCTAAATGTAGGTATATATTTAGGGTTAACATACTTGTATTTCTTTCTGTATATCACTGGCAATTTCACTGAACTCTGGGTTTAAATGATAATCCTGTTTTCACTACTTTCTCACATTTTATTCCCACAATGCCATGTACCTGCTATATATCTGTCTATAATAGGAAATTGTAAAGTTTTAGAGTCTAAAAGCAAAATTTCAAAAAGAAAATGGGCCAGTGAGATGGCTCAGCGGCTTAAGCGCCTGCCTGGCAAGCGCGAGAGCCCGAGTTCGACTCCCGGAACCCACATACGAAAAAGGGGCTGGTGATATTGCTCAGCGGGCACGGGCGCCTGCTGGAGCACGAGGTCCTGAGGTCGACCCCCCGGTACCCACAAAATAAATAAATAAATAAATAAATTCACTGTGCTCTTCTACCGAAGTTCTTTTATTAATAGAATCAGTCACAGTTTTAATCACTGTGGCTCTTTGCCTTTTTTCAATATTTATTAGTCCAAATGATATTTCTTGAATATCTACTATGTTCCAGGCACTGTCCCAAGTGCTATATATGTTACAGTGAACAAAACCAGTCCTTTTCCTTGTGAAATTTATATGCTTATAAGGTAGGTATACAATTGATATGAAAACAAGTATATATTCAAAATGAGAAAAGTATGAGGGAGGAAGGTAAGGCAAGATATGGGAACTGGATATGATGATGGAGATTGCCAGGTTATTATCTGTGCAGTCAGGAAAGATCTTTGATGTAAGGACAAGTTGAGAAGATATCTGAATGAGTAAGGGAAGAAAATATGTTTACATGTATATCTAGGGAAAATTGTCCAGGTAGAGGGAAGGGCGAGTACAAAGTCTCTAAAAAGTGTGTATGATACATTCAGGTATAGCAAGAAGTACTGGCAAGCAGACATAGTAGGAAAACAAAGTGAAAATAGTATGATTTAAGGAGTACAAAACCAAGTTACACAAGTCTTTGTAAAGACTGGATTTTGCTCTCAATGAGAGGAAATGTTCTTCAGAGAGTTTTGAACAGAGCTGTGATTCAATGTTTCTTGGCTGCTGGGTTGGGCGCAGAAAACAGGAAGATAATATTATAAGTGACCTATTGTGTTCATCCAAAAGAGATTTAATTATGGCTTAGATGAAGGAGATGTTTGAGGAAATGGTATGAAGTGACTGATTTTTGAATTTCCTTTGAGTATAGGCTGGTAGGATTTCACTATGAAATCTCATAGTCGTAAAGGGAAAGTAAAGTCAAGACTAACTTTGGTCTCCAGCAGCTGAATCATGTAGTTAATGTTTACTGAGCTGAAAGCAAATGTAGGCAGAGTCAGCTTGGTGGCAACTATACTCAGTGTGAAATGACCATTATGCACCTAGTGGACATGCAGAGTTGGCAGTTGGATGCAGGAGTCCATAGTTCAGTTTAGCACAAAACAATGTAGTTGAAAGCTAGCTTTAAAATCATGGGAACACTTGAGATCTTTTTCCTTTTTATTTCCTTGACACTAATTCTATGCAATCTCTTTTATCTATTTTCATTCCTTTCTCATTTTATCCACCACTATCATAGTCCAAAACCTATTATTTTTTTTTACTTGAAGTAGTCTTTCTGATATCTTCATATGTACAATTTATTTTACCTTTTTATCATCAAATTAATCTTTCTAAAGCTGAGCTATGTTTCCTTATACATAATTTTCATTGGTTCCTCTACTCAGAGACACATCCCCAAATCTCAGTCTTCCATAATCTGTAATAGCCATATTTTCTCCTACTGTCTTCATATACTATATGCTTTTCCAAGCTAATGTAGTTCTTGTTTTCTGATACTACTTGAAACAGCTGTTCTCAAGTACTTTGTTTCTATATGTACAAATCCTACATGAACAGTATACTTTCCTTCAAACATCTTGATAAATGTTTTCCTGATCTATCTCTGAAAGAAAAATCTTCCTCACATAATCTCTGGCAGTGCATTACTTAGAACATAATAAAATTTTGTTCCTTGTGTTATTCTTATGTGTCATGTCCATATCTGTATGCCTGTGTGTTTCATCTACCCTAATAGATACAGAATATCCCTTTGTTTTACTGTATTTTTTGTACTGTAAACTTTTTGTAAAAGGTACTTATTGGTCCCAACAAGTACAAGAATCTTTAGCATTGTATGCTGTGTGTAACAGGCATTCTACAAATACTTTTGGCAGGAATGGATCTATGAAGTCATTTAGGCATGAAAAGGAGCTGAAAGCATGTTTCTTACTAAATTGAGGAACATGAGAGAGTGGAAAAGATGAACCAGGCATTATTGGTGAGAGAAGCTGATTGTCCAGGTATTTCCATGAGCACATACATAATCTGTGCATGGTTTAGGCAGATTTCCTTAAATTGCATAGAAATATGGTTCAGAGAGTCTGAGAAATGCCCCAAGTGACACAGGTTTGAGTTTCTGAAAGCCTGAAGAAATTCATCAAAATAACTGGATTTCATGAGTTTGGTAAAAGGGACCCCCTATAAAGTGCTGGAGCAGGGTAGGTATGGTCTGATGAAAGTAGGAATCGAGGAAAATTATCTTTCAACTTGAGTATTTTAAGATATTAAGTTCAGTGGTGATTATCATTCATGATCTAAAAGAGTAAGATCTATTCTCTTATGTTTAAATTACTTGTAGGCACTCTATTACTCCTAGATAACTGGCAAGGACAAATTCAATATAATAAAATCCTTACAGTGAATACAATTTCAAATATTATTTTCAGTTGCAGATTTTCCATCCTAGTTGTTTTTTACTTTTATGTGTGTATGGGTTCAAAAGGAAACCACCATTTGATTTCATGTGAACTTAATAAACACATAGGTTACCTTTAAGACATAAAGACCTCAAGTATTTGACTTTTCTGAATTTCTTCTAATATTGAAATATAATCATCAAACTGTAAGAAAAAAAAGATGATTTTTAGAACAGAGCAAATTGAAAAGGCAAAAAAAATTGATGAAAAACTCCATGAGAACTGAATTCTTATGGCTGATGTGGTTTCAGATAAGGATGCTATAAGAAAATGAATTTCCTCATGCTGGACTCCTTTCTCAGGTGCACCCAGCTGAGGGACAACATGCCTCTGAACATCTCAGATATGTATTTTAAGGAGACTGGGTCACTCTGAGATTTCCAAGTGTTTGTCACTCAGACTTGCTCAACTTCTGAAATGTGTCTAAACATTTCTTAATATTTGTCATCTCCTTCCTCTCGCAGGGTCATAGGCGGGATTAATGAAATAATGTTCTAAAAGAGGTTGAGCTCATTGGCAGAAAGAGGTTAAATATAGAGCAGTATTTTTGTTATGATAAGCTGTGTTAAAAGGAGCATGAAGCAGGTTTTGCAACTTATTCTGAAGAAAACAAAGTAGAACTTAATTCCTTTTTAATGAAATTATACATTGGTATGACTACTTCAAAAAGAACAACTTGCATTTAATTTCCCTATAATCTGAGACAGAAAGTTTAATCATTTGCTGTAGTAAATTTAAATAAAGTGATATAATGTACTGTATAACTGAAGTTGGTGCAGTAGAGCCTTTGGGCCAACCTGGCCAGCTCTAAAAATTCTGGCCAATTGCCAGGTTGTTTAAATAAAGCTTTATTAGAACATAGCTATACCCATCTGTTTACCTATTGTCTACGGTTGCTTTTACAGTACATGAGAGTAAGTGTGATAAGCAGAACATGGTCCACAAAACTTAATAATATTTAATATGCGGCCCTTTAGCAAAAAATTTTGCAGAGCTCTAGTTTATAGCACAAGTTTTAAAATATGACAACTATTGGTTAAATTAGTCATGTGTTGCCTAAGTAAAAGTGTAACTTTTTACAAATTCCTTAGTATTTCTCAGGCTAAGTTTATTCATCTATGATACTACCTGCCTGAAAAGATTTGTGGTAATGAATACATTATAATGCATGGCCCAGCACATAATAAGAGACTGAGATGAGGTACTGTACTGTTGCTGTCTGACAATACTAACTGAATAAGCAGATCAAACAATGGTATTCCTAACTTTGTATTTAAAGTATTTTTTCAAAAGTATTCAGGTGTGATTTTTAATTGTGCTATGTCAACTTGATTTGAGTGAGAATGACCTAGCAGATTAGTAAATTCTGAGTGTGTCTGTGGATAATTGGCATATGGGCACATAAATTGAGGAGGGAAAAAACCTAACAAGGATGTGAGTGGCAACAACCAATAGGCCAGTAGCTTGGACAGAATAAAAAGAGAAAGAAGAGTTTTCCCTTTCTTCAGAGGAGGTCCATCATTGCCACTGCCTTTGGATATTTGTCTTCAGTTCCAACAAACCTTCAGCACAGACTCTTCAGCCTTCCCATGCAGACTTGTTGGCTTTTTGACACTGGTGTCACTGGTGACACAAAGTCACTGGTGACTTTGCAGAGAACTTCCAGGCCTTTGACCTTCAACTTTTACTGGATATTCTGGCACTCTAACATGCAGGTGGCCATTTTTGATTCTTTCAGCAAATGGCCGATGGCACTGTTCCCATTCTGATTCTGTAAGCTTACCTAATAAATCCCTTGTGTCATCATACATATATTTAATATTAAATCTCTTCCTCTAGAGAAACCAAATATATCAGGTAATGGTTTTCCTGAGTTTATTAGGTGTCCCAGTGTTCATGTAGGTCTCCAGCTTTAACATGTGAACTGTGAGGGCATTTTCCCCTCCCAGTCAAGTGAGGATTATGAGGCTTCTTAGTAATAGAGATCTACTAGAGGTAACACAGAAGAATGTTAAACAAATGGAGTAAAACTGTCCAAAAAAAAAAAAAAAAAACACCAAACACTTGGCAGAAAGATATCCTTACTACAGCAACTTCAACTAAGAGCAAAGATGGAAGATTTTGATAAAAGTATTTAATGTGAAAATTCTGAGATATCTTGTAAACACTCAGAAGTGTAAATGAATTAAGTGGTATATACCAAATGCCTAAGAGATTAGAGTTTGGAAAGGTGAGCATTCAAGCAGGGGGCATAGCACAAGAAATGAACTTCAAAGATACCCAGAATTAGAATATGGGATAAACCTATGAAGTTTTGAGCAATTGGAAATTTATAACTGTTATACTTTAAGTAGCATGTCCATGAATGTCCTTCAGTGATTATACAATGGCATTATGATTTGAAGGAATAGTGAATTGAACTGATGTAGAACTTTGGATTGTTGGGGTTTTGTTTCACTCATGGAATAATTAATAACTAATTATTAATTAACTTAATAATTAAAAATAAATATTGATCTTCATTTTATATTGAATTTATACTGTTTAAAATTAAAGAAAATGGGCTGAATCACTTACTATAGAGATCCATCTACATTCAAATGTCCACAAAAGAGTTTATGTACATAAAAAGCCCTCTCTGTTACATTTCACTTTTTACCTATGAGAGGAAGGATATGTCTTAGATACTTTCTTGTCACTGAGACACAGCACCCAACACCCACAACTTAAATGAGGAAAGGTTGAATTGGGCTCATGTTTTCAGTCCATAGTCCACTGGCTACAAGGTATGGCAGCATGGCAAAACGGCACAGCAGAGGAAATCTGCTCAGTCATGGAGGCCAGGAAGCAGGGAAGGAAGGAGGGATGGGAAGAGACATACTGTTACGAGTCACACACCCAGTGACCTACCTCTTCCAATCAGCCTCCACCTCTTAACAGAACAAGGCAAGTCAGCTATATTGTCCTCATCAGTCAATCACATTTCAAAAGCCCTGCCTATGAGTGCATGAGGTGTTGGGAAGACATTAGGTATAAACTATAACTGGATTACTTTTATATTATTATTATTATTATTATTAATTATTATTATTATTTAGAAATGGGACTCTCACTACATTACCCAGGCTGGTTTCAAACTCCTGGGCTCAAGTGCTCCTCCTGACTACCTTGAACTACAGATGTGCCACATTGGCAGTATTATATTGTTCATTTCTATAATTCTCATGCTTAGTACATAGGGAACATTTAATAAGTGTCCATTGAGTAAATTGATAAATTAATGCATGAAAGGGGGGAAGGACCTTCAGAAAAGTTAGGTCTCAGAGATGATCTGTGGAGGATTCTCAGCAAGAAGGGAACACTGTGTTAGAAGATTAATGTGTTAAAGGGTTTTTGAGGGAATGACTTTATTGCAAAAGTGAGTTACCAAGTTGACTTTAAGATGCTTATTCTCTTTTGCCATGTGACTTTCTCTGTCATGCCATACTAAGGCCCTCACCATGCATGACCTCTCAATTTTGGATGGCTCAGCCTTCAGATCTATAATAAATACATTTCTTTTCTTTTAAATTACCAACTATCCGGTATTCTTTTACAGCAACAGAAAATAGATTAGGACAGGTATTTCAACCAAAAGTTTATACTTGAATTGGTATCAAGTATTCACAAGCTTTCATTGAATTCACAATTCATTTTATAAGATCAATGTTACTCTAGCCCTTAATCAGATAAAGCATTTTCTTATCACATGAAAAGATAGCCAAAGACTAATTTTGCATATAAATATAGACCAAAAAACCCTTCAAAATATAAATAAAAAATAAAATGAAATATAGATAGTAGGAAGTAGGAACATCTTTCTCAAATGGGAAGGGGAGATGGATGGAAGGGGGAAGTAGGGAGAGGAAAGGGGATAGAAAAAAAAACTGAAGAGAAAAAAATGGAAGTAGAGCTTTTGTACATGGGGAGGGTGCCAAGAGTTGGAACAGGGAGGGATGGGAGGAGTAGGGGACAAAAACAAATTAAAAGGGTTATATATATGTGCCAAGCTAAACAGTAAATGTAATCATTATGTACTGCAAACATGTACTAATAAAAAATGAACACTGAAAAAATGGATTTAAAATAGCAAAAAATTAACAAACCAAATCTAGTAATGTATGAAAAGAAATATACAGCATAGCCAAGAATTAATTTTAGTAATGCAGTTAATTTAACATTCAAATATGAATTAGTGTACTAGATATATCAGCTTTATAAACTGCATGAACCATGAGATAATCTCAAAATGTAAAAACTCATTTGACCAAGTCTAAAAACTTTTCATGACAAAGCATTCAACAAACTGGAGAATAAAAGGATCTTCCTAAACATACTAAAGAAAATTATAAAAAACTCACAGCTAACGTCACAGTTGATGAAAGACAATTCTTATGCCCAAAGATTAGAAAAAAGACAATCATATCAGTTTTTAACAATTGTATTCAAAACTGCACTATTTATGCAATCAAAGCAATTGGGCTATATGAGTGAGTAAATAAATATATGCACACAGACATACACAAATGGCATTCATATTTGAAAGAAAGAAGGGATACTGACTTTATTTGAAGTGACATTATCTTGTATATGAAAATTCCTAAGATTTTTACTAAAATTAGAACTCATTTTTAAACACTAGAACTAATAATTAAATCAAGTAATGTTGATATACACTAAATATCAAAGAATTCAACTTATTTATGTAAGCATGAATGATGCATAAATTCATTAAAGGCCATTTCGTTTATAGGCACATCAAAAAATGAGATAAATATTAATGAATAAAGCTAAGAGGAGAGCGAAAGGCACGTAATATGAAAAACATGGAGTGTTGTTGAAAGAAATTAAAAATAAATAAATAACATAGTCATAGATTGGAAGACAACATTTTAGAGATGCTCTTCAAATAGATCTATATATACAGTACAATAACTATCAACATCTGGAGTAGATTTTTATCAGAAAATGACAAGTGATAGTAAAATGAACATGGAATTATAAGGAACCTAGATTAAACAATATTAAAAATACTGGAAGACTCATACTTTTTGATTTGAGTATGTACTACAAAGGTACAATAATCAAAATAATATAACATTGTCATAAGCACAATAACATAAATCAATGGAATAAATTTCAGAGTACACAAATAAGCCCTTCCATTTACAGTCCAATGATATTTTTTTTTTGTGGGTACCGGGGGGTCGACCTCAGGACCTCGCACGCCAGCAGGCGCCCGTGCAGCTGAGCAACATCACCGGCCCCTTTTTCGTATGTGGGTTCCAGGAGTCGAACTCGGGCCCTTGTGCTTGCCGGGCAGGTGCTTAAGCCGCTGAGCCATCTCACCGGCCCCTCAATGATTTTTAATAAAGATATTAATTCAATTCCAGGAGAAATAGTGCTTCTAACAAATTATTCGGGGACAAATTCATCCAAAAGTTGTGAATACTTTTTGTATACCCTCATCCAAAAGAACGAATTTGCAGCCCTACCTCACACCAAATGTAATAACACAAAATGGATGAAACATCTGTATGTAAAAACTCAAACTACTGTTCTTAGATAAATATCTAAGCATATATCTCATTAACCTTATACTAGGTAATGTTTCCTTATATGTGACAATAAAAGCATAACAAAAACAAGATAAAAGAAAAACTCAGATAAGTTGGACTTCATCAAAATTAAAAAAATTCTTGTGCTTCTAATGATGCAATAAATAAATACAACAGACAGCTCACTGACTGAGAGAAAATATTTGCAATTCATATATGTGGTAAGAGACTTTTAACCACAATATAAAGTAACTCTTCAAACTCCACATCAGGAAAACAAAAAAGCCATAATTAAAAGACAATCTGAATAGACATTTCTTGAAAAGAAGATATAAAAATAGTTTTTAAGCACATGAAAATATGTCCAATGTTATTAGCCACTATGGAAATGCAAAACAAAACCCCAGTGAGCTACCACTTCACATATACTAGGAGGGCTATAATGAAAATGTGAAATGATTGTAATTGTTGTCAAGATTATGAAGAAATTGAAACCTCCTATATTGCTTGTGTGAATAGTGCAGCTCCTTTGGAAAACTGTCAAGTAATTACTCAAACACACCCAGTTACCATAATTGAATATTCTACTATAATTACTTTAAAAAGAAAAAAATATATCCACATAAAACTTGTACACAAGTACTTACAGCAACATCTTTATTAATATTAAAAAATTTTAAACCACCCAAATGTCCATCATCTGATGAATAGATAAGGAAGTATGTTATATGTAAACAATGGAATATCACACAAAAATAAAAGTTAATAATGTACTCATGCATTTTATAACACAAATTGGGCTTAAATATATTATGTTAAGTGAAGAAGACACAGTCAGGAAATATTACACATACAAGTCTTTTTGCATAAAATGCCCAGGATAAGCAAGTCTATATAGGGATAAAGTAGATTAATAATTACCCAGAGCTGAATGAGATAGGGAAAATGAGGAGTGACTACTAATGAGTACCATATTTCTTTTTGTAGTGATAAAAATCTTTTAAATTTGATTGTATTGGTGCTTGAACAAGTCTGTAAGTATACTAAAAATCAGTTTATAGCTTAGAAGGACAGTATACATTATAAAAATTGCATCTTAACTCTGTGTTAAGAGGTAAGCTTAAAATTTCTCCTAATAAATTGGAGTTCTAGAGATAAAATACAATACAAATTAAGAATTGTACATTTAGGAGTACATTAGACATATCTAAATACATACTAACTTGGAATGTCACAATCCTAGAAATACATGATGCATAAGTTCAAATTACTTACTCCAAAAGTGGAAGAATGATACTATGACCACGATAGCATGTGAAATTATAACTCTTACTAAAGAGTAGTCAACTTAAAATTAAAAAGAGTTCAACATTATCAGTGGAGTAAACCATCAAACTACCAAGATCAGCAAGAGAAGAACAATCAAAGACTATTTAGAAGAACTAGAAGAAAATCAACAAAAAGATAGCCACAAGTCTACACATTTAATTAATAACTCTGATTCTAAATAGTCTCAATTTTCCAGTTAAAACATACAAACTAATTGAATGGATTAAAAATAAGACCCAACAGTATGCTGTTTACAAGAAACTTACCTCAGCAATAAGGACACACAGAGACTGAAAGTGAAAGGAAGGAATATGATATCCAAGCAAATGAAACCCTATAACAGGCAAGTAAAGCTACATTTCTATGTGAACACATAGACATTCAGACAAAAACAAGAAGAGATGAATTTATCAAATTTATCAATTTAACAAGAAGGATCAATTTATCATGATGATATAATGATTATAAATCTATGTGTACTTAATGCTAGAGCATCCAATATTATAAAAGAAACATGATTGGCTCTAACAGGAGTGATAAACTCCAATGCAATAATAGTCAGGGTTTCAATAACCTAGTCTCACAAATTGATAAATTTTGGCTGAACAGCCAAAAATTCAACAAATAAACAGACTTAAGCTAAAATATAGATCAAATGTATTTAACAGGCATTTACAAAACATTTCAAACAATGACTGCAGAATGCACTTTTTTTTCATTAGTGTATGGAAATTTCTGTAGAAGAGACCATATATTAGGCCACAAAACAAGTCTGAATAAATTAAATAAAAATTTTACTTACATCCTATATTTTCATCCCATGACACTGGAATAAAATTAGAAATTAACAAATGAAAAACTTTAGAAATTATATGTCCCTATCTATTTATCTATCTATCTACATATATGAAAACTGAACAACAGGGAGTTATCGAGGAAATCAGAATGAAAACAAATGAAAAAAATTGAAAATGAGTTATACCATACCAAAACCTGCAAGATACATTAAGGCCAGTACTAAGAGGGAAGTTTTTAGAAAGGATTACCTATATCAAAAAGTAGAAAGATTTAAAATTAATGATTTCATGATACATCTCAAGGTTATAAAAAAGCAAGAAAAAACTGTACCCAAATTTAATTGAAGGGAAGAAAAAGGACAAATCAGAACAAAAATGAATGAAGAGATTCTTTAAAAAAAGAGCAAAATGGACCAATGAAACTAAGATTTGGTCGTTTAAAAAAAAAAACCTAATTGACAAACCTTTACCTAGACTAAAAGAACTATGTGGGAAGTCTACTAAATAAAATTAGAGGTGAAAAGGGGGGGATCAAATAATAAAATTAGAGATGAAAAATATATTAAAACTGATACAACAGAAATTCAATGGAACTTAGAAATAATTTTGAAAAAATTATATGCTAAAAATTGGAAAACATGAAAGAAATGGAAAATTTTGGGGGCACATGAAATAAACCAAAATTGAACTAAAATGATACTAAATAAAAATCTGAGAAATTTCCCTGAGAAATAATGAAATTGAATCTGTAAAAAATATATTTTACAGGAAGGAAAAGTCCAGGACTGAATAGCTATAATGATGAATTTTTCCAATGTTTTAAAGGAGAACTGATATAAATGCTTCTCAAACATTTGCATAGAATTAAAAAGGAGGAAACACTTCCAAAGTCATTTTAGGAGCCTGGCATTACCCTGCTACCAAATCTGACCAGGAAACAATAAAAAAGGAAATTATAAACCAATATCCCTGATGAATCTGGGTGCGAAAGTTCTCAAAACATACTTGCAAATTTTAATCAAGAGCACATTAAAGGGGCCGGTGAGATGGCTCAGCGGCTTAAGCGCCTGCCCGGCAAGCACGAGGGCCCGAGTTCGACTCCCGGAACCCACATACGAAAAACGGGCCGGTGATATCGCTCAGTGGCATGGGCGCCTGCTGGAGGGCGAGGTCCTGAGGTCGACCCCCCGGTACCCACAAAAAAAAAAAAAGAGCACATTAAAAAAAATCATACATCATGATCAAATTGGATTCATTCTAGGCATCTAAGGATGCTTCAACATATACAAATCAATACTTTTCACATATCACATAAGTGTAATGAAGGATAATAATCACACTATCATTTCAATAAATATAGAAAATGTATTTGACAAAATTTAACATCCTTGCAGCATAAAATCCTGAATCAGGCATACAAATACCATAACTCAACATAATAAAGGCTATATATGACAAAACCATGGCAAACAGCATACCAAATGAAGAAAAATTAAAGCATTTCCTCTTAGATCATTAAGACAAGGTTGCCCATTCTCACTGGTCTTATTCAATGTAGTACTAGACATGTTATCCAGAGCAATTAAGCAAGAGAAAGAAATAAACTACAGTTGAGGTATTGCTATGTGAAGATGGCATGATTCTATATTCAAGAAACTTCAAAATTCCTCCAAAAAACTATCAGAAGTGATAAATTTAGTAAAGTAGCAGTATAGAAAACCAACATACAAATATCAGTAGCTTATCGATACACAAATAATGCAGGAAGAAAACCTTATTGAAAGCAGCTAAAAAAATAAACAAAAACAAAAACGAAAAACTACAGAAATGAATTTCAGGAGGTAAAATATTTGTACAATAAAAATTACAAAACACTGAAGAAAGAATTCAAAGAAGATACCACAAGGTGAAAAGACTTATGCTCATGGATTATAAGAATTAATACCGGTAAAATTACCATTCTATGAAAAGCTATCTACAGATTCAACGCAATCCCCAACACTAATGACATTTTTCACAGAATTAAGAAAAACAATCCTTAAGTTCACATGGAAGTACAAAAGACCTGGGATAACTGATTCAATCTTGAGCATAAAGAGCACAGCCACAGCCATCAAAATATCTAATTTCAAGTCATACTACAAAACCACATTAACAAAAACAACATGATCTTTACATAAAAGCAGACACATAAAACAACAGAAGAGTATGCAGAACCCAAAAATTAATGCAGACATTTACAGCCCATAGATATTTGATAAAGGTGCAAAAACATATTGGAGAAAGAACAGCTTCATTAACAAATAGAGTTGGGAACATTTGATATCCACACGCAGAAGACTGAAACTTGACCCACTTCTATCTCTCATCCTGTACAAAAATAAACTCAAAATGTATTGGACCTTGATGTAAAATCCAAAATTCTAAAACTAGTAGAGGGAAACCAAGGCAAAATATTTCAAGACGTTGATAGAAGCAAAGTTTCTGGATGCTGCAAGAACAAAAATTGAGATATGGTATTATATGAAACAGAAAAGCTACTGCACAGCAGAAGAAACAACAGGGTAAAGAACCTACAGAGTGGAAGAAAATATTTGACAGCTATTCCTTTGAAAGAGTGTTAATATCTAGAACATATATGAAATAAAAAAGCCTTGACAAACAAGTAATCCAATTAAAATGGACAAATGATTTGAGTAGAAACTTTTCCAAAGAACCAATACAAATGGGCAATAGAAAAATTAAAAGATGCTCAAAATCATAAGGGAAAGGCAATCAAAAGTATGAGATACCATCTCAATTAGAATGTAGAAGAGGCTATTTTCACATACCTAATATATAGTATAGCTATATATGTATTATATATATATATATATATATATATATATTTATAATGTTTATATATAATGTTGGTAGGAACGTAAAATAGTACAAACACTATGGAAAACAATATGGCTATTCCACAAAATAAACGAAAACTGTATGAAGTGATCTCACTTTTGGATATATATTCAAAGAAAATGAAGGTGGAATACAAAACAGAAACCTGCATACTTATATTTTTTGAGGCACTATTCATTATAGCCAAGCTATGGAATCAGTGTAGGTGACCATCCAATAGATGAATGGGTGAAGGAAATATGGTATATACACACAATGAAGTATCATACAGCAATAAAAAGGATGAAATCTTGTCATTAGTAGGAAAATGAATGGAACTGAAGATCAGCATGCTAAATGAAATAAGCCAGATACAGAAAGACAAGTATCACATATCCTCTTCCATACATGGAAACAAATGAAATGAAAGATGGCCTGAAAATGGAAGAAGGGTTGGTGGGGACTGGGAAGGATGGCAGGAGGAAAGAAAGTGTGGAGGGTAAGGGTAGAAAAACTGCAGATGACATGATCAATTCATGACGCATCCATGTATGGAAATACAGTGAATCCTTTTAATTTGTACATTTACTGTGTGTCGATAATCAAAATGAACAAGTTAAAAATGATTGCTTACAAGGGGTCAATGACAAGATGGACACCTCCCTTGACAAGAGAAACAATGAATGAAAATTATGGGATGTCATCTTCAAAGAGCTAAAGAAATTAACTACTAATACAGAATTCTACATCAAATGGAAATACTCCCCCAAAACCAAGACTCAAGACGATCTTTTCAATGATCTTGTATTTTAGAATAAATATTTAAATATAATATAGTGAGACAAATGCCAATATAACTACAGTATATGAGCACTGAGAATGAAGAGTTTATTATGTATAGAAGAATAAGCATTTTTGGTCACAATAATAGAACATTGTAAATAGAATGTAAAAATGTCTAAACGTTCAAGGAAGCAAAAATATGTCACAAAGTTGTGTGTGTGTATGTGTGTGTGTGTTGAAAGATAGTGAAGTGTTATGGTTTAGATCTAAAATGTCCCCCAAGAGCTTTATGTGTTTGAAAGGCGATTGCTTCATTAGGGTGCAATAGCTGACTCTCTGTTACGAGATGGGGCCTGGTGCAATGTGGCTCACTGGGGGCCTGACATTGATGGGTGAATTCTGGTCCCTGGCCTTTTCCTTTTCTTTTTGCCTCCTGAATGCCATGGACAAACAGGTACCCTTAGCCCAGGCCCTTCTACACTGCCCTTTCTGCCTTAGAGGCAGCTGATCATGAACTAAACTGTGAGCCAGAAATAAACATCTCCTCCTTCAAGTAATGAAAGCCAGGTATTATGTCTCGGAAATGGAAAAACTGAGAGATGCATGTGCGTGCTTCGGTGTAAGGAAATGAGTGAGGAAGAAGACCAAATGAATATACACAGAAGTATTAAAATAGCTTTATATATTTGGAGAAATACAATGGAGTAATTGGAACATATGAAAATTAAAAAGTGGACAAAAGTCAAATTCTACAGGACTTACCTCGATCATTCTCAATTGGCATGTGTATATGTGTGAGTGCAAGGTGGATATTAGTAACTATTGAGAAGTACTTTCAAAACACATTTGTTGTCCATACAGATCCTTAAATAGCACTGATGGTTTTTGGATATAAAATAATTCTGCTAATATTATAAATTATTAGAGGCTGATAAAAATTATGCATAATTAATAGAAGTTGGTATACATTATTTTCATTTAAATTAGCATTGAGCACTTCTTATGTGGAATAGACAAAGTTGGTGTCCTGTTTAGATCTCTCATTACCTAGATGCTGTGAGAATTGTTGCTAATGCCTCATATTTACTTCCTTCTCTAGAGAGTTCCTTTCAGCCACTAAGGAATTTTTTACCTCTGATGTTCCCCAAAATAATGACTGACAGATGGAGGGATAAAGAGTTGTTCCCCTTTTACCTCAAAGAGAAAAAAATTCTATACTGTGATTTATGCTCCAGGATGCCATGAAAGTCAAGGCTATGTGTTACTCAACAACTCATTCTTGTCTTCCTTCTTGCCTTCCTCTTATTGTCCCTCTTCTTCCTCTCTCTTCTTCTTCTCCTCTTCCTCTTCCCCCTCCCCTCCTCCTCCCTCCTCCTCTTCTTCTCCTTCTTCTTTTTCTTCTTCTCCTCTATTTTTCCTGAAGCTTTTCCTTTTATAATCATGTGAACATAAATTCTTATCTCATCTCCACTTATAGAGAATACAAGCTAAGATGGTACAGGAGTGGTCCTAGACTTTAATGATAGAATTCTAGAGTCAAATCACTCAAAAGTGCCTGAGAATTATGTCCACAGGAGTAGTGGAAAGTGGACCATATAAGTGCAATTGTGAAGAATTTCAACTGTGATAAATTTGAATAAAATATAAGGAGAAGAAAATACATTGATGTGTGCAATCTCTGCTCCATTATAAGAGGTGTAGAAGATTAGAAATTCTATAAAATTGGATTGCTGTGGGTGAAGAGAATTGGTTATTTGAAGAAAATAATGGGCTTAGGATGATTAATCACAAATTTAGAGCAAAATGTGAGTTAGACAGTGTAGCTGACAGCATGGAAAAGAAACATTTTCCTCCTATAACTGGACAATAATAATCTGACTCCAGGACTTTATTGTAAGATTGATTTGAATAACTAGTTTCAGCAAGTCTCCAATAACAAATTCACTCTCCTAATATGAAAAGAATTGGCCCCTGACATATCTGGATAGATGTACTAAAGAACCTAGAAGCCAAGATCTTCTGAAGTCTTGGGACAGCAGAAATGTCCTGCTCTTCTCTGTTGGAAGATGGAAATACTCCCTTCCTTAAAAACTGCAGAAGCCAAAAATATGTCCGGTGCTTAAAAGATTTTTGCTCTCCATCAAATCTGCCCTTCATCTGTATGGTCACTATGCCCATGACAAGGATCAAATAATATCCTAATTCAAATGGGCCTTGCTAAAGGAATATAAGGATTTATAGTAGTTGGTAGTTGGTAAAACTTTACTGTGAAATATAAGTGTAATATTCCTGGTGGTGGATCTTGAGGATTTGGATCTAAAAAAATAGAAAATAAAATGGATAAGTAAGACTCTGTTGATAGGGAAGTACTCTCTCCTGGCTACTCCCAGGACAGATAGTTGTAATGTAAGTTTTGAGATGATTTTTTGGGCAAAATGCTGACCTATATTAAATGAAGGAGAAATGCCAGTAAGGTTATACAACATGATGGAAAAAGAAATCCGATGAATCAGAGAAGTAGAATGATTCCCTGGGAATACTAAATAAACCAAATCCACTTACTACGCTTCCAGAGGTACAAAAGCCAACACAGCTCACAGCACATTTCTGAAGCAGGAAGGAATAAGCTGTGGATGGGAAGAACAGCATTGCTCAAAAGTTCAGTAATGCCTATCTTCTATGGGCTGAACAAAAGTAAGCTAATATAGGACTAGCTTCCCTAAGAGGAATAGGGTCTGATAGGATTACAAAAGAGCAGGCACTTAAATATCAGAAGCAAGGTGGGCATCGTGACTGTAATGGGCAGCAAGAGTGGAAAAACAGCTGTCATCTTGACCTGTGGGGAGACAGTAATACTAAACATCATGTGGACAACATATTCCTGCAGCTAAGGGTATCACAATTTTTTGCAAACTTTCTGAAACTAAGCAGATTCTCAGACACAAAACCCATTAACTGAAAGAGAAATCTTATCCTGCTGAAGAAAAATTTACTATACCAGAGCAAATGTATATAGCAACGATTCTATCAGCTCATTCCCACAGAAATCTATCGCCATGAATTGGGGAAAAGAATGTTCTCAACTTATCCAAGGACTACTGGAGATGGTCTGAGTTAATATTAATAACTAAGGACCCAAGACTATAATAGTCCCTATGATAAGTGAATATATATAAAATGAATTACTGGCCCAAGTCTATCTTGCATTTGGTTGACCAAGTCATCATGCCTACCAAGTGGCGATATCCTTAGTTGCCAAATGTATAATGGTAATGCGTATGCTAAGCAATGGCAGATCGCTCATATCTGTTCCTTAATATGTGTCATAAATCTATGCTGCTAAGAAAAACCAAATGGAACCTCCTGAAATGGTTTACCTTTTGTAACAGATAAATAAAGTATTATATTGTATTCCAAGGGAAAAGTAAAAATTAGTTGCATCTTTAAGGACATAAATGTTTCAAGATGATATCCATCCTACACCTTTATTTAATTTAGCAATCTAGTCTCTGAGAAAACTGAGCAGATCATCACAGATGACTACAGATTATTATAAATTTGGCTAAGTAGAAGCCCTAATTGTACTTGCTACGCTAGATATAATACACTTTCTAGGGTTAATTGCCACAGACTAAGGTATATGATTTGTGACTATGTGACTTTTGATGTTGTATATGTTTTCTTTTCCATAACCATGAGAGATCAAAGCAGTTTACATTCAATGGGGATGTACAAAAATACACGTTTACTGTCTTATTCTAGGCCCATGTTAATACTATTATTGTCTGACACAACAAAAATTATGAAGAAAATACTGTCATTTTTATTAGTTTCTCTTTTTGAATGTTAGAGTTTAATTTGAGTACTAGTGAAAATGTCCCTGTTATGCTTTCATCCTCCAACACTCCCAACACCACCAATGGATTTCAAATTGATGTCCTTAGCTTGGACTTACACATGCACACACACATGCACATATGCCCACACATACGTAACCACATATACATATTACCTCGCATTCTACACTTTACTACTTACTTATATTTTATGATATTTTACATTTTTGGAAGCAATTTCATGTATTTCCCCTCTGTGGACAACACTGAAAATAGGATAATTTTTCCTTATTGCATGTACTTAGAGAATAAGGTTTAGAGAAAGTTGTAACTTGTTAGGGTTTCATATTTCCAGTACATTTGCATAGTTAATTGATGCCAAAATTCAGGCTGTTTCTATTTGTGTGTGTGTGTGTGTGTGTGTGTGTGTGTGTGTGTGTACTGGGGGTCAAACTCAGGACCTCATGTGCCAGCACGTTCCCCATGCTGCTGAGCGACATCACTGGCCCTTTTCTCGTATGTGGGTACCGGGTGTCGAACTCAGGACTTCACGCTTGCCAGGCAGGTGCTTATGCCACTGAGATATTTCACTGGCCCAGGCTGTTTCTATTATAATATAGGTCATACAAAATGCTCCAGTAGCCATTGAAGCTCTAGAAGGTTCCAGATACTTAACTATATCTAAATAACTATAGACTTCATATAGCCTAAAAATATTAGTAAGCTTTAGAGTATACAGGAAAAATTGAGAGAACATTCTTACTGCTTTATACAACTGAAAATAAAAGAAAGAAAAAGATTATATCATTCTTGAAAAAATGGATCGATTACCTATTATGGCATGGGTATCTAAGACAATAAAACAGCTCTGACTGAAGAGTTGGAAGCAGCAAGAGCACAAAAAGACGTGTATTTGAATTATTGTAAGGCATTATTCACTAAATTTTTATCTACTCAAATTATATTTTCCCTTAGTTTATATCAATCTCCCACAAACAAGTTAAAACTTGTATTTCCCCAAATAAGATTTTCATTTATAATACCTACCTCCTACCCAAACAAATCAATAGAGGCTAACAACTCTAAGCAATGTATTTCTCTAACCAGTGGATTTTGAACTGTAAGTGGGAACATTCTCAGTCAATATTGCACTTGTATTTAATGAATATTTACCTGGAACTTCTGACTCTAGGGGCTTATTTCAGGAAAGAATAGAGAACAGTATGCTTTCATTGTTAATATTAATCTTCCATAATTTGGGGGATGATACTTGATTACCCTAACTCTTCAGTTCATTTGTTTTCTATCAGTCTGTCTCTATTATTGCACAACTGGATAGAATGCTATCCATTTTTCCAATTTATAAGCAGGGGGTATCTTTCCACTTACTTATGTCACCTTCAAAATCTTTCCTCAATGTTTTATAATTTTCAGTATATAGATCATTCACCTTCTTAGTTAAACTTATACCTGAGTATTTTATTTTTTGATATTATTGTAAATGGTAGTGTTTCCTTAATTTCTTCAAGTATACATAAATTAATATAATTCATATGTTCATGCTACCCAAAGTGATCTACAGATTAAATGCAATTTCTACCAAATTTCCAAGGGCATTTCCCAAAGGAATAGAAAACAGGATTTTAAAATTAGCATGTAGAACCAAAAGAGAGGAGTAGAAATCAGTGGCAAAATTTAGCTCTTCCAGGACCTGGAATCTAGACACCTGGAAAGTAACAATTTGGTAAAGAGGAAATAGAAGTAGATCTCTAGGAATTGGAGGGGATCTGAGAGGAAAATAGAAGCTACAGAGAAGTTGGAGAAATAGATCACAACAGTGAGAAAATAATAAAGCATCCTGGAAACTTACTCTAGCTTCTGGGGATGGGATCAAGTTTCTAGAGGCACAAGATAAGCCCCTGGAGTCAGAAGTTCCAGGTAAATGCAACAGATCAGGCCAACAGTGTTAGCCCCAGGAAATCCCAGGTCTATTGTAAACTGCAAAAACAGCATGAAGTTTTATTCTGAAAGTGACTCCTTCAATATGTCAGGCAACAGTTGAAGAAGGAATCCAGTGCAGTGCCCAGCATACTGTCAGAAAGTGTTTAATGAGGCGCCATTTCAGGAAGGGATTGATTATTTAAGACTGAACATCGGAACAACTAAAAAATAAACCCTTCACTTCGGGATTACCAGTGTTACCCTCCCACAGTGATTGGGTGAGAGACAGCCACAAGAGACAGTCATGGAGAAGGTGTGGCCAGATAAATGGCCCCCATCCCCTGAAAAGTTTAAACTCAAGCTAAGAAGGACAATGAAGCCCTGCCCTCCATGGTGAAAAGCCAGGTCTGACAAATGTGGCTCTCAGAAGCATCTGGGTCTGAAAGTATTGGCATCAAGTACAGTGATTTACTTGAGGCCTGGCCTTGCTTCCTACATCCAGCACAGATTAGAAAACTGATTGTTTTCTTCATCTACCAGTGTGAGTAAAGATATGCCTTGGATTTGACAGTTGCCACTCTCTGAGGTGAACCGACAGATAGGCTTGTGAAGCAAGGTGGCATCTCACAAACTCACAGGCCATAATGCTAGGTAGAGAAAACTGTCACTTGTTAGATTCCGAAACTGTAGATTGTGGGGGAAAAATACTCTTTCAAAAATACAGAGAAACAATTTTTTGAACTCACACTTTGTCTTTTTCTCCTTCACTAGTTTTTGGGGTGTGGGGATTTTCCTTTTTCCAAGTTTTTCTTTTTTGTTTTCACTTCTTTTTTGTTCTTTTTCTTTTTTATTTCTTTTTATGTTTTTATACTTCTTATTTTTTCTTTTTATCTCCCTTTTTATTGTTTATTCTTTTCTGTTAACTTTATATAATGCTATTAATTTCCTTTCACTCCTTAATAGGATACTGTATCTCACTGTTCTCTTTGCCTTTTCATCTTCCACTGCATAATTTCTCAAATTTTTTCTTTTATTATTCTATTCTCCACCCCCTATATGTTTATTAGCATAACTGTTAAACTTTATTAATTTTTAGTATTTTGTTAACTATGTGCTATTACTGTTGAATTTTTTCTATTGTTAATGGAATAGTATTTTTTGGATAATTACTGCATATCAATATTTGGCTCATTTTAGTGTTTGCACTATAATTATAGACATTTTTTATGGTTAAGGGAGGTACTTTATTACTTACCATATGTCAGTATCATTTCTCCTGTATGATATTTTTGTTGCTGACTTATTATTGCCAGTGTGGCATAGTTGCTGCTATTATTAGGTTTTCTCTGTGCATCAATGTCTAGATTATCTTTGAATCAATAATAATATTATGATGCATTCCTGCAGAAGTGAATGCTGTGCCAATTATACTACACCCTCCCCTCCCAAATTAATGCAGGTGGTTGGATCTTGGGATAGAGGCAAAGACCTACATATAGCCATGCTCAGAGTGCACCACTGAAGAGAAGACACTAACTAAAGAGAATGCCACACTAGCAATATGCTCTCTCCACTGTAAATGCCCACAAATCTCAGAACAAAACAAAAACAATAGAAACATAAAAAGGCAACAAGATGCCTCCAAAAACTCCCAACTGCCATAAAGCTGATTTACAGGGCACTGAGGGGGATGAAAACAAAAGCCACATAGCCAAAGTATTCAAAAAGATAACAGAGGAGACAAAAAGAAAAGATTAATAAGGTACTCAGCAAGCTTAAAGAAGACACAACAAAACAAATAACGGATATAATAAACAAAGCATTCAGGCAGTTTACTGAAGCCTCTAATAAAAAACTAGCTCAGCTATCAAAATTATACAAAATACAAATGATGAGTTTAGCAAAGAATAAGAGTCCATGAAGAGGAAACAAACAAAATTCAGGAAATTAAAAATTCTGTTGAAAGTATGGGCAGCAGAAACAACCAAGGTGAATATAGAGTGTCAGGATTAGAAGACAGGGTTGCTGTCAGAGACCAATTATTCAGAGATTTCTTTTTTTTTTTTTTTTTTTTTTTGGTACCGGGAATCAAACTCATGACCTCTCGCTTGCCAGGCAGGCACTATGCCGCTGTGCTATATCCCCAGCCAGCGATTTCTTAAAAACAACAAGAGACCATAAAAATGTATACAAGAGCTTGTAGAGAAGACAAGAAAGACTAATCTAAGGTTAATTTGAATTAGTGAAAAATCAGAAGAGAGCAAAAATGGTATAAGAAGTCTGTTTACTGAAATAATAGCAGAAAACTTTCCAAATAGAAAGAATTTAATATACAGATGAGTGAGACATATGGAACCCCAAATAACTATGATCAAAAAACAACTTCTCCATGAGATATCAGTCAAAATTCCAGAGGTCCAACAAAGGGAAAGAATCTTAAAACTTGTTAGAGGGCAAAAAATCTCCTATGGTAGACTTCTCAAAACAAACCTTAAAAGCCAGGAGAGCTTGGAATGAAGTACTTTAGCCCCCTCAATCACTCCCAACCCAAATTGATGTATCCTGCAAAACATTCTTTCAAAATTAATGTAGAAATTAGATATTTCCTTGACAAATCACTCCTTATGAAATTCATGGTCACTAAATCAACAAGCCAAAAATGCTCAAGGGTATCCTAGAAAGAGAAAAAGAAGGTAACAATGCCAAAAAGCCTAAGACAATGAATACACCATACAGGGTGAGCACTTAAACAGAATGGGATAAAAGGAAATCGACAATAGGAAATAATGACAGGAATAAATCAGTAACCTTCAGTAATAACTGTCAATGCAGATGGCCTTAATTACCCAATCAAAAGATTAGTACAGGGCCGGTGAAATGGCTCAGCGGCTTAAGCGCCTGCCGGGCAAGCGCGAGGGCCCAAGTTTGACTCCCGGATCCCACATACGAAAAAGGGGCCAGTGATATCGCTCAGCGGCACGGGCGCCTGCTGGCGCACGAGGTCCTGAGGTCAACCCCCCGGTACCCACCAAAAAAAAAAAAAAAAAAAGAAAAGATTAGTACAATGGATCATGAAACAATACCCAGTGGTATGCTATATATAAGAAATACATTTAACGGAAAAGAAATCCACAGATTAAAAATCACAGGAGGAAAAACAATATTCCATGCAACAAGAATATTAAAGCAAGAAGGAGTACCTATCCTATTTTCAGGCAAAGTGGAATTTAAGTCAAAACTGATCAAAAGAGGCAAAGAATGTCTCTACACACTAGTTAAGGGAGCAATCCAACAAGAAGAGGTAACAATTATTAACATATATGCACCACACAATGTAGCATGCATCTTCATAAAACAAGTACTACTGGACATAATGATCAGATAAACATACACAAAGTATAGTGGGGGACTGTAATACCACACTATCACAAATAGACAAATCAACTAGATAAAATATCAACAAAGAAATATCAGAGTTCAATAAAGTCTTTGAAGAAATGGACTTAATAGACAGCTACAGAATGTTCCATCCAACAACTGAATAATGATTCTTCTCAGCAGCACATAGGAATTTCTCCAAAAATAGACTACAGACTAGCCCATAAAAAATGCTTAAGTAAATGCAAAAGAATTAAAGTTAGCCAATAAATGTCAACACATCATAGTACAATGAAGCTAGAAGTCAATGGCAAAAGAAACCACAAAAATTATGCAAATGGATGAATTTGAAACAATACTCTTTCATAATCAATGGGTCACAGATGAAACTGAGGAAGGTCATGCCAGCACAACACACCAGAACTTATGGGATGGAATAAAAGTAGTTCTAAAAGAGAAGTATATAACTGTGAATACCCAAATCATAAAAACAGGGAGAGCGCAAATAAATAACCAGTGATGCATATCAAATTCCTAGAAAGTAAGAACAAGCCAAATCTAAACTTAGTACAAGGAAGGAAATTATAAATATCAGAGCAGAAATTAATGAAATTGATATACAGGTTTAATGCAATACCAATTAAAATACAAAAAGCATTCTTAACAAAACTAGAGAAAACAATCCTAAAATTCATATTGAGCAAGAAGTGATCCAGAATAGCAAAAGAAACCCTGGGCAATTAAAAACAAAGAAAAAGGCATCACAATCTCAGACTTCGAGTTATACTACAAACCTGCACGATAAAATTAGCACGGTTTAGGCAAAAGACAGTCATGTAGATCAATGGAATGAAATAGAGGTTGCAGAAATTACTCCCAGAACCTTCAATTATCTGATCTTTGACAAAAGGTCCAAAAACATAAGCTGGGGAAAAATAGCCTCTTAAACAAATTTTGCTTGGAAAACTGGCTATCCACATGCAGAAATTTGAATCTTTACTCGTATCTCTCACTCTGTACTAAAATCAAATAAAAATGAGTCAAATATATAAATATTAAAACAGAAACAATCTGCTGGAAGATAAAATAGATAAAACTCTTGAAGACATAGGCATAGGCAAGGACTTTCTGAACAGAATCCCAATTGCACAAGAAATAATATCAAGAATAAGCAAATGGGATTATATCAAATTATGAAGTTTCTGCACAGCAAAGAAAATGGGAAATGTTTTTTCCAGCTATTCCTCAGAAAGAGAACTAATGTCTAGAATATATAATGAACTAAAAAATTATACCCCCCTAATAATAGACCTAATCAAAAAATGGGCAACTGAAATGAACAGACACTTCTCAGAAGAAACACAAATGACTAATAAATACAAGAAGAAATGTTCAACACTGCTGGTCATTAGAAAAACGCAAATGAAAACAACACTATGATTCCATTTATCAGAAAGAATGGCTATCATTAAGAAATCAAATACTAGGCAGTGCTGCTGAGGTTGCAGAGAAAAAGGAACCCTTTACATTGTTGGTGAGATTTAAAACTAGTACAGTACAACCATAAGGGATAGCAGTTTAGAGATCCATCAAAAAATTAAAACTAAAAATTCCATTTGCCACAACTATTCCCCTTCTACATATCTTACTGAAAAAATTAAAGGCATCATTTTACAGAGATACCTGCATACCCATATTTATATCAGCAAAACTTGTGATAGCTAAATCCTAGAAGTGGTCTATATGTCCTTCAACAGATGAATGAATAAGGAAAATTTAGCATGTATATACAATGGACTCTGCCACAAAGAAAGATAAATGAGTTATTTGCAGAAAATGGATGCATTTTGAGATCATAATGTTAAATGAAATAAATCAGACAGAGAAGCTTAAGTATCTCATGTTTTCTCTTCTATGATAAACCCAAAATATAAGTAAAAAGCAAAAAAAGAGACACATAATAGGAAACAGGGATATAGGTCTTTTGAAAAAGGGATGAGGGCCTAAATGGAGAAGGGGCAGAAGGAAGGGTGGGGAAGGGAAAGAGATGAAAGAAAGAACTAAGATGAGTTAAGTACATGTAACTCCTCATAAGGAATGTAATCATTTTATGCTGCAAGCATGTACCAGTAAAAAATAGAAAATAAAATAAAATCAGTACGTTCTATTAGTGAGCTTTTCCATTGTTGCAACATGCACAACTTAAGGGAGGAAATTGTATATTTGACTCATTGATTCAGAAGTTTCAGTGCCTGGTTAGTTGGTTCAATTACTGTAAATCTAAGACAAGGCAGAACACCATGGTAGAAATGCATGGTGGAATAACTTTGTTCACTTTTTAGTGACTGGGAAGCAGAACACAGCAGAAGACTGCCAGGGAGAAAAATACCATCCAAAGGCACTCCCTCAGTTACCCACTTCCTCTATCTGGGCCTCACCTCCTAGTAGCATATTCTGTTCTGAACATCAGTGGATTAATCCCTGATAAATGTAGTACCTTCCTAATTCAATCACCTCTCCAGGAGTCTCTTAATCTGCTCAATTTGACAATTAAGATTAACTGGCACAGCATGGAGCCACAGAAGATCTCAAATAACCAAATAACCCTGGGCAAAACTAAAAAGCTAGAACCATACGACATGATTTAAAAAAATTTTTAAAATATATTAAAAGCCATGTTAATCAAAACAGCATACTACTGTCATTAAAAATGTTACAAAAAACCAATGGAACGGGATAATAACTTGAAGAAATGTACTCCTATTCCAGGCTTTACAGACAGGCTATAAAATTGAAAGTCATTCACAATTTAGCCCATCCTCAGATTCAGAGTGGGCCATGCTATAGGATCTACAGGCAAACTTGCTAATAGAGTTCTCAAATAAGCTAGCCTGTTGCTTGGGTCAGCGAGTAGGCAAGTTGGGTACTGAAATTCACAGAGGCTGGTCAGGTGCTGACTCCATGTGGTCATGCCTCTGGAACTCGTGTCTATGGGAACAGGCTTGGATCATGGTTGCACGGGGGATGGCTTGTCACTAGGGTCTACTAGGTTAGTGGAGGAAGACCTTAAGCTGTGTTTGTCAGCCCTGATCTCAAGACTGGGTTCACAGAGGCCAACTGTATGCTAGGATTGGGATTGATCCAGTCCTATGGGGTTGGTCTGCCATGGAATGGGTCTGGTGCCTGGAGATATCTGGATACTGAAATTGTTTTTAGAAAGCAAACATTTTCATAAGTTATTGTACCTAATCAAGATGTTATTGAAACACCTACTACTCAGTGGGAAAGGGGATTAGATAATTGGGGTAGCAGTTATGCTTAAATATTAAAGCTAGTCCATACTTATTATCCAGTGACTTTAAATTCCCAAACTAGTTAAATGAGGAACCTGCTAGACATTGTGTACTTTGCAGAAATAAAGGAAAGAGTAGAGAATAAGACATAGTCAGGATGGGAAACAGAATATGTACATCCCAATACTCAGGGTACCAACATGAAAATGAATGGCCAGTTATTTACTTTATTTTATAATTTAGCTAAAATTTCAAGCACTGGGAGAAATGACATCTAAGACCTAATTGTTGAGGGGTATACGTTGATATGGCTGAAGAACATGAATGACATTTGAATTAAGTGACCCACCAGGACATAGAGTTAGCTTTCTCAAATGACATCAGAAAGCAGGAAAAAAAAAAAAAAAAAGAACTCATTTATTATGTTAAATTAGAACTGGACACAAAAAAGGCCAGACTTTGGGAAAATTCAGAAGATCATTTACTAGAGGATTATGTCCTTAATACAAGATGATTTGATTTAAAATAAAGAATACTGAGTTTAGTATACTTATAAGTAGGGGTGTGGTGGTTTTAGTGGAGGCGAAATAAAGCTAGAAGTATGACAAGATAGCAGATGCCCAAGACACTGTTACCAAGTTCTGGGGGCAACTAATCTATGTTCAACTAATGAGTTTATTTTCTTGTCCTCAATTTTATACTTACTTTATTTTTCCTTCATTTTCTACTCAAGTAAAAAGAAAGATTTCAGCATAATATCAAGTATGGGTTATTTTATAATGCATTCTGTTTACTGAAACTGTATTATCTTTGAAAGATCTGTTATGTAGAGCTAGCCCATGGAATTGTTTTAGAGCTAGAAACCAGTGTATTTTTCCACCTATTTTTAGGGAACAGTTCAGGGATCACTAAAATTGCCAAAGAATGAGTAGAGTAAGAAAAATCGAAGCAGTTAACTTCAAAGGGCATCTGATTTTTATACTGACCAATTAATTCTTAGATTTTTAAAGGCCTTTCATAATTTTCACACCTATGTAACACAGCTCAATAGCAAAGAGATTTTTTAGCAATTTACTTTTTATTGTCTGTTAACATTTAGGGCATTTTCTGATTTTACACTCTCCCATCGACATCATTTGTTAACCCTGTATTTGGCAGCATATGAATTGTGTAATGAATCATTTCATGTAAATTTAAATTGGCATGGAGATGACTTGGAAGGGCATTTGGTGAAATTTATAAGTTACAGGGAACTGTATTAGTCTTCGTTCTCTGAAAAAAACCAGAACCTGTCTTAGAAGATATATATCTTTAACACACCCACACACAGAGTCAGCCCTCGGTATTACTTGATTCTACATTTGTAGATTCAGTCAATTGCTCATTAAAAGATGTCTCTGTACTGAACATATACAGACATTTTTATGTTTCATCTCCCTAAACAATATCATTTTAAACAATTTTACACTTATATGGTATTATAAGTGATCTAGAGATGATTTAAGGTATGCAGGAAGATGCATACAGGTCACATACCAATACTACACTACTTTATGTAAAGGCTTTGAGCAGCCACAGATTTTGATTCCATGGATGTCCTGGCACCACTAGCCCGTGGATACATATATAGGCTCCCAAGAAATGACTCTGTGTGTGTGTGTGTATGTGTGTATAGAATTTATTTTAAGCAATTACAGGAATTGTCTTGTACAATTGTGGAGATCAGCAAGTCCCAGATATGCAAGGTAGGCTAACAGGTTGGAGATCCAGGGATGGGTTCAGGTTGCAGTTTGATTCCAAAGGCAGGCTGCAGGCAGAATTTCCTCTTCTTCGGAGGAGCCAGTCTTTTTCCTGAAAGTCTACAACAGCTTGAGGCCCACACATATTATAGTAGATAATATGCTTTAATCTGCTAATTTCAATGTTAATCTCATCTAAAATACAGCTCTTAACAACATGGATGCAAGTGTTTGGCCAATTTCTGGGTACTGTGGTATAGCCATGCTAGCATACAAGGCTGATAAACACAGGATCCCTTTTCTAAAAAGAGACTTGGCCAGAGATGCCCTCCTGGACACTTCCTGGGATATTTTCACATCAGAACAAGGAGTGAGATCATTCAGCATCTCAACTTCTCCACTTACAGTAATGATGTTGGTAAAATTTATTTTCTAATATTCTGTTTCTTCATTTATACATTATGCAACACATATCCTTTTAGAAGTTTTGTAAAGATTATATTTATATATATAACACATAACATTTAGGAACACTTACTAGTCACTGTGTTTACCCTTGAACATATGTTTTTCCTTCCCATCAAAACCATAATTATTTACTAAGATAATCAGGATAACAAAAATAATCAAAATGATCCACTCAAACAAATTTATTTCCTATTGTAATCTCTTTCCAACACTGGAAATCTGTACTGAAACATATAGAAGCACATAAACTATTTATTCAGAATATATTATTTGCATTCAAACTCTTACAAAAGAGGGGTAAGTGAAGTATTTTTCTAAGACTAATATATAAAATTGCTGTTTGAAAAAATACCTTCCTTTTTGTACTATATTGCTAAATAACTACTTTATAAAGTGATTGTTTATATTTTAAATTTATTTGAAATACTTTTTCTTTCAAAAAATGCAACGTATCATATTTTTATATAGCAGAAGATTTCACCAATATGTAGATAATAATTTGGTTATTCCTATAAGTGCATTAAGAAGATTTTACCCAGATAAATTAACTCTTTTCCAACAGTGAAACCCTACTAACCATCTATTATCCATGGTTTTCAATCCCAGCTTTTTACCCCTTTCATATCTAGTTTTAAGATTGGTCGAGTGTGTTTTACAATCCATTGCTGTTGTCAATCATTGCTAGGATCCGTGATTTTTCAACTTTGAAAATGTGTAAGGTAAGTGAAATTTAACTGGTAAAAGACTTGTTGCATTTGACAGAAAACTTCAAATCTGCCCGAGGGACTGCTCTGTATCTGAGAAATAAGTTAGTGATTTCCCCAGATGTGCTCAGAGGTGTTTTCTATAATGTTAGCATTGCCAGCTGAATCATGCCTTGGTAAATGTGAGAGGAATTATGGCACTATGAAAAGAACACTGTGGTAAAAATCGAGAGTTTTGCCTTCCCGTCCATGCTCTGACACACTGAGAACTTAGATAAGCTCATTCACATTTATACATTGTCATTTTATAATCTGTAAAAGGAGTGGGTAGAAGTGGTTGTGCTATTTAGAAAATATCATGTCTAAGTGTTCCTCTTGTTAAAGAATAGTGCTTTTTTATAACAAATAATTTTAATGTAAGTCACTTATAACTTTGCCATATGAAAATTTTGACATCAGTGCCTATGTTTGAAAAATCTTACATTTACAGGTAAGACTTTACCATTAGAATTTTAATATAAATGTAGTTGCATTAGTGCCTGATGGATTTATATTTTCTATACAACATATTGGCTCTCTGTGATATTTTGGTATTAGAAGTTTTGGGTATAATTTAAACATAGTCCTCTTTTTCCACCTTCATTTGAACATGGATAATGAATTGCTGGAATCTGTTGATTTGATCAAAAGCAATGATTTTCACCTTAAAGGCCTCTGTTGTGTTATTTTATGTATACAATTGTAAAACATTCACAAATGTCTTAGTTTGCATAACTCCAGTGTGTGTGTGGCCACCTCAGAACTACAACTTTTATGACTTTTAGTTGTAAAATAATCACTTATTGTACCTACTCAGCGTACATATTCTCAGTTATTCATTCATCATTCATTCACACATTTATTCAGAGCCATGTATTTTTAGGAAACATGCTAGAGTTGCCCTCTCAAATTGGATAGCAACTCTTAAATTATGAGATAAAGTTGATATAAATTAAGGATATTTAGACTGAAAGCTTAAAATTTGATTTTCTCAAATTTTTAATCTAATTATTTTAACTGGCTTTAATGAGTTATATCAACATAATATATATTTACCCATTTTAGATGTATTGTTCAACAACCTTTGACAAATATGTATGGTTATTTCATCAACTAGATTATGATATAGAGATTATTTCCTGAAAGTTCACTTAAGTTTGTCTTAGTCAATTTCTTCATTGCTGGAACAAAATACCTGACACCAGCAAGTTAAAGGAGACAGGACTTAGTTAACCTCTGTATTTATAGAGATTTCAGTCTGTAATTGGCTGACTCCAGACAGATAGACATGGCATGGGGACAACCTGGAGGAACAGCTGCTCACCTCATGGAACCCGGAAAGCAGGAAACAAAGGGAAGAACTGGGGAGAGAGGCAAACCCTTCCAGTACACGCCCCGATTCACTCTTCCAACCAGACTCTACCTTCCAAAAGTAGGTCAGCTATAAACCCCAATAATCCGATCACATTCCAAAAGCCCCTCTTATAAGGGCATGAGGCTTTTCGGGTACACATAAATATAAACCATCGCGATGCTCCACTGTCATAAATCGCAGCCTACCAAGTCTGGTCTTGCAGTTGTTTTATTAAAATTTAGCTCTAAGAATTTCATGATTTTTTTTATCCTATTGTGCATACTGTGTTTCATTTTTTCTGTGACATTTTATGTTTATGTTAAGATTTAGTAAATTTTTCTTTGGCTTTTTGAGATATAACCAATATACAACTATATCATGCAATTAAAGTATATAATTTAGCAAACTGGACATAGATATATACTCATGTTACAATTACCACAACCCAGTTAATAAACATGGTCACCATTTCTGATAGTTTCTCATATCTGTTTCTTCTTTTTCTGTACATGGTAAGAATACTTAACATGGAATGTAACATCTTGACAAATTTTTAAGTACACAATAATTTAATGTTATCTATAGGCTGTATGATGTACACTAGACCTCTGGTACTTATATAACTCTCACATACCAATTTGACGACAACTTTGAATTTGTATTCTTTTATTTTTTCTTCTCTTGCTATTTGATGGGAATCTCTGTTACAATGTTTTCTGGAAGTGGCAATAATGAATATCATTTTCCTGTTTATGATCATATGGGATAATATTTTGTCATTAACATCTATGTGTGGTGGAAGTTGTATGGATGTTTTTTACTAAGTTGGACAAGTCTTTTTAAAAAATATGAATGTGTAGTGCTTTTTCTGCATCTATTCTGAATCAACTGGAATAATTATATATTTGTTTTTTTAGCATATTAATGGAATAGATTACAATGACATCTAATTATGACAGACTAATGATCCTTCATAAAGTGAGTACCCTCTTCTTCATATCTTAGAAGAGTTTGCCTGAATTGTTTCTGATAAAAATATTAGAATTCACTGGTACCGTGTTAAGGACTTAGATTTTCTTTGAGGGAAGCTTCAACAGCAAACTTTTTTTTTTTTTTTTTTTTTTTGTGGGTACCAGGAGTCGACCTCAGGACCTTGTGCACCAGCAAATGCTTCTGCTGCTGAGCGATATCACCGGCCCTTTTTTCGTATGTGGGTACTGGGAGTCGAATTCAGGACCTCATGCTTGCCAGGCGGGTGCTTATGCTGCTGAGCTATCTCACCGGTCCTTTTCTTTTTTTTTTTTTTTTTTTTTTTTGTGGGTACCGGGGGGTCGACCTCAGGACCTCGCGCACCAGCAGGCGCCCGTGCCGCTGAGCGATATCACCGGCCCCTTTTTCGTATATGGGTTCCGGGAGTCGAACTCGGGCCCTCGCGCTTGCCGGGCAGGCGCTTAAGCCGCTGAGCCATCTCACCGGCCTTTTTTTTTTTTTTAATATGGGGATATTTTGGTTAAATATTTTTTCACAAGTGAGCTTTAGCAGATAAGTTATTTTGAGGCTTTTCCCCATTTTATTCCGTTTTCAAATTGCCATGTATTTGTTCAGATTCTTTCCTAATATTTCTTTTTATCACTTGAACGTCATAGGATTGCAGCTTTGTTAATCTTTTAAAATACTGATGCTGGTCTTCTATGTCTTCTCTTTATTTTTCTTATTAGTTTAGCTGGAAGTTTATCAATTTTTTTGATCGAAGAAAGATAAAATCTTTCCAGTTTTTATTTTTTAACAGTACATATTTGCATGACATAATGAGTGCATGCCTATGGGGAATGGCTACATATATGTAATACATATCAATTCTTCAAGGGATGTGAAAGTGAAATTTTTGAACTTCAACTTACTCCAGTCTTCTTGTGTTTTCCATTACACTTATTTTTCCTTTATCATTGGCACACTTGTTCTTTTGCCTAGTTTTGGATCTCTCTCTCTCTCTCATCCTTTAAACTGAAATCATAGGTAAGGGATTTACAAACATTCTTGCTTTAAATGCTTTAACTTCCCTTAAAAATTGTCCTAGCTACATCTCACAGCATTTTAAATGCTATGTATTCATTTCACTCTCTTATATTGTATCATTTCCCTTATTATTTCTTCACTGACCAATGGATTATTTAGAAATATATTGTTTCATTTTTAAATATTTGATTTTCAGGTGTTTGTTATTGATATTTTACTTAGAAAGAGCTACAAAATATACTTTGTGTGGATTTTTTCTTTTCCTTTTTATACTTGTAAATAATTTTAGTGCTTAGAATAGATACATTTCATTTGTACATGAAAACAATGGGTATCAGATGCTGCTGGTATAATGTCCTACAAATAACAATTTAGTTGGTCAAGATTGTTGTGTTATTCTATAACCTACTGATAAGTATTATTTGAATTATTAAGAATGATGTTTTGAAATTTTAATTTAAAATTTTTTCAGCTTTCTTTCTAATATAGAAATAAAATTTTATGATTTTTAAGGTGTCCAACATGATGATTTTATAGCCATATATTTTATGATATGATTACCACAACCAAGTTAATGTATACCAAGTTTCTCTCTTTCTTCCTTTCTTTCTCTTTTCTTTTTCTTTCTTCCTTCCTTCCTTCCTTCCTTTCTTTTTCTCTCTCTCTCTTTCTTTCTTTCTTTCTCTTTCTTTTTTCCCTCTGTCCCTTCCTTTCTTCTTTTCTCTTCTTTCTTCCTTCCTCCCTTCACTCACCCCTCTCCTCTGTCCTTCTCTTCCTTCCTTTTTTTTTTTTTTTGTATTTTGTAGTTATTACTTTTAGGCAAATTTCAAATATACAATTCCATAGAAAATTTATTTTTAATGAATAAGAAGGTATAGCTTTTATATTGGTGGGTGCTTGATTTTGTATTCCTTTAAACAGGGTTTGATTCGGTTGTAAACTGAGAAATCTATTGCATACTTTTGAGGATTTCCTTAAGATTTATTATGTCAAATGCTTTATTCTAGGGTGAATTTATCCCTATTACTGTCACAGTGCCTTTCTATGGACTTTTCTCTTACTTTTTTGTATTACTAGGTCTTCTCTTGGTATGAAAACAGACCATTTATAGATCTCTGAGAACTCTGATAGTTGCTTAACCTACTGCTTTCCATTATTTTTTCACAACCACGATTAAATTAATGATTTCTCCAATGTGTCCAGAGAAATATTAAATCAAAGATTGAAATAGACCTTTCCTCCCCATCATAGTCTTCAGAATTATGTTACAAAATTGGCCTTCTGAAATTCTAATCTTTCTCTGACTCAGATGAGTCCCTGGGTCCATTTTGGAACCTTTTCCCTATATTGTAGATTGGAAATATAATATTTATGTTAAAAGTAACATTATTAGAATATATTATCATGGTTAGAATTATTCAGGGAGTTATTTGTCCAAATGACTACATGTTACATTTGTTATACTAAATTACACCCATAATTTCATTCAAAGTGTCATATTTGTTCCATTTTTCTAATGGTTTGTAAATCCAATTCACGGGATCAATAAGTTGGGAAGAAGAGTAAATATCCTCACCCTGATTAAAAAATATTAGCATAGGTTTATGGATCATCATATTAGAATTTTTAGAATTATGAAATATATCAAGGATATCTAATAGAAGAAATGATGTATTTATTACTCCATAGTCATCAGTGTTCACAAAAGTGCTTTTAGATAGATTCACTTATATTTACATTCATTCATTCACCAATCATTATTTTTACCTAGTATACAATACAGTATGTAATATGTAACCCTAAAGAAAGTGTAAAAATAATATAATTTTTATGCACTTCAATTATATCTTTCTCTTTTAATTTAAATCTGTTGGTATCATCAATGGTCACATTGATGGCCCCATAAATTGTAAATAGTAAAAAGAGTATAAAAGTCTAATTCTCTTTCTTTTATCCACGTGAATAAATCTGTTTCTTTCTTCATCAGCTTCAAAGTATTTGCAAAATTTGGGGATCTTATGACCTTCTGGTTATTTTAAGTATCTTAAACTTTTTTAAAAATTTCTAACAATGGACTTAGCCAGTGCTGTTCAGTGGTAGTGGCTAGATTTAGTTCTGGCACTAGAAATATGAAAAATTCCACTTATTTTCCTCACTTGATGGACAGTTACTGGATGGTTTTTGACAAGAGAGCTCTTATTATGTGTGATATTCTAGTACCAGCAGGAGTGAGGAATAGGCAGATATACGGGGCTACATGAAATGAATTCTTCAAGTGTCATTTCCTAATCTAACACATACAATGTAGAAATTAATTCTCTACTTGCCCCTAGTTAGTATTTCATGTCTCCTGGTGGTTTTCCAAAACTATTTCTCAAGAGATTTTTTTTCTGGAATCAATCCTTCCTGTAGCCCTAGTGCTTTCACCTCTAATATCTTGCTTCCTTCTTTTTTTTTTTTTTTTTTTTGTGGGTACCGGAGGGTCGACCTCAGGACCTCGCGCGCCAGCAGGCACCCTTGCCGCTGAACGACATCACCGGCCCCTTTTTCGTATGTGGGTTCCGGGAGTCGAACTCAGGCCCTCGCGCTTGCCGCGCAGGCGCTTAAGCCGCTGAGCCATCTCACCGGCCCTCTTGCGTCCTTCTTAACCACAACTCAGACTCCCTCCCTTCTTTTGCTTTTTGTAAGACAATAGAGAAATCTCTTAATCTTGCTTACATGTGGGATATTGTTCTACTTATAAACTCTAGTATATGGCATTTTGTCTGCATGAAGCTCTACATCAGTAACAGGAGAGTAAGTAGACATTTTCATTCAGCTTATCGTAAATATACATCCTTATTATCCATATAAATATGTCATGGCTCAGTGATGATTTTCTGTTAGAATTACAAAAATGCATGTATGATATATATGTTTTGTTACGTCTAGTATTTTTCCTGCTATTGTTCAACAACATCAAAACATTAATTTAGATATTTGATACATTTTGTGTGTGTATGCTTTCTATATGTCAGAAATTGTGTTCTTGCTGGAAATAGTAAACAAACTACACACAATTAGGCATTTGAAAGATTTCACTTAATAGAATTTTAATAAAAAAGAAATAAATGAGTACATGAATATGCAGTTTAGAATAATTTTCAGTGATATTTTGGATAAAAACTTTTTCTGTTCTGCCTCACACAAACGCACTTAACTAATAATACTTAGGTAAATGAACCTATGAAATATTTAAATCTGAAAATAATGTCACTCTAAGTAACCTCTATATTTTAACTGATAAATAGTATTTGTGAGAGTCAGGCTACTCTCCTATGCTAATGTTTTCATAAAAATAAGATTAATAATATTTCAGAATTTTAAAAGTGTAACTGTAATCCTTTAAACAAATGTTAATTTTGGTATTATGAAATAATTTTTGAGCAGAGCACAGTAATATAAATGATATATTTGAAAAAGTACCTTGCTGTGCCTCTAGATCAGTGCAGTAATGTAAACTTCTCTGGAAAAAAATGATGTATTCAAGATGTTATCCAGGATGTAATCTTGTGCTATTTTTTGCAGAAGGATCTGTTAGATGCTTACCTGTTGTGAAATCCAACATGATTTCTTGAGGGTGCAATCTAAGGCTGAGTTATATCATCTCCTCATAGCACTGTTATATCAGGGCCTATGTGACTGTAATTCTTTCTGGGCTCCTTTTTATTCAATGGTTGCTGTACAGAAAGGGGGACAAAACGAATGTATATCATGCCATTAGAGTATTGTATGTCATATGCATTTATCAAGAGGTTGAAGAAGGAAATGTACAGAATGCTTCTTAATGTATAAACTCTTCTATAGTAATTCTTAAATACACTTCATTTTGGAATGGTTAAATTAGGGCATATATATATATATATATATATATATATATATATATATATGCTGAGATGACTTACCTTAATGAGTTGAAATTAAGAAAGTTAATGTCTTCTTAACATTAAACACATAAAAATAGAAACTTATTTAGTTTACACAGTGAATCAGCCACAAATCACCTGTGTATCAGTTTTTTTATATTTTTATAAATATGTAGTTGGCAGATAAATACCTGCCCAGAAAGAAATGCTAAAAATAAAACACATGTAGTTAATTCTCAAGTATATAAAAGCATATACAAGTTATTAGTCCAGGAAAGAGGAATGACATTTAAAAAAGAATCTAGCTATTGTGGAAGGTTTGAAAATTTGCATCTCTTGCCATTTTGTGAAATATTCTCATTTTAATCAGAATACCAACTGGAAAATTCTTATTTTTGTTTTATACAGGATTAGACTATAAGTGACTCCTCTAAATAATTGAGAATTTTGATTGTCCATTTTCCAGAAAGTTTGAATTTCTTAAAGTAATTTTCTTTTTATAAAGTAGGTTTTATATCTAGAAAAATTATGAGAAAGCTGTGACATGCCAGCATTTATAGTTAAGCCATATAATTTGATATTATAACTTTGGCCTATTTCATTGATAAAATGTAAAACATTTTGTGATTATGCTGCTTTTTGTATGTAAGCAAGTACTCACTGGCATTGATTCATTAATACACGAATCTAAAAATTCTCACATTTCTAGGTGGTAATTGAAGTTAAGTTAGTATTTAAGGAAAAACAAGGGGTTAGGGAATGTAAAACATGTGAAATGCATAACCCTCATCCCTATTCTCCTTCCTATCTAACCTATTCTGCTCCTTTTCTTCTCTTTATTCTCCCCATTCCCATCCCCACTCCTTTTTTCCCTTATCTCCCCCACTCTTTCTCACTACCTTAAAGTACACTACTTTGAAACCTATCTCGTTCTTATCTTATCTTTTATCTTTTCTTTCTCACAGCTTTTTTCTATTACATTTTGGCAAAATTTCATGGGAATCTTTATTTGCTGCAGAACTCCAAACACACTTGACAGTGGTAGGCAATCCCACACCATAAGCGTATACACCCAAGACGTGAATGCCCATCCCAGGAGCGCAGCATGCCACTGGTAAAAGTGAGGCTGCTGGTTTTTGAGCTAGCAGATATAAGCTTAATTTACAATGAACTTTCTTCCTATGAAATGTATTGCAGGGGTTTTTTCCTGTCTGTTATAATCCATTTAAAATGCTTCCCTCAACATGGGATGGCTGTCTTCATTCTGTTGCTTTCTTTTTCGTAGGCAGAACTACATAACTCTTCATTCATCTATGCCCGAGGTCAGTGACCTAGATATTCTTCTTGCTTGGGGCTATGTGTACTTTTTTCATGTGTGCTATTATTGATTTTATTCCCTTCTCCATTGTTGACCTTGGTGTTTTATAAAAATGACTATATTAATCATTCTTCTAAAAATTTAATATCCCTCACTGTGGCCCAATTTAATCTCTTTGTTCACTCTTGGCTTCCATATGGCATTAGGAACTAAAAGTGGAATCTAAATGTGAATGTAACTATTACCTTTTTATATCAATGACTTCATTATTTATTGCCATTTATTTTGTAATTATTGCTTAGGAAAAAAAATCTATCGTTGCTTCATGCCAGCTTTAACTACAGCAGCAGATCTAAAGACGAATTCAGATTTCAGCCTTCCCCTGCGGCTGATGGACTTCTTTAAAAGTAGGATACTTCTATCTGATGGCATTAACCATAAAATCCCCCATTTCAAGTCTATGATATCCTGAAGGACAACGGCTCATTTCATTTCTTATCAAGAAATCGGGCAGATCAGTCATATTTCCCGAATCAAATGACATTTCAAAAATTCATTTGAACCAAAAGTGAGGTTTCTTCTCTGCAGATTCCAGTTAGCTTAGAAGTGTTTTTTAATGAAAATTTTCAAAATAACTGTGCAGTTCATGCAAAATCCTTATTTGTATGTGTATGGCTACATCAGCCCATATTTTACACACACACTCACTCATTGACATGTACTTCCACCCAGACTCCAACATCCTTCAACACACACACACACACGATTCCCCAAGAGCCACAGCTCGCCATCCTGTCAAGCAGTATAAATCTTTAATTTTAGTGATCAGCATTAAGAGGAAAATACTTAAGATCTTTCCTCCCTCCTTTTTTTTTTATCCCATTGCCTTCTGTATTCCAGTGGGAGTGTAGGCGCTTTTTTGCTCCCTAAGTACACAAAATTAGCTGCTTATAGGTTGATCTTCTTACATGATCCTTTAAAAACCCTTTGTGTGTGTGTACAGGCACCTACGCAGCACGCAAGGCCGCTTCTGCCTTCAGAGGAAGCCTAGGCCTGCCCCCCCCAGCCTTCTTCCTACCCATTTGCAGGGGGCTCAGGCCTAATTAAATTGCTCTCAAAGACAAGAAGGGATGAATTTTCTTCTTTCCATTTCCCTTGTCACCCATTTAACTCAGCTGACATTCACTGACTCCTTTTTACTTATGTTCAAAAAAAAAAAAAAAAACCCACATGCACACACACAGACATACACACACACACAGACCGTAAAGACAGGGTTTAGAGAGCTGGGAGCAGTAGGGAGGGTCCGTGTTCGTGGATAAACTCTTAATCTGCTTACTCTGTGTGGTTTATAATTTCAGAAACAAACAATGGAAACAAGATAGAAAGTGCCAGAGGAGAGGTCTGATTTCTCTGGCTGGCTTTGATTTTATTCCATTAAACTAACCCTGAAGAATGAACACGCACGCGCGCACACACACACACACACACACACACACACACACACACCCCAGTGCTTCTGGTTAGCACCGTACTCCTCCGGTTTTTGTGTGTTTTTCTTCCTGGGCTCAGATTAATGAGGGAGGCTTCGGCTTGGAGGCTAAGCAGAGCCCGCTAACGTGGCTGTGCCCATGAGGAGCTCAGGGAACTGCGGCCACTTCGGCCAGCCGGCTATTGATTGGACTGGAGGTCGCCAGGGAGCAGCTGCTGGAGCTGCATTGCTGAAGCCGGGGTTGAGGGAGGGGGCTGCAGAGCTTTGGCTGGACCAGACAACAGGCGCCCTGTGCAAGTCAAACTCCAGTAAGGGCCTAGGAAGAGCCAGGCAATTAGCCTTTGAAGGTCATGGAAAGTTCCCTCCCCCTCTTCTCTGTCTTCACGACAGTATCCAGCTTTCCTTCCCTCCTCCTTTCTTCGTCACCCATACTCCAAACACATCTGAGGAATCCATTCAATTAAATCTCTCTCGGCTCCAGCTGGCTCCTTAGTGAAAGGTCAGTCGAGTCTAGGAGGGAGAGAAAGACGCAAGGAGGACTTAGAGCTCCTGGCTGCCCTGCAGCCTGCGATCCCACCGGCCCACGGGCTGTCCTCATTGCCGCTCCACACGTCCTTTCTACCAACCGTCTTTAATGACACCCGATAGTCAATCACTCCCCAGCAGAGAGAGGCATGCCCTGAAGCATCATTGTGGTAGGGAGAGATCGATCTGATATTTTCTAAAAAGATGATAATGATAACCTGTGGACATGATGTCAGTTTGTTTGCTGTGCTTCTTGAAGGCCTATCCGTGCTTGCCTGGACCAGCCCAGATGCTTGGAGAGGCTGTGCGAGGCCTTGGTATTCTTCCCTTCCTTTTTTTTTTTTTTTTTGTTTCCCTTAAAGAGAACTAATGAGATTGAATGAGGAGGAATACTGCCTACCCTGCAAAGCTCCACAAACAGAAGTGTGAGGATGGCTGATCTTATTTTTTCAAAAGCATATGCTTCTAAGTTAACCAAGAACCAGTATATTTAATTATCTATACTAATATAAGAATATACTTTAGATTTTGTGTCAAGGATTTAGCTAAGTATGCATAGACTTAAAAAAAAAACAGGGCCGGTGAGATGGCTCAGCAGCTTAAGCACCTGCCCGGCAAGCACAAGGGCCCGAGTTCGACTCCCGGAACCCACATACGAAAAAGGGGCCGGTGATATCGCTCAGCGGCACGGGCGCCTGCTGGCGCGCGAGGTCCTGAGGTCGACCCCCCGGTACCCACAAAAAAAAAAAAAAAACATTAAGTCTGCATATAGTTTAAATTATAGACATTAACATAATATGGCAAAAGATTCATTGCCTAAAAGTAGTTGAGAATAAGAAAGTTTGCAAAAATTTTACACACGTGTGCCAAGGCACACTTTTCTTTTTGAGGAAGATAGTGACCACAAGATTATTCAAGAGGATATTGTTAATACTATTATGATCAAAGTAAAGTCTTTTACTCGCACAACTTAGAGCCAGTTATATTCAATATTTAGGCATAAATATTTTATATTATGTTGCCATTTCACTATATTTTTAAAACATGGTGGTCTTGCTGTATCCGTACACTTCTCATCTGTTTATATTTACAAGGCTCTGTACTTTCAGTCTTTCCTAAAGTGTGGGAATACTGATTCTAGTCCAACTAATGTCTTACTTGCAATAAGACTTTTTGTTGTCCCATTGTTTTCTGCATCATTTGATGAACCAAACTACATTTTCCTATATTCCTATTAAAGTATTTGGTGGTACTTTTTATTTTGTTATATAATTGGGTGAGCAATCATGTGATAAGCATAAGTTTGGTATGAAGTCAAAGAAGCAATGTTAAAAACAATGAATATATTTTCAGGAAAGTTCCTAAGATGTTAAATGTTTTAGAAAGGATTGTAGAAATAGTATTACTTCTTTATAGCTTTTACTACTATGAAGATAACATGTTAAGAGATACCTAGTATAGTTAATGTATGATGCTTTTGTCTTATAACCTAACACGATGTTGTCTGAAATGTGTATTAAAGGTAGAAGCTTGTATGGTTAGCTAAATCAAAACAACTGTAATCTCAACTGGTTTTTTTTTTTTTTTTTTTTTTTTTTTTTCTGTTTTTGTTGGGAGAAGATTAGGAAATACACAGGAGGAAATGGCATGCAATTACATACTTTTAAGTGCTTCAAATTGAAAACTATCATTATAAAGTAACTAAAGACAATACTTAATGCTGTCTGGTATTTTATAAACAATCTGTGTAGAACTCTTGCATTTATATATACGTGAGATAGAATTCAGCATGTCATATAGGTGTTTTGTGTGTGTGTGTGTGTGTGTGTGTGTGTCCCAACCTATACAGAATCATCTGATCTTGCCAACTATGGAAGGTGATTATCCATTCTGGTGGTGTCTACCCAAATTTCTGGATTTTCTCAGGAAATTTTTCAATAGTTAATGGAGTTCTTAATTCATTCATCAAATACATATTTATAAAGCACTTATTTTGTATAAGATTATGCCAGTTGCTGAACCCACACAGATAAAAAACAGAGGATGAATGCACATAGCCCCTGCCTTTATAAAGTCAGAGTCTAACAGAAAAGAAAAATATTGCACAAATATTTGAGAGTACTAAGTTTACAGAGAAGTCCAATATATAATGGGAACATATGACAAGCCAAACAAATGAAGACAAAATATCACCTCCCTGCATTTTCAGTCACTAGCCCCAGTCCCAAAGTTACTCCCAGGTACATCTTGATTTCCCCATGTCAGGTAAAATGGTATTAGTGGATGGACAGTTCTCTTAAGAACTGAAGTTTGGGTCATTGAATTCAAAAGCACAGGGAGTCTCAAAACTAACACAAAGAAACAATATCAGAAAGAGGGATTTAAAATTCTCTGAGCAGAGAATTAACAGTGTCTGGTACAGGAATGAAATAGGAATTTTGGTTTGTATATGTTTATATGGGTTATATAGATGGGTAGTCTTTTCATTTACTGACATAGGAAAAGTAAAAGTAGTATATTGACCAAATATATGTGGGTGAGATGATAAATTATGTTTTATATTGGTTAATTTTGAATTGTTCCTGAGATATTATTTAAGGAGTTTAGTATCTGTTGAATATTTAAGTCTAAACCTCAGAAGAAAAGTCAGAAAAAGGAAATACAGTAAGGTTGCAGGATATAAACTTAATATACAAAAGCTAATTACTGACATAGCTCGGTGGCACAGGGCCTGCCTGGCAAGCGCGAAGTCCTTAGTTCAATTCCTGGTACAAAAAAAAAAAAAAAAAAAAAAGCTAATTACTTTCCCATATATCAGCAATGAATAGATTTTGAAATTGAAAAGACAGTACTTTTTGCATTACTAGTCACAATTTTAAATACTTAGGCATGAAACTACCAAAATATGTACAAGTTCTATATGAGGAAAACTACAAAATTCTGATGAAATAAAGAAGAATCAAATAAATGGTAGATAGTCTATGCCCATGGATAGAAATACTCAATAACATCAGGATGCCAGTTGATTTGAACTTGATCTGTGGATTCATTGTAATCTCAATGAAAACAATCATAGCAAGTTATTTTAACATTAACAGAGTGTTCCTAAAATTTATATGGATAGACAAAATAATTGCCAACACAATATTGAAGAGAATTTAATTGAAAGACTCACAAGTCTTTAAGGCGTTATAAAGCTACATTGATCAAACAGTGTGGCATTGATGAAAGGAGAGATGAGTAGATTAATAGAAGTAAGCGGAGCACCTAGAAAAAGACCCATATAAGTGAGCTGAACTTTGACAATGAACAAAGGTAACACAATGAAGAACCAGGCTTTTCAGTAAATAGTGTTAAAACAATTGACCATCCACATGCAGAAAAATCAGATGTTAAATAATTCAAAAAATTAATTCAAAATATATTAAAGATGTAAATATAAACATAAAACTATAAACCTCCTAGAAGATCACATAGGAGAAAATCTAGATGATGATATAAATTGCTTTTCAGCTACAACATCAAAGGTACAACTTATGAAGGAATTGATAAGCTGCACTGCATTAAAATTAAAAATTTCTGCTATATGAAGATAACTATCAAGGGAATGAAAAGATAAGACACATTCTAGGAGAAAAAATTTGCAAAGGACATATGTAAAAAAGGACTGATATACAAAGAACTCTCAAAACAATAAAACAACCTGACTAAAATGTGAGCCAAAGACCTTAACCAATACCTAACCAAAGAAGATATAAAAATGGCAAATAAGCATATGAAAAAATAACTTATGCCATATGTCATTACAAAATGTACAATGAAATAAAATACCACAATACGCCTATTAGAAAGGTCAAACTCTAGAACACTGATACCAAATGCTGGTGAAAATGTGCCGAAACAGGGACTTTCTTTCATTCCTGATGGGAAAATAAAATGGTACAGCTGGTTTGGACAGCAGTTTGGCAGTTGTTTACAATTATAAACAAATGGGCTTTGTGGCTGATATCCAGAGAAGGTATTTCTTTATATTTACCCCCAAACAGTTGAAAATTCATGTCCACTGAAATACCTGTACATTGTAATTATAGATTTATTCATAATTACCAAAACTTGGAAGCAACCAAGTTGTCCTTCAGTAGATGAATGGATAATCTGTGGTATGTGCAAGCTTTAGTATGTTAATCAGCACTGCAAAGTAAATGAGCTAATGTAATCTTGAAAACATGAAGGAAAGTTAAATATATATTTCTAAATAAATGGAACAAATCTGAAAAGGCTATGTAGGAGCTCAGAAACAATACTCCAAGGCTTACTGAAGCCTTAGGATTTAGATATAAAAAGTTCTCCCCAAATTCTGAAGTGTGTGAAAAAATATTGGGTCACAGGGGCACTGTACTCATCATGCCACTGTTGAGTTCCATACCTGGTTGGAGGTAAGTCCCTGGGCTGTGACCTGGCAGGGTGTGTTCTTGTCCCTTGTTCCTCTCTTCTCTCTCTGCTTCCTGGCTGCCATGGATTAAGCACCTTTTCCTCAGCTTCCCTCTGCTATCTTGTTTTTGCCTTGCAGCCAGCCAACCATGGACTGTAACACTGAACCAAAATAAACCTCTCCTCCTTCAAATTGTGGGTGTCCAGTATTTTGTTCCAGCAAAGGGAAAATGACAGAGATGCAAAGTTTCTCTCTCCCTGCCTCCTGTCTCTCACCCATTTCTCACCAGAGGCAGGTGATACACACTGATTCTAGTGAATTTCCTCTTCACCCAGGTAGACAGTAGAAATCAAAACATTTTTGATTCTAGGTCAAACACCCCCCACTAGTGTGTTATTATGGGACCATACACTGTTTTGTGTAATCACATTTCTACATGATTGTTCATGTTTCATTGAATCTATGTAAGCATAAAAATGGAAATTTCCTCCTGGGTCTTTGGGTCTTCGTTCTGAAGACTGCTGTGTCACATGAAACTATGATCAAATAAATTTGTATGCATTTTTTCTCCTGTTATTCTGCCTACTTCCAGTTTACGTCAGTAGACTACTCTTTATGACTTTATAGTGGAGGATACATGGCATTTACACTTGTACAAACATATCAAATGTACAGCACCAAGCATACACCTTAGTGTAAGCTTTAGACCTGGGAAATAATGTTGTGTGTTAATACAGGTTTATGGATTGTAACAAATGTAGAACTTCGGTGGGGGATGTTGTTGATGGAATGTGTTATCTTTGTATTGGCTTAAAGGCTATATGCAAAATCTCTGTAATTTCCATTTAATTTTCCTGTCAATCTGAAACTTCTCTAAAAAATGAAACCCGCTCATAGGGAAGGCAGTCTGATGCACAGATACAAATTTTGCAGATGGTCTATACAAACAGTAACAGAAAACTGAGGCCCAAGTGAGATTTTTTTTTTTTTTTTTTTTTTTTTTTTTTGTGGGTACCGGGGGGACGACCTCAGGACCTCACGCGCCAACAGGCACCCGTGCCACTGAGTGATATCACCGGCCCCTTTTTCGTATGTGGGTTCCGGGAGTCGAACTCGGGCCTTTGCGCTTGCAAGGCAGGCGCTTAAGCCGCTGAGCCATCTCACCGGCCCCCAAGTGAGATTTTTGAGGAAGGATGACTCATATAATAAAGTAAGGAGTCATCCTAGAAAAAGATCTCTGAGTAATTCTAATATTTAGTGTTTAGGTATGGGTAAAATAAATTGCAAAGGAGATGAGACACAACAGAAGACAGCAGGAAAACCAGAGTCAGGTCCCTGAGAAAGTTAGTAATCAGAATGTAAATGATGGGCCAGTGAGATGGCTCAGTGGCGTAAGCGCCTGCCTGGCAAGCGTGAGGGCCTGAGTTCGACTCCCAGAACCCACATATGAAAAAAAGGGCCGGTGATATCACTCAGAGGTCCTAAGGTCGACACCTGGTACCCACAAAAAACAAAACAAAAAGTAAATGATGTGTGAGGCCACATAAAATATGAACTTACTGATTGGACTTAGTAGTGAGGTACATGATATTTTGCACGATCTTGAGAATAATTCTGGTGCACATTTGATGCTATTTAGGGAAAATGAGTACAAAGGAGAGAGTCATAATTCTAGTGAGCTATGAGTAAATGAATTAAGAAAATGAAAAACAAAACCAGTACTTTGGAATAAATGATACATAGTTAAAAATACATATTTAGGCACAAATAATTCTATTAAGTGGAATACAATCTATAGGCACTCTCATCAGGAGTAACTGGGACTTCCTGAACTCATCCTTATCTAAGCCCAGATAGTTTCTTTTTGTTGTCTTGTTTTATATCTCTAAAACTAGGTTATTTTTCTGTATTTTACATTAGCCTATTTCCTGGAATCACTAAAAATAATTGTAATTTTACAAGATACTTACTTTTCTAAACACAAATGTTAGGACTTTACCACTAGACTTTCTTTCTCTACAGACAAAGTCTTTCTATTCTTAGGGTTAGGGTTTCTTATGCACCTGAGTATGCCGTAGAAATCCAAACAAGCAGCAACAGAAAATGGAAAGTCTTCATCCTATGATCTTTTTTTAAAAAAGAAAAACATTATCTCCCACCTGGTGGAAAAGGAACAACAAGATGGTGAAGGGTGTTGTGTATTTCTAAACTAGATGAGAAACAAAAATCATGTGCTTAGAAGACAACCTAAAAACTATTCCAGCTCAAACCAAAAAGACTATTGATGTAGCATTTTAATGAACCATCACAAATGTTTTCTTTGGGAATGAATAATCTATGTTCAAGAATGAGATTTGTTTGAAAACCTTGAATATTTGTTTTTCAACCCTTATGTCAATTAACGTAGACTACGTTTACGAACTGAAATATCTTGAGTGATTTCCTGCCCATTTTATTGTTACCATCTAAGAAAAACACAAAAAATGACATTGTTGGCAGGAAGCAATCCTGAGATGGGATGGCACAATTTCAAAAGAAGCATTAACTTACCAAAATTATTACTAGAGACCCAGATGCAATTCTGGTAACAAGCTAGGAAATAGAAATGAATACAATTTTGTTTATGCAAGATAATTGTGAACTACTATTTCAGAATAGAAAATGACACTGAGAGACATTCTTAGTAAAAAAAAATGACACTTTTTAAACCATCATATTTGGGAAGGACTTTGTGTCCTTACTCCCAGTAGTATATTACATAGTACAGTAGCATTTCTTCCCTCCCTTCCTTCCTTCCTTCCTTCCTTCCTTCCTTCCTTCCGTTAACTACTATAGTAGCACTTCTTTCCTCCCTCCATCCCTTCCTACCTAACTTCCTCTTTACTTCCTTTTTTCCTTCCTCCTTTCCCTCATTACCTTCTTCTTTACTTTCTTCCATCCTTCCTTCTCCTTCCATCCTTCTTTTCTTCTTTCCTGCCTTCTTTCCTTTCTTCTTTCCTCTCAACATCATCCTTTAAATTTTTTAAATTGGCTAACTTCTTAACATCTCTGCTACTGGTTGAAACCACCCCCCTCCAAAAACAAAAACAAAAACAAAAAAACAAAACTCTTATTGAAATTGTAGCAATGTTAAGATGCCAGCCATTAAGAAGTGATTATATTATGGGAGTACTAACCTCATGAATTATTTAATATTTTTATTATTACAGTAGTGGTCTATTTATTGCAGGAGTGGATTCCTGATGAAAAGAATGAGAGTGCCAAGATTTTCTTCCTTTCATGTGTGTTCTCTTGCCATATAATATCTTCCATTAAATTGTGATGCAGCATGAAGGCCTTTGCCAGATGCAGTCCCTTGATCTTCTACTTCTCAGCCTGCAGAATTATGGGCCAAATAAACTTCCGTTGCCTATAAACTACCTACTCTTAAGTATTCTGTTAATGCAGAAGAAAACAGGTTCAGGACAGTCTTCAGTGGAATATGTGTTTGTGGTCCTTCCAAAATCTATTTTTTAAATCATACCCATCAATATGATGGTATTTGGAGTTGAGGCCTTGTGAGGTAATTAAGGTGAGATAGGGTTATGAGATTGAGCCCTTCGTGGTGGGATTAATGAAAGGGATATTTCTGGAAAATGTCATGAGGTGGTTTCATTGTAATGCAAACATCATAGAATAAACTTACACACACTAAGACAGTTATGATGTCACTTGGCAATAAAATCCTCCAGGACCTACACAATATATGCAGTCCGTGACTGAATCACTGCTCTCCGGCACTCTACTGCTATATGGCACTGCCACATGTCAGATGACTGGACCAAGGAAATTCCACATGAAATTGGCTGTCTACAAACTTGGTGAGGAACTCTCACTAGAATTTAAATTTTCTGGCACTATAGTCCTCCATAATTGTGAGGAATTAATATTATTACTTAAGCCACCCAATCTATAGTAGTTCGTTATATCAGCTTGAGCATAACCAGGCAGCATCTTTGTAACACTGGAAATCCCTAAATTGCGTACATGACCGTGGGAAGTATGAACCGATTTGTGGGTGGGTGCTATGTTTTGGATGTAGTCTTCCCTCAAAGACTCATGTGCTGGTGGCTTGGTCTTCACTGTGGCAGTGTAAAGGGGGTGGAATGCCTAAGAGATGGGGCCTAGTGTAAGATACTTCGGGGCCTGGGGGCCTGTAAAAGGGATTAACATTGGTCCTGTGGAGTAAGTTTTTACAAGAGCAGGTTGCTATAGACAAAACAACCCCACAGATGGCCCATTTCTGCATGTAGTGATTCCATTTGTGCTTCTCTTCCACAGCTTAACTTAGCTAAAGGGACCTGCACTAGGACTGAACAGATGGAGCCATCTGATTCTGGACTTCCAGCCTCTAAAACTATGAGCTAAATATTTCTCTATAAGTGCCCAGCTCAGGTATTCTGTTATAGCAACATAAAATGGACTAAGGTAAAATGGATGTAGACGGTAGTGATACTACTTGTAATAAAATAATATAGGAGTCTCTTTTTAATGTTATCACGAAAAATGGAGAAAATGTTGAAAGTACTTTTATAGTCTTGACTTCCAGACTACCGGGTAGATATTCATGTTGATGGAGATAAAAAAAACATGTCCTGACATGTGGATAGATATCTATCCTTTCAAGTAGGAAGGCAAAAATGTCTTGTTTAGGTGACACATATTAAGTATTTGAAGTTAATAAATTGCATTGAGAATTTTCTTGTGATTTTGAACCAGCTATATTCCTGTTTCTAGAAAGAATATCAGTCACATATTAATAATAAAAAACATTGGCCATCAATAATTACTCAGCATTTTTCTATTTGCCAATAATTAGTATAATATATATATATATATATATATATATATATATATATATACACACACACATACATCACACAGATGCTTAAGCAAATTTTTTCCTTGAAATTGCAAGTATATATAATAAATGAAATTTATTCTAAGTGGAGAATGGTTATGTTTACAGATTTCTAGTATCTGCAATCATTACTCAAGAGAAACTTGAGAGAAAATAAAATTTCCTTGATCAGTTTCAAGGTCTTATTTATTCATTTCAGAAATATTATAACTCTACACAGGTTTACCTGTGGTATACTCTAGGACTAATTTAAGTATCAGATGTTAGTTAGAAGCACTCACTTATTTAATGTAACTGTAATCAGGGAGGAAGAGATCAAAGAACTGTGTTCCTGAATTTCACTGTGGAGCTTCATGTTATACTGGCTATCTTGATACAGCCATTGATGGTTCAAAAATATCTTTTTTTTTTATGCATACTTGGAGTCGAATTCAGGACCTCACGCTTGCCAGACAGGCGCTTATGCCACTGAGCTATCTCGCCAGCCCCCAAAATATCTTATGAATGGCTTTCAAAGAATGTGGTTAAATTTTAGACAAAGATTATTTAAATAATAATATAAGAACAAAATCAAAGATTACTTGAATAGTCGTATAATTAGTCATAACTTGATTCAAACATATATTGCTATAAAATTAGTTACATATGGCATATGGAAGTGTAATCCTTTGAGGAAAATAAAAGGAATTTCATTTTTGGTGCTTTAGCATAAAATATTTCTGTATTTTGTTTAATAAATTTAAAATTTGTCATTTCAATTATTTTTCAAAATGAGAAATTAATTATTTTATTCAAGGAACATTGCCTATGACCACATTACTTCTTACTCAGGGATGATAAAACTTATAACAGTGATGTTTGGGCATATGAGTAAGAGAATCTATTCCATTAGATTTGAAAGTACAGAGCAGTATGAAGTTGGGAGCTTGCTCATGTAGGAGCTTTCTCATACACCAACATGAAAGAGGTCAGAGGTAAAAGATTCAGGTGAGAAAGACCAAAACTAAAAATCTTATTGGCGTTTCCTGAAATTGTAGCATAAGCCGTGATTGAACTTGGAATGGAATTTGAAGTAATATGAGCTAGTAGATTTCATTTTAGGCCTAGGAAAATCAGATTTCCTAATACTTTCAACTGAAAGAATCTTTGTACATCAGAATTTTTGGATAAAGATGAAAATGTTGGTCAATTTGATTTGCTGGGCAGGTGAGATAGCGCAGCGGCATAAGCACCTGCCTGGCAAGCACGAGGTCTTGAGTTCGACTCCTGGTACCCACATAAAGGAAAAAAGGGCTGGTGATATTGCTCAGCAGCACAAGCGCCTGCTGGCAAGCACGAGGTCCTGAGGTCAACTCCCGGAACCCACATTAAAAAAATAAAAAGATTTCCTGAGAAAAACTGATCTACGTTAACATTATTGGCACCGCCTATAATAATTATAAAGTTATACACATGTTAATGATCTACTAATAGGCTGTATTTTCATTTTTTCCACATCAAAACTGAGTACTACTCGATCCTTTTATTTACAAATAGTAAAGAATTATCAGTGTCTTTAATTCAATCTCTTAAAATTTTATTGGATTTCTGTGTTTAAATTTCTATTGCATCAAACAATTTCTGAATTTTTATTCTAAGGCTGTGATCTGGGTTAGGAATATTTAAGTCTTAAAATAAACACACACATTTGTTAGACCTTTCATTTAATATTGATTTCTACAGTTCTCTCTCCTGTGTATAGTACAACACTGCCCTATACTTTAGCTCCTCATGAAATTGTATTTCATGTCCAAATGAAATCTGACCACACATTCAAAATATGATCTGTCTAAAATACCTCAGTCTTTGAATAAATTAGAATTGAAACTTGTACAATCTTTTCCAGCTCTCTTAGATTTTTCACTACGTCTTACCCTCCCCCAAAGTTGAATCATCTATTATTTTATATTTAAAACCCTGTTGGCCTTGATGTCTCTAATTAACAATAACAGAATTTGGAAACATAAAATGGGACCAATGGTGATATCTTTATTTCAAAATTTTCTGACATACTGTTGTTTCCATTTACAACATAAGGTTCATCGAACAAATGCTCTGAATGTTTACCATAATATTTGCATCTTGTTTATAACAAATTGCTAACCGGTAAGTTTATGGGATAGCATATGGGTCTCGGTTCTTCAGTTGGCGGCAGTTAAACAGATCCTACATTTTTGCACACAAATAAATGCTTGAGAAAGAAATTATCCATTTTATGTAATCATATGTCCAGTTTGGATGTAGGTCAGGAAGGAGTTGATAGTGTGTTTGTCAACATAAAACCCTATGCTAATTTCTATTTAGTTGCAGGGGTTGGTTCAGCTAGCTATGTGTACGATACAACCCATATGTACAGCTAGCTACGTGTATGTTACTTGCTGTTTGTAGATTATCCAGATGGACCCTCCCTAAGCATGAAACTGTTATGCTATATGGACTAACTAAGAGTGGTTTAAACAGTTTGCTTTTGTTTTTTTATAAAATGATTCATTCTAGTAGCTATATTTTTAATAGTTATTAGAGATTTTAATTCCAAATGTTACCAAATCCTATTTGTTCATGCTGTTCTTCAAATGGACTATCAGTGTCACTTTGAATTATACATCAAATCCTTATTCTTATTTTACAAATTGTACATTAAAACACTAGAAATGGATACTATGGAAGGAAGTTCTATACAGTGATTATTAGTTTTTATTGTAGCCCACAGAGTATCTACATATAGGAGTTTTTTCCCCCAAAACATAATAATTTGAAATTAATTTCTGTGGATTAATGAAATATTCAGAGTACATAAAAAGAATTTATAATTATTGTTGGTGATAACTCCCCTGGGAAAATCTTGCTGATACAAAGAAAATTAATAAGATGAACAATTTTACCCATTTTGTGAAGCCAAGATTGTGTTTACTAAATCATTCTATGGCAAATTAACATGAAGAAAATATCTTTTGGCTTAATTCTTGCTGTTATATTTAAATACAATAAAATCTCACATAAAGTATTCTAAATTAGTGCTTTTCACAAATTTATATCAAGATCTTTTAGTCTTAATTATGATACAGTAAGTTAAAATTTTTATGTTTTGCATGTTCATATGGTTTATTATTAGCTAAATCTAAACACACATAATGAAAATAGAATAATTTGCAAGGATACCTTGTAATATGTAATTAACAAATGTGAATGGCCTCAGAATCTTTCATTTTGTAAATTCAAGTTTAGTGGAAAAGAGAAAACAGATATAATATTTTTAAAAATTTCTACAGGCAAAGTAGTTAAGCAATTTAATTATCCATTACCAAGCAGGTCATCAGGCTAAAGAAAACAAAACTCTAAATGTAAAAGTCTAGTTAAAATTATGTTTACTAAAATTCTAAATATTTTCATATATATAATTCAGGAAATGAAAATAAAAATTAATGAATTTTAACTGGTACAAAAATTTTATTGTTGAGTTCGAAGTTTAAAATTCATAGGTTTCAACAAAGTACGTGACAATATAGGCTTTAGAGGAGGTTAGGAAACTACAATAATAGTGAAAATTGAGAAATTGTTAATGATTTTGCAGTAATGTATCATGAGAGATGTAAAGTGCCTTGCCTTTAATGAACTAGTCATCTTTTGACATTATTTTCTATCTTTTAACTTGCAAGTTTCCTACTTGAGTGTTATTTTAGACAATAGTTTAGTGAAACACTGCAACTTTCCTCAAATTAATAATTTTGCTCTAAGAAGAAAATGAAAGGAGAAAATTTTCAGACTCATTCATAGAAAACTATAAGTACTATATAAAAGAACACCTCCTTTCTGCAATGTTATGAAAATTCCTTTATTGAGAATTATGTCCATGAGTGAGCGAAGTTAGGAGAAAGTTGTCATTGTAAATTCTGTTTCTATATTATTTGATGAAGAAACAATTGTTTTTTTATAGCACATAAGACAATTATTTGGATTACTGTAATTCTGTTTATTCACGTACAGTATTACAGATGGAACATTTTACACAAATACTATTAAATCATCATACATCATCTTAGAAATAATAGAACTCACAAGTTTCTCAACTCCAGCACTATTGACATTTTGGAATAGTAATTAACTGTGGTAGAGTCTTTTCTGCACATTATAGGATGTTTACCAGCTTCCCTGACTTCTGACCACTGCAGAAGTTTTCTGCCAACTGTGACACTCCAAAATATCTCCAGACTTTGCCAAATGTCTTCTGTAGTACAGACTCAATTCCAGGTAACCACTGATCTAAATGTAAATACTAATTAAATTTGTACCCATTTTGTGTTGCAAGAAAGTTGACAATAATAGTGATATAGTGTTTTCCAATTTTAATTTTGTGTGTGTCGGGGGGATTAAATAAATTCAGGGCCTTACATATGTTTACCATGATCTCTGCCGCTGATTTAAACCTTAGGACATTAAAATGGTTTTATTTATATAAAATATGAATTAAAACTTAGTATATATTTTATATTTATAATAAAATAGGATAGATATGAAGATTTTTGTCTGTAATATTTTCTCAAGTACAGAAAGTTCTTATCATCCAAAAAATAAGGCATATATATTATACTATACCTATTGAAAGAGAGATTTTAAAATCACACACACAACTTGAAAACAGTAGAAATTTTTAAAAAATTAAAGTTAAAATATTTTCCCATTCTGTGGGTTCTTTTCATTCTGTTGGTGATTTCTTTTGATGTGCAAAAACTTTTTCATAAGATGAGATCCCAGTTGTTGATTCTTTGAAGTACTTCCCATACAGTTTGTGTTTTGTTCATAAACTCTCTGCCTACCCCTATGTCTTGAAGATTTCTACCTACTTTCTCTTCCAGTAGATTTAGTGTTTCTGTTTTAATATTTAAATCTAATTATACTACTAATCTCTATTAGTTTATTGAAATGAATCATTTGTACTTACATTGTTTGGTCAGTTTTTCATGCCTGTATCTTGTAATCTGAGAGACTACTTTGAAGATAACAATACACAATATATTAACCACTGTTAATCTATTATCTTGTTTTGAAATTCTTTATCATCATTTTCATTGTTTTTTCTTTTTAAAATAAAAATATTAAAGTTGTTTTTGGATCATGCAGATAATAGTTACTTTGTAAGGTATAGTGACTTTTTTACTTTAATAGTTTAATTTGATGTAAGCTACATAAGTATTCCCTGTGGAAATAGTATTGGATACAAAGAGTGAGAAATCAAACAAAAAAGAACACACAAAAATTATTCCCTCTGATTTTCTTTGAAATGATTGACCATTAGCTGGTTTTATTTAGTTGCAAAAGTTGGGAAACAATTATTGAGGAATTTTTCCTATTATCTAGGTGTGTAATTTACTTTAATGTTAATAAAGTATAACTAAAGTAGAAAAACAGTTACATAGAATATCTGTCTTAGTCCTATTTACTACAAAGTATAATTCTAAAGACATTATAGTCCTATTTGATTTGAGAGCAGTGACATAAAATATAAGACAGGAAGACAAAATATCTTCTAGAATTTAAGACTACTATTAATCTTTCCTATATTTCCATTATTTATTAGAAAGCTTCTCACAATAAATTATTAGTGGGCCCAGCCCAGTCAGGACCCCAACAATCCAGTAAGATCTCAGTGGTGGCATACCTGCCAGGCAGGGAATGGTGTCATGGAAAAGTCCAAAGCAGTGGTGAGAAGACGAGCCAGCAGTTGGTAAGTTAGGTGAACCAGCATTGTGCTTCAGCACACAGACACACAGAACAGAGGCAGGAGGGTGGGGCTACCATTTTCTTATCAAAGGCTGCCAGCAGAACTCTAGGAACAGAAGACCATGCCAGCTACCGCATCCAGAGGGCAAGATCAGCCCAATTCCCAGCACAAATCCCACTGCAAATTTGGCTGGAGTGTACAACACATTTCTGGGATGCGACTTGGATCTACTACAGAACTATAGACACAAGAGGAATTTTACTACTCTTTTTTTCTCTGTTTGTTTGATTGGTTTTCTTTTTTTTTTGTCCAGCTAGAGTTTTTTTTTTTATTTGTTTGTTTGTTTGTTTTGTTTGGTCTTGTTTTGTTTGTTGTGGATATTTTTTATTTTATTTTTTCCTCTTTTTTCCTTTTTTCCTCTTTCTTTCATGACTTAGATTTATTATCCTTCTTTTTTGTGTGTGTGGGTACTGGGGGTCGACCTCAGGACCTTGTATCCAAGCAGGCACCCATGCCGCTGAGTGATATCACCGGCCCCGTTTCTTTATGTATGTGGGTTCCGGGAGTCAAACTCGGGCCCTCGTGCTTGCCAGGCAGGTGCTTACACCACTGAGCCCTCTCACCGTCCCTATTATCCTTCTTTTTATTTTCTTCTACTCATCTTTCTCTCTTTCCTCAACTATCTCACTTGATTTTATGATACTTTTATGTGAGTAAACATTGTCTCTTCTCTTTCTGGTTTACTTCAATACTCCTTTGCTTTGTCTTCCATTCCATCACTCCTGTGTCCTCCAGTTTCTCAAAACGGGTGATCATCCTTTGCTCTCCAGCCTTGCTTCTACTATATTTGACCTCATTCATCTCTCTATCTTGTCCACTACCCCTCTTAACACCCTGATCCTGCAACAGGGTAAAATCATTCCAATAAGGGGAAAATCATTGCATACAAGTTCCTGGTATATGTTGGATTTTGTTATATAACTATAGATTTTGCTCCTATGGTTAAAAGTATCAGGTTAAGAGTTACCACACTTTGTTAGTAGCCAGGCTGTGTTTCAGACTATTGTTATTACTAACTGTACTACTTTAGCCAGGATGTCATACCTGCTACAATCAGTTTTTCTCTGTTGTACAATGACACTATGTACATGGTCATAAACATCACTGTAGTACAGTTCCAAAGGACTGGGTGCTCAGCCAAATAAATAGCAACTTCTGATCCTCAATACATTGGGAAGAAAGGTTCTTGGGACAGACACAAAGACCAAAAACCACATTCATCTAGAAGACATCCCTGAGGAACAGACATTTCCCAGGGAAGCCTCAATGATAAGGATAAAGATATCTATCATAAGAAATCTAAAAGTATAAACAGAGAAAACAAAATAAAATGAAAAATACAAAATAGAAAACAAGACACAGAAATGAAATGCAATCCCAGCTCACCCGGGACAAGTCCAGAGCATAATGAGATAGAAACCAAATCATAAACCAACCACTGCAACTTTCTGAAATGATAGCAACAGAAGTGAAAAAACAAATGGAAGAGGCAATAGAAAAAGTAATCTCTAAGGCACAAAAAGAAATGGCAATCAAAATGAAATACATTAAAGTAGACACAGATAAAAAACATAGAGGAGCTCAGGGAAATGATGGAAATCATGAATACTCAACATAGGAAGAAAATAGAATTCATGAAACAAATCCATAAATAGATCGAGGAGATTAAAAACTCCATTAAAAGTATACAAAACAGATTGAATGAAGGTGAGGATAGAATATCAGATCTAGAAGACAAGATTGTGGCTAGAGACCAAGAAAAGAAAACCATCATAAAAATAGCAAGAGACCATGAAAAATCAACCCAACAGCTACAAAATGAAGCAAAGAAGAAAAACAAAAGATTGATTAGAGTCAGTGAGAAAGCTGGAGACAGCACAAAAGCCATAAAAAATCTCTTCACAAAAATAATGGCAGAAAACTTCCCAAACAAGGATAAATAATTTCACATACAAATAAATGAAGCATATGGAACTCCAAATAACCATGACCAAAATAAATCTACACCAAGGCATACAATAATCAGGATTCCAGAAATTCAGCACAAGAACAGAAGAATAAAAGAGGCTAGAGAAAAGAAACAAATCACGTATAAATGAAACCCATCAGAATCACAGCAGTCTTCTCAACACAAACCCTCAAATCAAAGACAACTTGGAATGAGGCATTTTAATCTCTAAAAGAAAACAACATCCAACCCAGATTGATGTACCTCTTAAAACTATCTTTCAAAATCATTGAAGAAATAAGAGACTTCCATGACAAAGAACAACTGAAGAAATTTATGACCAGCAAACCAGCTCTTCAGAATACTCTAAAGAAGGATATATTAGAAAGAGAAAACAAAGACCACAAGCACAAGAATTACCAATAGAAAGAAACCACTAGGCAGGTCAAGCAATTAAACAGAGGGAAAAGACAGGGAACCAAGAACAGGAAAATAACGTGAAAAAGATAAGCCAATACATATCAGTTATAACCATCAATGTAAATGTTCTCAACTCATCAATAAAAAGAAACGGACTGGCTAAATGGATCAAGAAGCAAGATCCAACAATATGCTGCACTCAGGAGACACATTTGACTCAGAAAGAAATTCATAAACTGAAAGTCAAAGCATGGAAAACAATACTCCATGCTACAGTAACCCAGAAAAATGCAGGGGTAGCCATTCTATTTGTAGACAATGGAAACTTCAAGCCAAGACTGATCAAAAGAGACAAAGAAAGTCACTACATACTTATAAAGAGAAAACTTCAAGAAGAAGAAATAACAATCATAAATACATATGCACCTAATACCGGTGCACCCAACTACATAAAACAAATATTAACTGACATGAAAAATAAAATAAGCACCAACACAATTGTAGTGGGGGACCTTATTACCCCACTGTCACAATTAGATGGATCAACTAGACACAAAATCAACAAGGAAATATCAGAATTAAACCAAACCTGTGAAAAAATGGACTTAGTAGATGTCTAGAATGTTCCATCACGCAATATCAGAATACACATTCTTCTCAGTTGTGCCTGGGCCATTCTCCAATATATACCAGATATTAGACCATAAAATATGCATAAGTAAAGGCAGAGGAATTTAAATAATTCCATCCATATTATCTGACCACAGTGCAATGAAATTGGAAATCAATGGCAAAAGAAACCACAAAAAATACATAAACACATGAAAATTAAACAAAGCCCTCCTGAACAATGAATTATAGATGAAATTAAAGAAGAAATTAAACAGTATCTATAATTAAGCCATAATGTTGATACAACATACTGGAACTGAAGGGATGCAATGAAAGTTGTCCAATGAGGGAAGTTAATAGTGATGAATTCTCACATCAAGAAAACAGAATGAGCTCAAATAAACAACATAATGTTGAATCTCAGACTTCCAGAAAAAAAGGAATAAAGCAAGCCCAAAGCTCATACAAGGGAGGAAATTACAAGATAAGCTCAGAAATTAACACAATTGAGACTAAAAAAATAATACAAAGAATCAATGAAGAGTTGGTTCTTTGAGAGATTAAATAAAATCAATAAATCTCTAGCTGAACTCATCAAAAAGAGGAAAGAAAAGACTCAAAATCAAGCAATTAGGAATGAAAAGGGGGAAGTCACAATGGATCCTGCAGAAATGCAGAAGATCACCAATACCAACTTCAAGAACCTGTACTTTAATAAGCTGGAAAACACAGAAGAAAAGGACAGATTTCCAGACACATATGAATTGCCAAAACTGAATCAAGAAGATATAAAAATTTGAAATAACCTGATATCAGTCAATTAAATTGAGAATGTAATTAAAAACTTACCAAGAAAACAGGTCCTGACAGATTCACAGTTGAATTCTGCAAGAAATTTAGTGAAGAACTACTGCCAATAATGCTGAAACTCTTTAATGAAATTGAAAGGAAAACAATACTTACAAAATCATTCCTGGAAGTGATCTCATCTTATTAAAAAGCTTTTGCACCACAAAAGAAATCACCAACAGAGTGAAAAGAGAACCCACACAGTGAGAAAAAATTTTAGCAAGTTATCCCTCAGATAAATGACATATCTAGAACATAGAAAGAATTGAAAAATTCAGACCCTCGAATTCAAGGACCCAATCAAAAAATGGGCATCTGAGATGGATGCACTTCTCAGATGAAGAAATACAAATAGCAAATAAAGATATGAAAAAATATCCAACATCACTGATCATTAGAGAGATGCAAATTAAAATGATACTGAGATTCCATCTCACTCCAGAAAGAATGGTTATCATCAAGAAATCAACCAATAACAAATGCTGGAAGGGCTCTGGGGGAAAAGGAACCCTTCTCCGCTGTTGGAGGAGTGTAGACTGGTGCAATAACTGTGGAAATCAATATGGAGATTCCTCAAAAAAATAGGATTAGAGGTCTCATTCTACCTCACTATTCTTCTTTTGGGTATCTTCCTGAAAGGATGAAAAGCGTCATACAGCAGCTATATGTTTGCATCCATGTTTATAGCTGCACAATTGTGATATCTAAATCTTGGAAACAACCCAAATGTCCATCAACTGAGGAATGGATTAAAAAAATGGTCTTTTTATACAATGTAACACTACTCAGCCACAAAGAAGAATAAACTTGAGACATTTATATGTAGTTAAATGGATGCAACTTGAGACCATACTCATAAGTGAAATAAATCAGACTCACGTGTATAAACATCGTATTGTCTCCCTCGTGTGAGAAACTGGAAGAGTAAATAAGGACCAAATTGTACAATGGATATCGTGAATGGAAAGAAATTGTTCAAAAGAAAAAAGGAACTATTGTGGGGTGGAGGGAAGTGGAAAGGAAAGAAAGGAAAGGCAAAAAAATACAAAATCAATATACTACTATTTTTTCTTAGTTCATTGAAAAGAAATGTTTGTGCTGATATCTTTTGGAGAAATTTTTATATACTTATCTTGTACTCTGAGTAACTAATTTTTAGATAACAATATGCAATGTATTATTGTTACTCTCCTAGTATTGTGTTATGAAATTTTGTTTTTCATTAAATAAATAAATAAATAAATAAATAAATAGTATCTTCAAGACAGATTCAAAATTCACTAATGACTATTGTTGTATATTTGGACTGGTTATCTAAATATATAAATTAAAAAAGAAATGAATAACTTTCTGCTAGTCATTGTGAATTCAAACTTCTTTATATTTTGACTTTTCATTTTCACTATCTGGACAACTGTATTTTAAAAATAGTAAATTCTCTCATTCAACATAATGACAGGAGATTGTATCAGGTGCAGAGGACAATTATAACATTAGAATACAGAATAAAGTTAACTTTCAAAACCACTGAAACTAAACTAGAATTTAGTAACAATAACATAAACTCCAATATATTTGGAAATTAAGCCACCTTCTTCCAAATTATCTAATATTCAAGAAAGAAGAAATGGGATTCAACAAAATTCAATTGAATAATAATGAAAATATGATAGGAGAAGTTTTATGAAGGCTAAAGGAATGCCTAAGAAATAAGATGAAGAAAGATGCACCCTTAGATGAAAAAAGAAAAGATTTATTATTGATAGCTGAAACTCCTACTTAAGAAATGGAACAATGTTTAAGTTTAAAGTAAGTGGAAGAAAATAATGAAGAGTAGAATTAAATTAGAGGTAAGAGCTTTAAAATTGAGAAAATTAATGAACCTAAAAGGACTCATTGAAAATCTATGGAGAAAATTAGTAATCATTTGTGTAAGTTACCCAAGAGAAAAGAGAAAATATAAAGTATAATATCAGAAAAAATATTGGACATCAGTACAGATTCTACAGACATTAAAAACAAAACAAGGATGTATTAGAACAATTTTAAGCTAATAAATTTGACAAGTAAAATGAAATGGACAAATTCTTTGAATTTATGAAATGTAATCAATTCAAAAATTTAAATGCTCAAAAATTTCATTTCAATTAAAGAAATGAAAATGATAGTCCTTACAAAGAAAACTATATGGAATAGCTGATTAATTCTATCTAACATTTAAGGAAGAACCATCCTCACTTCATTGCAAATATTTTTACAAAAAAGAGTAGAAAATACTTTTGAACTGTTTTTATGAGGTCAATAACATCTCATACCAAAATGAGATAATTTACAAGAAAACTACAGAATCTCTCATACCTATACATGCAAAAATCATTCATTGAGTAGTCAACTGAAGCCAGTAATATATAAATAAAGGTAATAATTTATAACCAACTGGATTTATCATGGCACTACAAAATTATTGTAAAAGTTCAAGATAACCAATATAGAGCACCATACAACAAAATAAAGAGAAAAACCATTGTTTTAAAAGATGTAGAAAAGTCATTTTAGTAAAAGCATTTATCAATTCATGGTTTTAAAAAGCTCAAAATGAGAATATAGGACTAGAAATAAATCATCTTAATCTGATTATGAGTACATATAGGTAAAATAAAACAACTATCATATTATCACCAGTAGATTATGTTGAAAACCATATGACCATATTGTAAGAATGTTTATATCTGGGTTTTTTTATTATTTTAGAATTGTATGTATGTCTATCTTTATACCAATATCACTATTTGATTATTAAAGATTTTTAGTAAGTTTTGAAATGAGGAAGGATGAGTCTTCCATCTTTGATCTTCTGTTTCAAGGTTGTTTTGCTTATAGGCAGAGGAGTCTATCATCCACCAATTTCTGTGGGTTGTTCATGCTAGCTTCTATTATGTTGATGCAATTTCCAGCTGTTTCTAGACTGTTGAGAGTTTTTATGATGAAAACTTCTAAATTTTCTCAACTACTTTTCCAGGGTAAATTTAGGTAATATTTTCCACTTTCATTCTGTTACTGTACTGTGCACTGTATTAATTGATTTTCATTTGTTCAACTATCTTTGCATTCTAGGAATAAATCATAGTTGATCCTGGTGTATATTTTGAATATGTTGTTGAGTTTGATTTGCTAGTAGTTCAGTGAGAACTTTTGTATCAATGTTTAAAAAACATATTAGTGTATTTTCTTTTGTTTTAGTACTGTCCTTGTCCAGTGTTTGTATGTGAATAATGGCCTCAGATGGGTTAGGAAGTATTTCTTCCTTATCAAGTTCTTGGAAACTTTTGGGAAGTATTGGTGTTAATTCTTTAACTATTCTGCAAAATTCACCAGTAAAATCCTTGGAGGTTTTCTTTGTTGGGATATTTCAATTATAGATTCAATTTCTTTATTAGTTATTATACTACTCAGTTTTTCTTCTTGATTCAGTCTTTATAGGTTTAGAATTTTTTTCATTTCATATAGGTTGTTCAATTTATTACTGTAGCAATTTCTTTATTTCTATAAAAATTAATAGTAGTGTTCCAACTTTCACTTTTAATTTTAGCAATGAAAGATCCATTTTTTAGTCGTCTATCAATTTTGTTAATATTTCCAATGGACCGTTTTTTAAACTGTACTAAGGATGAAACCCAGGGCCTTTGTCCTGAACTACATCTCCAGTCCTTTTTAGCTATTTGTCTGAGACAGTGTCTCAATAAGTCGCAACTTGGCCAGGCTGGGCTGGAACATACAATCCTGTCTCAGCCTCCTACAATGCTGTGAATGCAGACATTACCACAACAGTCCCCAAATTTTGGTTTTACTGATTTTCTCTATTCTTTTTCTGGTCTCTATTTTTTATCTGTACTATGATTTTTAATATCTCCTTACTTCTGCTGACAGTAGGTTTATTTTGTGTTTTTCCTAATGTATTAAGTTGTAAATGTAGGCTAACTCAAGATTTTTTTGTATCTTATAGATTTGAAACCTTTATAGATTTGAGTTTCTCAATACTGCCTCTTTTAACATTTCTTAAATTTTGGTATTTTGTCTTTTCATTATCATTTATCTCTTTATTTTGTAATTTTTTGTTATTTATATTTATATTTTATGGTTCTGGGGTTGAATCCAGTGTCATCACACTGAGATATATCACCGACCCCACCCCCTTTTTTTGACTTTTCTTAGTACATGTTTGCAGTACGTAATGATTACATTCACTGTAGGGAATTGGTATATGTAATTTTCCCCCAGCTTCTACCCCCTTTTATTCTTCCAGTATGAGATTCATTCATTTATCTTATAAGACCTTATAAAGTTAATTATCACATATACAGATTAAAAACCAGATTAAGAAGACAAAGAACACATGAAACATGTAAGACAATTGCACAACCCTTTCCTTTTTATTTTTCCTTTTGAGGTAGAATCTTGCTAAGTTCCTAAGTTGCTCACTCTGGACGTGAACTTGCAACCATTTTGGATCAGCCTCTCAGAGTGCTGGAATTATAGGCATGCACTACCACATCTCGTTGTTATTTCTTCTTTAATTTGTTTGCTATTTAGAACTGTGCAATTTAATTTCCACAAACTTGTGAGTTTTCAGCTTTCCTTCTGTTACTGATTTCTACCCTCATCCTGTGCAGAGAACACACTTTGTATGTATCAATGTTTTAAAGTATGTCGAGAGGTCATTTGCAGCCTCATACCTACTTTGTTCCTGCAAATGTCTCATGTTTTCCTATAAAGTGCGTATATTCTCATGCTCTTCTGTGGAATATTCTGTATATGTACATACGAAGTCCAAAATAATATTTTTGGACTAAATTTTTGAAAAATATATTAGTCTGTTAAGTCGCATAGAAACAAATAGTTGAGTTGCAAACCATTGCTAAAATAGTACCAGCTTTTATATGTGTCCCTTGGATTTTCCTTTCAGAGATCTTGATTTTTGTAAATATAGCTTTCAGTTATTGTCCTGTATCTTTTCATTTTAACCCAGAGGATTCCCTTTAACATTTCTTTTATGGCAGGTCTAGTGATAATGAACCCACTTAGCTAATGGTTTTCTTTTAGTTACTTTTAAAGGGTACTTTTGATGAATATGGGTTTCTTGGTTGACATTTTGAATTTTGAATATATTAGGTCACTGTCCTCTGACCTCCAGCATTTCTGAAAAACATTTTAAAACTCTTATTGAGGGTCCTTCGGATGTTATGAATTGCGCTACCCTCAGGATCTCCCTTTGACGCTGACTTTCAGCTGTTTGTGATGTGTTTCAGGATGATTTCTTTGAGTTCATACTACTTGGAGTCCATTGAGCTTTTTGGATATTTATACTCATGTCTTTCATCAATATTTAGAAGCTCTTGGCCAGTATTTTTTTTTTTTTTGTATAGTGTCTGTATCTCTTTCTCTTCTCTAACACTTTCATCTTGTTGGTGTTTTTCCATTGAATGTGTTCCTCAAATTGCTTATGCTCTGTGTACTTTTCTTTAACATTTTTATATTCAATATTCAGACTGTGTCTATATTGAGAGTAAGCCTGTGGTATAAACTGCAGGTCTTTCTAGTTTTCTCTGAGCCTTTCTATGGGGTGTGTTTTGACTTTCTAATTTCCTCTGTGCCATTGTTTTTGAATATCTTTGTCTTTATTTCATGGTTCCCAAGTGAAGAAAATGGAAGAATGGAAAGAGGAACTTTAGATCTCTGGAATTTGCTTCAACTCAAGGGTTGGGACTTGCAGTAAATGTATGGTGTGGAACAATGGCTGCTTATCACTGTTTATGGATCCACAATCAGAAACAACACTTAGCAATTATAGAACTCAATATTTGGATGTCAGTGTTTTTATTGCCCACTGTTTTAGTCAGAGTTCTTCAGAAACAGTTAATAAGATATGAAATACATATTCATAAAAAATATGTAAATACAAAATACATAAATTTGTACAAAATCATAATCGTATGAGATTGTGGTGTAGTGAAAGCCCAAAGAACTGAAGAATTAGTTGACAAGTTGGAGATTCAAGAAGAGCTAATATCTCAGTTTGATAAAACCAGGCAGGCGGGTGAAATATTCTCTCATTTGAGCAGAGTCAGGCTTTCTATTGGATGAGTTATATGTGCATCAGAGAAAGCAATCTGTTTTACTTGGTCTATCAAAATAAATGTTAGTGTATCCTAAAACACTGTCACAGAAACACTGAGAATAATGTTTCACCAATATCAGGACATCTCATTGTTCATCATGTGACATAAAATCAGCCATCACACTCACATTAGCTCTTTCAGGCTGTGCACAATCTATTCCAGGAACACATTTAGAGCTACCTGCTGCATAGCTAGAAGGTGGGAATGGGAGGTTGCTACACAGATAACACCTAAAAATTATGAAAAGCAATACAAGCTTACTATCTAAGACTTCACCTGGAAGGTAGAAGCCAGAGTTCCAAAACTGTTACAGTGACAGATTCTGTTTGGGTGGGGAGACTGATTCCTGGTGCCTCCTACCCTGCCACCTTCCCAGAATTCTCTTGCACTTCTGCTAATTTTTAAGTTAATATTGTATGTAGTAAGTGCTACATTATTGTTTATTTCAACTTTATTGTCTTTCCTTGAATAATGTTGAAGTCTGTTTTGGAAAGGAGTGAAATTACTGGTTGGCAAGTTATTCTTCCAGAGGATTTTTTTATTTTTAATTTTTTTTATGTGGGTTCCGGGAGTCAAACTCAGGACCTCGCACTTGCCAGGCAGGTGCTTGTGCTGCTGAGCCATCTCACCGGCCCTAGAGGTTTGTTTTTAAACATTTTTAGGTAAAGATTCTAATATGCTAGGTATGGTGACTCAGGCCTGTATTACCAGAGCATGGGAGGCTAAGGCAGGAGGATCATGATTTCAAGGCCAGCCTGAGCTACATAGTAAGTTGCTGTCTCAAAAAAAAAAAAGAGATTATAACACTATTAACACTATTTAATTCTAGTTTATTCGTATTACTAATATGTAGCCATCCATGAACCTAGGCAAATATCTCGATTTATTCAAAGAAATCTCTTCAGCTGGTTGATGAATAATAAGCATTGGGGACATAATTTTACCAATATATTTTCATAGTAATTTGTAGGGATACTGAAGTGGAAACTCTTGATGTGTTTTACATAACAGTGGAAGTGCAGAATATTAAAAAGAAAGTCAAAAATCTTTCCAAAATTCCCAACTTTTCATGTTATCCATTTCTTACCCTTTTTTTTCTTACACAGTAATTTATTTAAGTGTGTCTTTCAGGGGACAAGCTCATTAAATTTATTTACATTTAATATTAAAAACTGTAGGAACTGAATTTTGTTTCCCTAAAATTCATATACTGAAACCCTACCCTCCAAAGCATCTACTTGGAGATAGTGCCTGTTGGGGCTTATTAAAGTTAAATGATGTCACAAGGAGGTCCCTAATCCAATAGAAAAGGATTTCTATATATGAAAAAGACACCGGACCTCAGTGTCTCTCAGAACACACACACAACACACACACACACACACACAAAAGGTAGGGGGAGAGAGACAAGGACATACAGAAGCTAAGGAGAGAGGCCTCACCAGACATACCCCTTCCCTTCTTACTACAAGCCCTCAGAATTGTGATACAATAAACTTCTGTTGTTTAAACCATCATGTTAGTGATATTTTATTGTGGCACCTTCAGCAACCTCTGTATTGTTTTTCTTTCCTTTTTTCTTTTTGTGGGTACCGGGGGTCAACCTCAGGACCTCGCACACCAGCAGGCGCCCGTGCCACTGAGCGATATCACTGGCCCTTTTTTCGTATGTGGGTTCTGGGAGTCAAACTCAGGCCCTCGTGCTTGCCAGGCAAGCGCTTATGCCGCTGAGCCATCTCACCGGCCCTCTGTTATGTTTATAAGTATTTTTCATTCTTTTTCAAACTATTTCTGCCTCATTTGACATTGATCTGTCTTTTTGGCATGATTTCTGGTCCTGTTTGATTCCTTTTAACATGTTAATCACACTCATTTTAAAGTCTTTATAACTGTTTCTTTACAGTGTTTCTATTTTTTGGCAAAGAAGTATTATTATTACTTTATCATCTTACTTTCTTTTCATTATTTTTAAAGTATGACTTATGGTTGTGAGTGTGTTCTGTAAAGATATTTTTTATTTGCTTTATTGAGGAGAAAGCCCTTGTACACTGGATTAGGAAGCATCCATTCTGGAAAGTTTCATGTTCCTTGTTCCTTTCTGTCAAGGTAGAATATAGGTATCTAGTGTCAGCTTGGACTTCACAATAGGTTGTAGGCAAACCTCAAGGTACTACATTATCTTTCCTTTGGTCTGTTTATATTTTCCTGACTCCATGAAGTTAGCAAGTATTTTTGCTTGTAATTTTCCTACTTCTTGTTACACAGATGTAGTAGCTGTTCATTGGTTCTTAATGTACATAGGTTGTTTAGGATATTACATATTTATATCATATTACTACCTATTAGATGTGTAAAATGATACTCTTAAAATCTCTCTCAGTCTCTGAACTTCCACTGGGCCATTTTCGTTGCAGTTTTAAGTCACTGCGTTGTTCAAATTTTGAGTTTTTACTTACTAAAATTGTGAACTTAATTTTCTTTTCTGATTGTTTGTTATCTAAATAGCTTGTTCTACATTTTTAAATATTTTTGCATGCGTATTGAGCAGAAGAGACTTCTATATGAGCTCAGTTTCCCATATCAAATTGAAATCATTTTAACCTCTTTTAAGTCTGTATTTCAAGATCTATAAAATGGGGGCTGTAACTTCTTACTTACTAGGTGTTCATGAAAGGAAACTAAATTAACATATGTTAAAGTCTTATCATATTTACTTGTGAATCTTAAATAGTCAGTAAATGTTGTTCATCTCTGTTATAATTCACAGCAACATACACTTAAATTATAACCCACCAAAACTCAGCATTTGAACGATGATATCATTCACTTTTAAATATTTTTCTAGTGAATGAAAATTTCTTATGCATTTTTTCCAAAATACCCAAAATGTACAGTACATTTCTGAAAGAGATTAAAATAGCCCTTGTATTATTTGCTTTTGTCTAATTTCTATCATGTATTTTTTTTTTTTGTGGGTACTGGGGGGTCGACCTCAGGACCTCGCGCGCCAGCAGGCGCCCGTGCCGCTGAGCGATATCACCGGCCCCTTTTTCGTATGTGGGTTCTGGGAGTCGAACTCGGGCCCTCGCGCTTGCCAGGCAGGCGCTTAAGCCGCTGAGCCATCTCACCGGCCCCTCTCTCATGTATTTTAACATTCCTGTTGATGGCATTATGTTTTGGGTGACTATGTGAGGTTTGCAATTTTGTGCAAAGATCTTATGCAGAACAGTCTCCAGTGTGCTGTATTATGCTGGAAGCATTTTTTAGTCAATGTATTTTTAATTTTCCTTATACAACACTGATAACTAATGAATAGATTTTTAAAATCTCATAATTGTAGGAGAGAGGTAGTTAGGACTGAGGGTGGAAGATTTGTAATTCAGAACTCATGATTTTTTTTATTAATTCATTTTAATGCTTCTAAAAATCTATATATACACATATTGTTTTCTTTTATTGATTCAAGTAATTACAAATCATCTGAAGTATGAAAATAGAAACTTTATAGACTATTTTTAAAGGAATTAGAAGAAAAAAGAGAAATGAGAGAGAAAAGGTGAATCCGTTGAATTATACTAGTAGATAATTAAGAGTAGGTAAAACAACAATGTTCACACATTTTTAATTTAAAACCTGCTCATTCCTTTTAAAATTCATTTGGATCTGCAATTATTTAAACTGCAAGCTGTGCACTGAAGAGAGAGTAAAACTATAGATTTTAAGATTGTAGCTGGAGGTAATATATAAATCCAATTGATCAGTCTGGTAGAGAATTGATGCCCCAATTTGTACCCAGTGGCATTTTTCCTCAGTTCCTCAACTGGCTTTAGAACATTATCAGAAAGTCAATATGATACGCCAATAGGGTGATATACTTTCAGCCATAAGTCCTTGTTCCGATTAAAAACTTAGGTGCTCACATTGTAGAGAAGAATGGACAGACAGTCTGACTCCATCTCACTATGTTACTCTCAGAAATAACTTGACTCACGTTTACTTCAAGTTTTCATATAGTTTTTAACGTTCCCAAGTGACAGTCAAAGCAGTAACAGAGGGCATCTGTCTCTTCAGGATAAAAAAAGAAGGAAAAAAAAAAACCAACACAGAGGGAAAGGACAGTGTGTACCCAGATCTGCAGTCTTTCTCCAACAGCCTCCTGTCTCCATTTGTTTTCCCGATGTTCTGATCACGTTACCTTTAAAATTCACTCTTGATTTCTTGTTTTGATTCTTTCTCTTTTAATTTATTAATGTATTTGCCATCTCAGCATTATCTTTCGAGCTCATTACCTTTTGTGCTTACTCATTTCCATAAAGCTACTGAGAAAGTTTTACTGCCTTTCATTGCATTATATAAGAATTTAATTCTGAAATTTTAAGTCACAGATTTTTATTCTCTAACAGTACAAAGTTCCATGAGAAGACCCCTGTACTGTATATTTTATTCTCAATAAATACATTCAACTTATTGGCAGGTTTTAAGCAAAGTTTTATATATATACATACATATCTATATGTATATATACATATATATACATATATATCTATGTCTATATCTATATCTATATATTTGAAAGATACTAACAAGTTTGGATTCTGTGCAGTGTTATACAGTAGACCCCACAGAGTGTTCATTCAGGCCTGGTAGGGCAATAGCCAGTAGCATGTGCTATCTTACGGTTTGGATAAAAAATGGCCCCAAAGGCCTCATGTGTTTGGAAAATGTTTGGAATATGGGGTGTTAATCTGACTTGCTATTAGGAGTTAAGGTCTATCGGAAGAGCAGTCACTCATGGTGTGACCTGGAAAAGCATATCTGCCTTCCTGGCTCCTCTCTTCTCTTTCTGCTTCCTGCCCACCATGATTGGACAGCCTTCTTTCGCCAGACCCTTCCACCATGCCCTGCTTGCCTTGGAGCAGCTGACTGTGGACTAAAACAATGAGTCAAAATTAACCTCTCCTCCTTTAATTTGTGGGTGCCATATATTGTATCTCAGTGATGAGGAAATTGACTTATAAATGCTGCTTCCAAGTTTTACAGTGAAGATAAAAAATACTTTTGCAGTAGGTTGTTGAGGTATAACTCATCTAGATAATTTTCAATATTTTTCCACACAGGATTTCTTTAATCTTGGACATTAGGCAAGCAAGAAAAAGTTAATTATAGAGTTTTATTCAGTCTACTCTGAACAAGGGTTTTGCATAAGTGTCCATTTATTTGTAATCTTCATTAAAAATATCTTCTCAGTGCTTTCTCATATTATGCTTGCTGGAGTGAAGCTAAGGAAAACAGACTTGTTAATTCTCCACATGGGACCTATATCCCAGTATGCAATATGAAACCACTTAGCAAACATAAATAGATGATGATGAATAGATAGTAGATTAATAAAGTGGTAAAGATTATAAAGTAGGATGAGATCAAGGATATACAGAGGTCATGGAAACCTCCTAGATGTGGTAATATTTGAGTGGAGACCTGCAAGATGTAAAGGGATGGACCATGTGAACAAATAGGAAAACAGCTTTCCAAGCAAAAGGCAAAACATCTAAAATCCTGAGGGGCTGGGATATGATTGCAGGGCTCAGGGAATATATATATATATATATATATAATGGTTATGCAAAGTAACGATTATGTATCACAAACACACCAATAAAGTTAAAGTTAATAAACTCTTGAAAAACGACATTAGACTGAGGATTCCAGTATGTGCAGAGGGAACAAAAGGAAGAGTTTTGGTTGAATTCCTCTGAGCTGTGGATTCCTATTCAAGGAATTTTTAAAATTCTGTTAAGGGGAAGAGGAAATTTAAAAAGCTAAGCAAAAGTCCAATTGCAAGTGTAGCCTTCACTACAACCTGCTTCCTCTGTGTCTTCTGGAATTTAAACTTACTGAGTCTGTACCACTTGCATGTGTAAGATCTGGGCTTTCAAACACCAGCAGCCTTTAGATAACAGCTGTGAGTAGCACCCAGACACTTCTGGATGCCACTGCATCACAGCAAAATAGCTTCAGTAGCCCAAGGGCCCCCGAAGAAGGAGTAGATGCAAAGCATGCAGAAGCTCTGGGGATGGGTACACAGATCCAAAAGTAATATCCTAGAAGATCTGGGAACATGTGGAAGAAAAAGGCCAGTGCTCACCAGTATTCTACCTCCCTTGCATTTAGATGTAGCCCTGGGACTGAAATGCATAAAATAGAATATTAGGATGCGGTTGTTTCAGTGACCATGTGAAGAACTCATCTGTAGATACAAAATTCATTTTGACTGTAACAGGGGTGGGAAAGAAATATTTATTTAGCTATTAGTATTCTGTGTTAAATTTGCTATAGACAAGTGTGAATCTGCCATATCGTCCGTTAACTTTTACTTTAACCAATATATGCAATAAATATATACACTGTAAATTGGTGAGATTAGGAGGCTTTTGTGATGTTGCTGGGGAGAGACACAGGTGGGATTTCGGTGTGGAACTATGAACATGGAACCAGCAGGAATTTACGTATTTCAAAATGAATGCTCTCCTTTTGCGCAGTCTCAATTTCTTCCTCTCCATGTCTCTTTCTTTTTCTCACTTTCCAACTCCTCTTTTCGCCCACATCTCTACTTTCCTTTTGTGGTCTCATGGGTGATTGTTCAAATTAGATAAATTATTGTTATCCACCTGTAATATCTCAACATTCCTATTTCAGATGAGTACTTTTTGCAAGTTATTGATTACCACTAATACTTTGACATTTGCTTTTCACCAAGTATTATCTCTACACGTGGTTTCCCTGTTTTCTCTGATTTTTGTCATCTCTCCTTTGCTAATAACTTGGGATAAATGAGGAAAGTACATAAAACATCAAAATATAATTGTAGGATAAATAGAAAATAGGTAGAAAGTATTTCTTTCATTCATATATAGCAAGAACACATTTAAAGGTAACATCACCGTGATTTCTTTTGATTCCCTACTTAATGAACAGTGTTTTTCTTTTCATTGCTTTTTGTAACTTTTAATTATTTTATTGAAGCAGTAGAAGATGATAGGCCTTCTTTATTCTGGGTTTCCCATTTTTCTTCTCTGATTGCTTATTTGAAAATAAATGTTAAAATACATGTATATGTGTGAGATCATTTCCCATTAAGCTTGCAAGAAGTGATGAATGATTTCTAGCAATGAATGATCTGTGTGAATGTTTTAGATTTCTACTTTAGGGAATAATCACATTTTGACAGTGTATCCTTATACATTTTAAGAAATCACCAGTTTTGAATAAAAGTTAAGAGTTTAAACTGCTGATGCATGCATGTGTATAAGTACTTAACAAAGGTCTTTTCCAGGAATTTGAAACAGGAAGGAGATCGAGAGATGTAGGGAGGGAGGTGAGAGTAGATGGGAAGGAGAAATGAAAAGAATTAAGATGTGTTATATTCATGTAACAACTCTCTTTGACAAATGTAATTGTCATGTACTACTGCAAACATGCACTAATGAAATAAAAATTTTAAAAAACCACAGTGTCTCTATACAAAGAGAAATGTTTTCATGTTGGAGCTGTGTTTTCCTGCCTCCCTCACTGAATTTTGAGTCTGACACCTACACATGCTGGGTTGATTTGATAGGTTAAATAAGAAAAATGCAAAAGTTGTAAAAATTGCAATGTTTTAGAATAGTGTAATAATAGGTAATTTTTTTCCCAAAAAGGGAAAATGTAATAAAGTATGAGTGAGAGAGGACAAACTTTCAGATCACTAAAGATTTAATTCTGTCAGTTTTTCTAAAAATGAAAAGAGCTGCCTTACTACTGAGAAATAGTTTGCAGGTTTTCTTTCTACAGTTACATTTTGTCTCAGTTCTGCCTCTGGTATTATTTTATTCTGCAGAGTTCATGACTGAGTAAATCTTATGTGCTTCAGAATATTGCACATTGTCAGAAAAAGAACTCATCGTCAGAAAGGAACTGTAGGTTGTACATATGATTGTACCAGAGGTCCAGTTTTCCTTCTCATTGTTCTAACACTTTGTCCAGATGTACTCTATATAAAGAAAGTTTCTAGGGTCAGGAACACTTCGGAAACTTCAATGAGGGCAATAGCCTTAGAAGTTCATCCTTAATGGGGCAAGTTGTAATGGCTTCATAAGTGGTGTAGTAGATGGGCACGTTAAGAACACCATTATGGTAGTTGAAGTCTACCAACTATTGAAAAGAGAGAAATCACGCGTAGTGCCAAAATAAGGAGTGCTTTCATTCCCTAGTGGGATTGGGGGTGCAGAAGAAAAGAATTTCCCTAGAGGTGAATATAAAGTAACACCTACTTGCTTGATGATTTAATTGTGTTTTACCTTGAGTTCCCATGGGAAAGTCTGTTTTATTTTCAGGTAGTGTTTGGAGGGTAATCCCAAAGGACAGAGGTGAGGACCAGAAGAGAGAAGAGTGTAAGGGACAGGAAAAAATTCCATTAAGATAAGCAATCTGGGCAATGAGGGCTTAAGCCCACTGGAAGGCACATACAGAATGCCTTTTCAAAATTGTCTCCCAAAGAACTCAACTTGACCATTGATTGAGTATCAGTACATTAGTTCCCTTATACTTCTGAGCTGCTCATTTATGGGTAAAGAGAGATCAAGGTGGAAAGCAAATATACCTATAGTGGCAAAACTTGCAAGTAAAAATTGAGTTAAAATTTGCAGAGTGTCTGAGCCTGGCTAAAATCAGAGCTGAGGCTAATATGGAATGATGGCAGTGGTTCTTTGGTGACTGGTGCCTAAGACCCACAATACCCGAGACTCTTCAACTTTTCAGAACTACTGATATATTTCTTGTATACCCACTTGGACAGTACCAATCTAGCTGTTTTGCAGCAGGTGCATGAAAGTGACCACCCATTTGTTTCTATATAGACTCTACTCTTGGTTAAAAATATGTGAAATTTTGGTTGGTGAAAATTACCCAGTTAATGTTTCATTCCAAGCCAATCTTAATGGGACATTTGTTGTTGAATGATGTTTCTGAAATACTTATATCTCAAGTTTCCTATATTTAAGACCTGTGAATAAAAGCTACTCACATTTCATGAGAGTTAAATGACTGACTCTTCAATGTTTTATAAAGCAACTATTTCCATTGTCTTTTTCATATATTACTATTTAACTATAAGATTGAAATCTCAGAATAATCTCAAGCCTGGGACATTCCCATAAGAAGTTATATATTTCCTGAGTCTCTAGTAGGCTACCTTGATCTTTCATGTTTCAAACTGCAGTCCTTTTCCATCATTAGATTTTACAGTTTTCAAAAATCGAGGAAGAAATTTTCTTTCACATTCTTCCTTATGCTGCCTCTAGGCTGAGGAAGAAAGTAGGTAAAACAAAAGATTTTGTTTGCCTTCAACCCAAAAGAAGTTCAAATGGAAGCCTCAAGTGCAATGACCTAAATGACTACTGCTCTTTTATCAGAACCATATGTTTAATAGTTAATAGAATATTCAGTTCAGCAGGGCACAATTTGAAATTTCATTCAGAAGATATATCTTTGTAGGGAAACTTATTTTTCCAGTGAGGGTAATTCCTTTGTGCCTAAGGTTTAAGAAGATTGCAAGAAGCAAAAGCCATGTTTGAGAATATTTTAAGAGTGATCAAATTGATGGTATATAATACAATAAAGTCTGTATCTTCCACCTTGTCCCTATGTACCTGAAGAAAACCGGAATAACTGACAACCCAATTTTTCTCATAAATTAATTTACCCAACAGAGTGGAACCTAATGAGCAGTACCCTGAGATACTAATAGAATAATATTAATATTTTAAACAAATTGAAAATACTGCCCATGACATGAACACAATGCATACTGCATATATGTGATTGTGGACTCCTGCACACATGGGTGAGAATGTGAGTATATTTGCATGCATACAGAAGACAATTTGTATCAGCTAGAAAGAAGCTATTGGTAGATTTTCAGTATTTTTTCCAACTAGTTGGTAAATTCAGCTATAATTAAAATTAAAATATCAAAGCTTATAAGGAAATACACAAATACTCAAAAGGCAATCACAAATACTCAAAAGTCATTACTTCCTAAGTATTTTACTAGATTTTACTAAACCTATGCTCTTGAAGTTATATATGTTTACTATATCTGTATAGTGGGAATACATTTATGGGGTAGCACATTTTCATTAAGGCAGGGTAGGTAACAGTCATAGTACAAATACCTACACTGTGGAAGTCAGCAAATACTACAAATCAGGGCTGTTATATCATTTTAGTGGTTGATCAAACTTAAAAAGTATTGTGGAAATGTTAGTAATGCAAATTTAATTTAAAAATTTTTATTGGTAGCCATTATATTGCTAATGACACAGACTTTTAAGGAAGTACTCTCAAAGAATTTCAAACTCATCTGATTCAGCAACAATGTGGATCCCATTACTAAAAAAAAGTGAATTTATGAGTTTGATTGTTGCTGAATCACTTTTGTGTTCCTCTTTAATGTAAGTGATAATATTAACCAGCATTCATGAATTGTAACTATAGGATAGATATGGGAGTAATGGATAAAGAATAATCAATGAAAATATTCTATGATAATCAATTTGTTATATGTAATTTAAGATACATATATATTAGATTTGTTTTGTAATTGCTTAACACTACATCTGTATATCTTTACATCTGTGTATCTGTGTATCTTAATATACACCTGTTTATCTATTAGATATATTGTCTATATTCTGTGGATATGTATTTTATAGATAATATACTTTATAGATGCCTATATTCTACATATAACATATTCTATAATGTGTTATCATATATTATATCTATATCACATATCTATATCACATATTATCTATATCACATATCATATATTATATCTATAAATTTTTTCACTTTACCCGAAATGATATTAAAGATGAAGATGGTGTGTTTTTATTATATTATTGAGAATTTAGTGATGTGTGATGTGATTAGCTTTGAGGATGGGAGTTACTTGGAAATAAATAAAAAGCATTATTTATCATTCTTTCTCTGGATTTGGTTGTTATTCTTCATCTCTATTTCTATCTTTTACTTCTCTCAAACACAGTTATCTTTTTGTCTCTCCTTGAATAAACTATGAATTTAAGAGAAAATTGAGTAGTCAGATATAGGGGCCCACAGAGGTATAAGTGCCTAGAGACTTCAAGTCACAATATGGCCCTAGTTATTGAACTGCTGCGTTGTTATAGGTACATATTTCCGTTTATTTCATTGGTTACCTGAAATGTTTAGGAAATACTGAATAGGTTGCAGTCTACTTTTAGAATTTGGTTTCTCTCTAAATTTCTTTATTTTTTTTATTTTTTTTTTATTTTATTTATTTTTTTTTGTGTGTGTGGATACCGGGGGTCGACCTCAGGACCTCGCACACCAGCAGGCGCCCATGTCGCTGAGCGATATCACCGGCCCTTTTTTCATATGTGGGTTCCGGGAGTCGAACTCAGGCCCTCGCGCTTGCCAGGCAGGCGCTTACACTGCTGAGCCATCTCACCAGCCCTAAATTTCTTTATTGAAATGAACATATTGCTGCTATCAGGAAGACAGATACTTAATACCTTTGACATGGTGGTTCACAAACTATGACCAAATATGACCCCAAACCTAGAATGGAGTAGTTCCTACTTTTTACATATTATCTATGACTATGTTGGTGCTATAACTGCAGAGTTGAGCCATTTGCAATAGAGATCTTACTGCCCACAAAGCCTAAAATATCTACTATCTGGCTCTTTAAAGAAATGGTATATAAAATGGGATAGGGCCGGTAAGATGGCTCAGCGGCGTAAGCACCTGCCTTGCAAGCGCAAGGGCCCGAGTTTGACTCCCAGAACCCACATACGAAAAAGGGGCCGGTGATATCGCTCAGCGGCACGGGCACCTGCTGGCGTGCGAGGTCCTGAGGTCGACCCTCCGGTACCCACAAAAAAAAAAAAAAAACAAAAAAAACCTCTGGGATAAAGCAGGGATGACAAACTAAAAAAAATACTGACTTAACACAGTGATGTCTGTAATGGATGAAACAATAGGAAAAATGGGCATTTATACTAGATATTAGTAGTCCTTGGTTGAATAAATATAACTTTTCTGAGTCAAAGAGAATAGATTTGTCATTTTCATTTTCCCTAAAGCTTTGAAAGAGTTAAGAATATTCACACATTTTAAAATAATATGACTATAACAAAAATTACAGCATAAACATAGGCTCAATTTATTCTCATCATTTCTTGACTATTAGGAGCCATAGAATCTTTTATCCCCTGTCTCTGTAAATTTTAAGGAAATCATCTTTCTGGTTATATTTATGAAGATATAGCTTTATAAACGAAGACCCAAACATTTCTTTTTCTATTGTGTCTGTTATTTTCATTTTCTTGTTTAATCTCTCTTGTCGCAGAAGTGCACGTTAGAAAAAAATACTGATAAATATGTTACAGCCAGAGCATCCCTCATGTGAAATCCAAAATGCTCCAAAATCTGAAGTTTTTTTACAGGATGCTACAAGTGGAAAATTCCACACCATGAAACTTTGTTTCATGCACAAAATTATTTTAAAATATTGTATAAAAGTTCTTTCAGACTTTGCACATATAATCTATATATAAAACATAAAATGAAGTTTGTGTTTAGACTTGGATCCCCTCCCCAAGCTCTTATTATGTACATTCAATTATTTCAAAATGAAAAAAATCTAAAATCTAATATTTCTGGCCCCAAATATTTTGGATGAGTGGAACACAATCTGTATAAATTTTTATTTTATTTTATTTTATTTTATTTATTTTTGTGTGTGTGGGTAGCAGTGGTCGAACTCAGGACCTCACGCTTGCGAGCAGGCACTTATGCCGCTGAGCCATCTCACGGGCCCTTGTATAAATTTTAGACCTCTTTGCTCTTTCTGTTTAACAGTACCCAACAAACTCAGGTTTAAAAAAATTATATATATATATATATATATATATATATATATATATATATATATAAACAGCAGCAGTAAACCAGAATAGATTCCTTCATTCCTCTGTTTTAGATCTCCTGATACTTTCTTTCAACTTTCTTCATCCTATGTGATACTGTTTCCATATATCTCTTACAGCATTTCTTGTTTGTTGACTTCTACTTAAGTACTTTATTGTATAGTTTTAACATTTGCCTTCTGGTTCCCTAATTGTAGACTGCAGTTAGAAAATGTTCCTACTCTTTTTCTCATCCAATAAACTCACCATTTGATTTTCCTATCTGTAAACCTTTATCAGACAGACTGGTGCAGAAGTCTGGATTTGGAAGCTGGCTGTATGATTAATTCTTTATGTGACTCTGACATTTCTTTAAAATTTAGTATGCTTGTTAGTACAATGAGGAGGGCGGTTTAGGTGATTCAATCCCTTGAGCCCTAAATCCACTCTTGCTTTGAATGATTCTCTGTATAGCTCTTTCTCATCCAAGCAGTTCACAAAACAGATTTTAAACCAGAGCAACATGTGCTCTGCTAGAGGCCTGAACGACTTCAGGACTCAAATGCCCTGATCAGTTTTAGTTTTAACTTGAACCTCAACTTTGTTCTCCACTTACCTTCTTCCTTCCATCCATCCCCTCCCTCTTCCCCGCTTCCTGCCTTCTTGTTTCCTAAGAAACAACCTCTTCAACAGACATTATATAAAACCTGAATCCCATTAAATATTTTAATCAATTACTTTTAACTCAGGTAGATAGTTTGCCATTAAGGGGTTTGCAAAACTATAACCAGCTATATTAGGACACAACTTTTGAGAATCCTCTTAAACAAAATATGAAAAGCAGTTTTGAAATAAAAAGAGATGTATTCATTATATTTTATGTTGCTAGATATGTTCCTAATGATGCAGGCGTGGATTCTTAGAGACACACATTTTCTCTGTTCATTGATGGGTTATTTAAGTTAGTACATGGATTTAGATGTGATTCCACACTGGCTTGCATTCTAACAGGAAAGGTTTTGTGGCACATTAGAAGTATGCTCAAGGAATGTCATCGCAATACTTCAAGGGGCTTTTCTTTAATAAAAGGGCAATAGGGATCAAACCAATCCACTGAATTTGCATGTTTTCCTCTCACATTGCTGAAAACATCTTTTCAAACCAGCTTCAAACTAGAGCAATTAGGCGGGTAATTGCCCTAGTGTGAACTTAGCCTTAAAAGCTTATTCTATGAAACTAGAGTAATTAGACTTACTTCTTCAGTCTTTTTTTTCTTCACCTCATTGTTTTCATGCATTAGGCTAATGCTGCTGTGCTTGGGTTCACTTCAATGCAAAGAAATGTAGGCCAGGGACAGGGGAATAGAAAAGCTTAAATGGATAGGAAGCCCAGCAAAGAAATCTGAAAACCAGCTTGTGACAGCAATGGTGAAAAACTTCTGCATTCTAATAGGGCTTGTTTAACAGCATTTTAATTAATCTGAAATTTGTGACATACCTGCTTGTCACTATCCTTTGTAATGACTATTTTATATTCCTAAAATAGATATACGAAATACTTCATGTTTGCCGGATTATTTAGCAATGCTTGGCTATATCGAATTAATCTTAGTTGCTAACAGGATAACAGTTTGAGTTGTTTTTTCTTCACTTTATCATGTTACAATCATTATCCAAAGGGAACATACCAGTTCAAGTGTTAACAATATGTGCATTGCAAAAATAAAAGTTAAGATTTGCCATCTGTTCAAAACAGATACTATTACATCAGATTTTTAAAAATCACTTTTAATTCTAATACACTTGACTTTGTTTCACTTTATAAAAACTATATATACATTTTTGTGAAACAAAACTATTATATACAAGAAAGGAATCAGAATTAAAATGTAAGACTATACAGCGTACATTGGGCAATGCTTGAAGTAGATGAATTAAAGTGTAATTTCTTGGGATGTGTTCCATAGATGTAAATTAAAAGCTGGGGATGGCATGTGTAATATAATACTCATTAAATATTTGTTCAGTTCAGTAGATTGTATGATTAAAACCTGCAATTTTGTTTTCATGTTTACAATCAAAGTGTCAGTCAGAAGTGCTGTGTGGATCTTGACTTCCAGGTTTCTTTTGTATCCTATACCTCCTCCAACTTCCTCCACATTGTTGGTGATATATAATAACTTCTTGAGACTTCATTATTTCCTTCCCCAAAGGTCTGATATTTGTATGTATGTAAATGGGCCACTTGCCTATAACAGAGCCCACCTTTTCTGTTCAGTGCTGCATGCTGCTCTTTAGTTAGTCTATTTCTTTGTTGCTAGTCTACCTTTGTCGTTCACCTGCATAAATTTTTTCCATTGCCCTGGTACTGATGACATGTGGTCTATTTCAATTCTTACTCCTTCAAGAAATGACCACAGCATCCAAATAAAATGCTAAACAAATGTGATATTAAACCCCTATTTTCAAAAGTATAATTTCAGCTTCTCCAAAATTGAAAAGGAAGTGTTTGAGAGTGATATATATTCAACCATAGTTTATTGATTAGAGTGGAAAAGGGTGCATGAGTTCCTTGTCTTTCAGCTCTGGGTTCTGCGGTAAACCATTGACATTCTGTGACAACAGACCGCTTCCATCCAGAGTAAGGAGAAAGAATTGCATTCATTTCCCACAGGAAAAAACTGCATAAACAAAGCTAAAATGTAGATGCACAATAAATTTCTGGTGTTCTTTTCTTTTTTAAATAATGTGAGACACATGGGAAAGAGAAAGAACTTGGACCTTGAAGTCAGATAGATTCAAGACTCATTTCTGCCATGTGTTGGCTGAGAAGGTCTGGAGAGATTGTTCACATCTTCTCTGAGTCTCATTTTTCTCATCTGATTACCATAGACAATTATCTCTAAGACTGTAGTGAAGACTAAATGAGGTTATATGCAAAGCCCATTAATAACACCTGTTATGGAACAGTCACAAAATATAGTAATTAAATGTATCACTCCAAATCTAGAGTTGATATGGCTGTGAGCTCCTGAAGGCAGGAACCTTGTCATTCATATAATTTCTGGGGCCCATCACTGTGCCTAATATATACAAAGAATCATGCATTTTATTAAGAGGATGGACAAATGAATGAGTAAAGGAATGCATGAATAAATGGTTAGAATGCAAATGAATGTGGATATAGTACAGTAGGTCAAAAAAGAAGAAACACTTTACAATCATTGATTTCTATTGTCTCTGTGATGGGCAATAAAATTATTACTGTCATAGAGAGAAGAGTAGAATGGGAAGATTCGTGGAAAAGAACCCAAAAAATCCTGGTCCTATTACTTACTAGCTGAGATAACTTGACACAAACCTAAAGTATTAAAGTCCTCATTTGTTAAGTGAGGGCAGAGTATCACATGATCTTTAGCATGTCATTTACCCTTTCCTTCTAGACTCTCCTGAAGTCCATCACTTCGAAGGATGCCAAAGTTTACACTAAGAACATACACTGGGGACTTGAGGGGAAATTAATCTTAATGCTCCTCATTCCCACTCACAAATCTCCAGTCTCAACCTCTCTCATGAACAGATTTTAGCAAACAGATTCACAAGATAAATAAACAAACATGTAGGAAGGTAGGGACATTTTACATATGGACTTACTTTTAAAGGAAACTGGAAAAAATATAGTAGAGTATACTTAATTAGCACAGATTCTGAAAAAATAAATGTGTTAATTAATCACTAAATTTGATTATCAAAAGGTCATACTCATATATACAACAAAACATAAATCAGAAATTAGAGACAGATATTTTTCCACCTAGCTCCTGTCCTGTAAAATTATTCCAAGCTCCTAATGCAATTTGCAGGAGATGTATATATTAAGATGTGGGTGTCATGGTTTTTTTCATATTAAAAGCTTTAAAATTATTCTGATATTGTGGTGTCATGAGCTTTTAAAAACTGTTAACTGCATTTTATTCCTCTCAGCATGTAATTACTCAATTACTCTTTCTCAAAACACTTACTTCTTGCTTTTATTGTTGGTGTATTGCTCATGTGATGATGTTACTGAAGAATCAGAGCTTCAAAGACTTTAACTTTCTCATCCAAAGTAAAATAACCTAATTGAACAGCTGTAGAAGAATAGGAAAGCAGCATGAGACCAAAAAGAGGTTACATGGTGGGAAGCTTGAGCTGCCAAATACCAATTCACACCTGTTTTAGGTCTACAGATAACATCAGGGGTGCTATTTAAATGGACTCTGTGTACAAATTATCCATTGTTTGGAGTCACTGAAATGAACTATATTGATCCTTCTTTTTGGCAATTATTCCAGTTAAGTGGATGCACCATTTATCACGGTACTGATTATGTGGGCTTGGTAGTAGGCATCAAAGTAAAAGTTTAGTAGGTATCAAAGATAAATCTATAAGTGAAATTCATACTTTCTAAGGTTCCATTCACACTCACTAATGTCTAATGTTACATAGTAACATGGAATGTTCCATGCACACAAAAGAAAATACTGCAGAAATGAGGGTGAGGATGATGATTAAATGTCCCACATTGAGTGCATTGAGATTTCAAATGTCAATATGAGGACAGATAACTTTGGGTAGGAACTACCTGCTGTTCTTGGTACAAGATATTTAATACTGTAATTTTCTAATTCTAACAAGTTTATTCTCTGAGACGTAGGTCACATTTTCTTTACTAAACTAACAAATTTATTTGAGTAGTATAAAGTTAACTTACCACAAGCAATTAACATAATGCATTAATGATCTAAACAGATAAAGCCCATTTGTGGCTATCCAATTTAGCATTCTAAATTATTAAACCATATATTGGTTTCTGTTCTATGTTAATATAATTTTTTAAAGATCAAAATTTTCATTTTTTAATTTTTAACAAGCAAACTATATTCCATTGCAGGCCAGATTTCCCAAAACAATTCCATTCAAATTGAACATGTAATGATGTATTTTTATAAATAATCAGCACCTTAAAAAAAAAAGCAATGACTGAGAAAAGATAGTGAATTCAAATTTATGAAAATTGAACTGAACTGTAAAATATAAAATGAAAATATCAGTTTTACACAAGTTTAATTTTTTGATATAATATTAATGGACCATACTGATTCTGCAAATAAGTCTGAATTTTGAAATGTGTTTTACTGGAAATGATAGAGAGTCGTTGGTAGATTGGTTAAACCATGAGAATTTAGTGAAATGAAAGAGGAAAGTTTCTCTGAAACAGGAACACTTTATTTTTTTAAAGAGAAGAAAAAACAAATCAAAAAAGAACAAAATTTCAAAACAACATAATAGGAGGGTAACAATGGTTAATACATTACCTATTGTTATCATTAAGTTAGTTACTCAGGGTACAAGATATCAGCATTCATTTGTCCAAACATTACTGGCACAAACCTTACTCTTCAATGAACTAAGTAAAATTAGTAGTGTATTTATCTTAACCATCTTATATATAAATACATTTTTTTTCTTTTCCCTTCTTTCTTTTCCCCATTCCCCCATCCCAGTCTCTCTTTCCTTTTGGCCAGTTTCTTTTTTCTGTGTGTGTGGGTACCGGGGGGTCGACCTCAGGACCTCGCACGCCAGGAGGCACCCATGCCACTGAGCGATATCACCGGCCCATTTTTCATATGTGGGTTCCGGGAGTCGAACTCGGGCCCTTGCGCTTAAGCCGCTGAGCCATCTCACCGGCCTGACCAGTTTCTTTTTGATTCACCATATCTATTGTACATTTAGGATCTTATTTACTCTTTCAGTTTCTCATACTAGGGCAATGATACGATGCTTACACATGTGTGTCCAGTTTATTTCACTTATGAGTATTTTCTCAAGTTGCACACATTTACCTATAAAACTTTCCAGTTTATCCTTATATATGGCTGAATAGTACTCCATTGCATAAAAATACCACATCTTTTTATCCATTCCTCAGTTGATGGGCATTTGGGTTTTTTCCAAGATCTGGCTATTACAAATTGTGCTGCTATACACAAGGGTGCACATATATCACCGTGGTACGATGTTTTTAATTCTTCTGGGAAGATACCTAGAAGGGGAATAGCTGGGTCAAATGGGACCTCCAACCCTAGTTTTTTGAGGAATCTCCACTCTGATTTTCACAGTGGCTGTACCAGTCGACACTCCCACCAACAGTGGAGAAGGGTTCCTTTTTCTCCACAGCCCCTCCAGCATTTGTTATCAGTTGATTTCTTGATAATAGCCATTCTTTCTGGGGTGAGATGGTGTCTCAGTGTTGTTTTAATTTGCATCTTTCAAATGACTAGTGATGTTGCACATTTTTTTGTATATTTATATGTCATTGTATTTCTTCATCTGAGAAATGTGTATTCATCTCAGATGCCAATTTTTGGAGTGGGTCTTTAAATTTGAGAGGTCTGATTTTTTTGAGTTCTTTGTATGTTCTTGAGAGTAATCCTTTGTCTGAGGAACAGCTGGCAAACATTTTTTCCCACGTTGTGGGTTCTCTCTTCACTCTGTTGGTGGTTTCCCTTGCTGTGCTAATGCTTTTTAATAAGATGAGATCCCAGTTGTTGATTCTTTGTGATAGTTCCTATGCAGTTGAGGTTTTATTCATAAAGTCTTTGCCTACACCAATGTCTTCAAAGGTTTTACCTATCCTACCTTCCTGCAGATTTAATGTTTCTGTTTTAATATTTAGATCTCTGATCCATTTTGAATTTAGTTTAGTGCATGGTGAAAGATATTGGTCTAGTTTTAATCTTTGGTATGTGCAGAGCCAGTTTTTCCAGCACCATTTATTAAAGAGGCTATCTTTCTTCCAGCGAATGTGTTTGGCACCTTTGTCAAAGATAAGTTGGCTTAGTATGCCTGGGGTTGTTTCAGCATCTTCTAATCTGTTCCATTGATCTTCAGGTCTGTTTTTTTGCCAGTACCACACTGTTTTTATCACTGTAGCTTTATAGTATAATTTCAAGTCGGGGATTGTGATACTCCAGCCTTGCCTTTCTTGCCCAGTATTGCCTTTGCTCTTCTAGGTCTCTTCTGATTCCAGATGAATTTTAGGATTGTTTTCTCTAATTCTGTGAGATATGCTGTTGGAATTTTGATTGGAATTGCATTAAATCTGTATAACACTTTTGGAAGTGTGGCCATTTTCACTATATTGGTTCTTCCGACCAAAGAACAAGGGATATCTTTCCATTTTCTGATATCCTCTTCAATCTCCTTTTTCAGAGTACTGTAGTTTTCAGTGTAGAGATATTTTACATCCTTTGTGAGGTTGATTCCTAGGTATTTCATTTTTTTTGGATGTTATCGTGAAAGGTATTTTTTCCCCAATTTCTCTTTCAGTAAGTTTGTTATTTGTGTACAGAAAGGCTATTGATTTTTGAGTATTGACTTTGTATCCAGCTACACTACTAAATTTCCTTATTAAATCTAGCAATTTTTTAGTGGAGTTTTTGGGGTCTTCTGTGTAGAGTATCATGTCATCTGCAAATAATGATAGTTTAACTTCCATTCCAATCATTATTCCTTTTATTTCTTTCTCTTGTCTAATTGCTCTGGCTAAAGTTTCCAGGACTATGTTGAATAAGAGTGGGGACAGTGGATATCCTTGTCTTGTTCCTGATTTTAGAGAGAAGGCTTTCAGTTTTTGTCCATTTAGTATGATATTGGCTGTTGGTTTGTCATAGATAGTTTTTATCAGATTGAGATAAAGACCATCTATTCCAATTTTCTGTAGGGTTTTTATCATGAATGGGTGCTGGACTTTGTCAAAAGCTTTTTTCTGCATCTATTGAGATGATCATATGATTTTTGTCTTTGGTTCTGTTAATATGGTGTATTACATTTTTTGATTTACATATGTTGAACCATCCCTGCATCCCTGGGATGAATCCAACTTGGTCATGGTGTATAATCTTCTTGATCATTTGCTGGATTCTGTTTGCCAGTATCTTATTGAGGATTTTTGCATCTATGTTCTTTAGGGAGATTGGCCTGTAGTTCTCTTTCTTAGTTGGGTCCTTCTCCAGTTTTGGTGTCAGGGTAATGCTTGCTCCCAGGAATGAATTTGGGAGTATTGCTTGCCTTTCAATTTTATTAAAAAGTTTGAGAAGTAGTGGTGTTAGATCTTCTCTAAATTTCTTGTAGATTTCGGCAGTGTATATCCATCAGGACCTGGGCTTTTCCTTGTTGGGAGGTTTTTAATTACATCTTTGATTTCATTGGTTGATATTGGCTTATTTAGGACTTTTAAATCTTCTTGATTCAGCTTTGGTAATTCATACATATCTAGCAATCTGTCCATTTCTTCTGCATTTTCCATCTTAGTAGAATATAAATTTTCAAAATAGGTATAGATAATCTTCTGGATTTCTGCAGGGTCCACCATAATATCACCCTTTTCATTTTCAATTGCATGGATTTGAGTCTTTTTTTTTCTTTTTTATTAAGGTTGGATAAGGATTTGTCAATATTATTTATTCTTTCAAAGAGCCAACTCTTTGCTTCATTGATTCTTTGTATTATTTTTTTAGTCTCCAATAAGTTAATTTCTGCTCTGCTCTTTATAATTTCCTCCCTTGTACGAGCTTTTGGCTTAGCCTGCTCTTCTTTTTCTAGAAGTTTGAGGTTCACGATTAAGTTGTTTATTTGCACTTGCTCTATTTTCCTGATATAGGTATTTAATGCTATAAACTTCTCTCTTAGGACTGCTTTCATTGTATCCCATAAGTTCCAGTATGTTGTACTGTCATTATCATTCAGTTGCAGAAAGTGTCTAATTTCTTCTCTAATTTCATCTGTGACCCATTGGTTGTTCAGGAGGGTGCTTTTTAATTTCCATGTGTTTAGGGAGTTTTTGTGATTTCTTTTGCCATTGATTTCCAATTTCATTGCACTATGGTCTGATAATATGCATGGGATAATTTCAATTCCTTTGCATTTACTTAAGCAGGTTTTATGAGCTAGTATGTGGTCTGTTTTGGAGAACGTCCCATGTGCAGCTGAGAAGAATGTGTATTCTGATGTTGTGGGGTGGAACACTCTGTAGACATCTACCAAGTCCATTTGTTCAAAAGTTTGGTTCAGTTCTACTATTTCATTATTGATTTTTTGTCTAGTTGATCTATCTTTTTGTGACAGTGGAGTATTGAGATCCCCCAATGTAATTGTATTAGTGCTTATTTGATTTTTCATGTCCCTTAACACTTGTTTTATATAGTTGGGTGCACTGGTATTTGATGCATATATATTTACGATCGTTATCTCTTCCTCTTGGATTGTTCCCTTTACAAGGATGTAATGACCATCTTTATCTCTCTGAATCATTCTTGCCTTGAAATTCACTTTGTCTGCAAAAAGAATAGCTACCCCTGCTTTTTTCTTGGTTCCTGTTGCATGGAGTATTGTTCTCCATCCTTTGACTTTCAGTCTATGAATTTCTTTCTGAATTAAATGTGTTTGTTGTATATAGCATATTGTTGGATCTTGCTTCTTGATCCATTTTGCCAGTCTGTGCCTTTTGATTGGTGAATTGAGACCATTAACATTGATGGTTAAAACTGATATGTATTGACTTATCCTTGTCATGTTATTTTCCTGTTGTTGGTTCCCCCTCTTTTCTTTTTTTCCCACTATCCCTCTGTTTAATTATCTGCCCTGAATGGTGGATTCCTTCTGTTGGGATTCCTGGAGTTGTAGTCATTGTTATCTCTTTGTAGAATGTCCTTCTGAACATTTTTGAGTGCTGGTTTGGTGGTCATAAATTTTCTCAGATGTTTTTTGTCATGAAAGTATTTTATTTCTCCATCAATTTTGAAAGATAGTTTTGCAGGGTACATCAATCTGGGTTGAAAGTTATTTTCCTTTAGAGCTTGAAATATGTCATTCCAAGCTCTTCTTTACTTGAGGGTTTGTGCTGAAAAGTCAGCTGTGATTCTGATGGGTTTTCCTTTATAGGTGATTTGTCTATTGTCCCTAACAGCTTTTAAGATTCTGCCCTTCTGTTGAATTTCTGGGATCTTGACTATGATATGTCTGGCTGAAGATATTTTTTTTGATCATGTCTATTTGGAGTTCTAGAAGCCTCATTTATATGAAGATCAAATTCTTTTTCTCTACCAGGGAAATTCTCCATTATAATGTCTGTGAACAGGGTCCTGATGTGATTTATGCTATCTCCTGCTTTTTCATTTATTCCAATTATTCTTATGTTATTTATCTTTGAGTCATCTAGCAGCTGCTGGATTGATTTTTCGTGGTTCCTTGCCATTTTTAAGAATTCTTTCTTTTCATGATCACTAATTGCAAGCCTGTCTTCTATATCTGAGATCCTGTCCTCACATTGGCTTAATCTGCTACAAATACTTTCAATGGAATTTTTGTTCTCCTGGATATCTGCTTGAATCTGCCTCATGGATTCCATTTCTTTCCTATGCTGAGCATTCATGGTTTCTATAATTTTCTTAAGCTCGTCTATTTTTTTGTCTCTATCAGCTATAGTGTCCTTAAGCATGGTCTTCATTGTGGACATTATCTCTGCAGTTATCTGTGAAATTATTTCTGATTTAATATTTTCCAGAGCCTCATTCAGTTGCTTTGTTGTTACCACTTCAGATAGGCCAGGTGGGTGGCTTTCGGATTATCCCACTTCATTGCCCCCTAGGTTTGCCTTTGGTGAATTGGATGTGTGGGGTTGCATCTTGTTTAAGTGTCATCTCATTTTCTTTTCTTTCTTTAGTTTAATTCCTGGGGTGATATTTGTAAATTACCTATGGTAGGTTACTTTATTGCTAGTGTTCAAGATCCTTAGGAGATGACTACTTCTCTGCAGTATCTTCCAAGTGAAGCTTGTTTTTGGGTTTTGAGCTTGCTGCCAGATCCTACCTCTTCAATTTGTTGGATATGAGAAGTTGCTACCTGTTTGGCCCAGTCCTTGGTTTTTTGGTACTGTGCCACTGTATTTTCTGTGACCCTTAGTCAATCTCAATCATGAAATATCAGGAAGGAAATCTGTTTAGAACAATTATTTCACTTTTGGCTATAATGGTACCTAAAGCATCAAACAGCCTAGAAAATGACAGACTGAGCTAACCAGTTATTTGCCACTTTTAACCCCGTAAAGTAGAGTTGTGGTTATATAACAAAATCTAAAACACACCAGAAAAATTATATGCAGTATACAAGTACTTACTATGTCAATTTTGCCCTCAGGAGTTTAAATTTAAAATGAGTTAAGGAGGAAATACAGTATTGGGAGAAGAGGAAGGAATTAGATGTAAGGTTGGAGGACCAAGAGGGGTCCCACTAACATTGGGAAACTGGTGCAGAGGACTGGTGGGAAAAAGAGAAGGAAGGGATAAAAGGAAGAACAGATTAGAACCACAGTCACAAAGAGGTTAGAGGCTCTGTTTACACTCATATAAGAACCAGATAGAATAATGAAGGAAAGAGCAAACAGACAAACAGAAACAAAAATGAAGACAAAAACAACAAAACAAACAAACAAAACAAAAATAAAACCCCTCAAAAAAAATAAAAAAAAAATAAAAAAAACAAGAGAAAAACCCCTTCACCAGAACAAAAAACAAATGAGAGAAAAAAAAAAAGAAAAATAATCAGTTCCAGGTGTTGACTCTGCTGTAGGCAGGCACTGTGTGATGACAGAGTCCTGTTCCGTGCAGGTCTGTCCCTGCAAGCCAGGAGCAGCCCTTTGGCGGGGCGGTGGACAATAGCTTGTACACTCAGGTGGAGACCAGTCTCATTCGACTGCCACGGTCAGTGCACTTTCTGTAGGCCTGAGAGCTGCGGCGCCGTGCTGGGTCTGGAGCGCTGTGTTTTTGCACCATGCTGAGTTTCGCTGCACCCCCGCACAATGGCGCCCAGCCAATCGCTCTCTGGCATGGGACAGCTGCGCCTCAGAGGCACTCACCGCTGGCCAGAGTGGTCTTTCGCTGCTCCCCTGCACTGTCGCTGTCTCCCGATCCTCTGCGGGGCCCCCCCGGGGGCGCCGGCTGTCACCGTGTGTCCACAGATTTGAGCTTCTGCCATGCTGCGGTTCCTGGGACAGGGCAAGAGGAATATTTTTTTTAAAAAAAATTTAAACCTACCCTCCAAATACGGTCCTGAAATAATGATTACATATTATGTACGTGTGGCAACTCCCCATGAGGATTATGATCATTATGTACTGCAAGCATGTATGAATAAAAAATAAAAATTGAAAAACATGTTTCAAATACAAATAACAGCCTATTAAGTAACAAATTACAAATTGACCTTCAGCCTTGTGATGAAACAATTACTCCAGGGTCATAGACATCTAAATCTAAGCAATCCTATGAAAAATTTTAAGTTTGTCCTCTCTCCAAAGTGTTTCCTGGGTCAAGTACTTACCCTTTGTTGCTTCTTTCTTTCTTTCTTTCTTTCTCTCTCTCTCTCTTTTCTTTTCTTTCTTTCTTTCTTTCTTTCTTTCTTTCTTTCTTTCTTTCTTTCTTTCTCTCTCTCTCTCTCTCTCTCTCTTCCTTACTTCTTTCTTTCTTTCTTTCTTTCTTTCTTTCTTTCTTTCTTTCTTTCTTTCTTTCTTGGATTTTTGAGACAAAGTCTTGCTATGTAGTCCAGGCTGGTCTTGAGCTCATTATGTAGCCCAGGCTGGCCTCAAACTTGCAGCAGTCCTCTTGTCTCAGCCTCCCGAGTGCTGGGATTACAAGTGTGCATCCCCACAGCTGGTGCTACTAGTATTTTCTAAAAGTATTTTTGGAAATAAGTTCTTTATTCACAGTCTTCAACTGTAAAGGGGCAAGAGTTTATTTGTTTTCTAACACACTAGCTTCCCCAGTTTGGGTATTGACAAAAGACAAGTCTTCTGGTTTGGAGATACAGAAAAGCTTACTACTCACAATGATAGAGTCTAACACCCACAGGGCAACAAAATGAGGGCTGGTAAGGAACAATTGCTATTACAAGTGAGGTTCAAAAAAGGGAACCTCCCTTTAGGTAACCTCAATCTTTTATACTACACCGTAAGTATGCCTGCTCCTTGCTCCAGAGGGAAGTGCTAATCCTATTTCCAGAGGCTGTGATCAAACTTGTCCTTTGCTACAAGGTGTGATTTTATCACAATCCCCCATGGCTCTTCACTATTCAATTATACTTGAAAAGATAGTCCTGAACAGTAGAAACTCAGCTATTGATTCCTTTCCTTACAAAATGTACAGAAACCCAAGTGAGCCATAAAAAAAAAGCTTGATTCACTAGTGAAAATGAAAGCAAGTGAGTCTGTTAGAGGAGTATTCTTTAATCTTCTCTAATTTATTACTTTAAAAAAATCAAATGCAAACTTCAGGATTCTCATTAGGAATGCATTATCTGTTGTGGATCTTAAAGTAAATCCTCATATAAATTGTCTCAGAGCTTAATGATTGAAAATTGTCATCATGACACATGTGCACATTTTGAGTGGACACTTATATGCAAAGTTAGCTTACATCCCTGGAGATTGAGGAAATTGTGACATACGAGAATCCTTAAACTTATTTAGACAGCAATCATTTCTTTTTTAAGAAGAGTTGATTTAATGAGTTTCATCACACCTGCCAATCAGTTCCAACCAGTAGTCAATTAGGTAGTAAGCCAATGTAACATGTTAAAGAATAATAATGATCAACTTGATTTGAGTGACTTGATTTTACTCTCACTTCCCTTCAAATGGGTTAGGCATTATAATTAGCCAAATAACTAACATTTACCATATTTCTTTCTATGAAAATGATTAGGAACCACCATGGAAATGGCAATGACCTAAAAGAACATGGGTTTTTGGAAATAGGCTCTAAGTTGAGTCACAGCTCTGAACAAGTAGTAACATGGTAGTAAATGTCCTGGGGTAATTTTTCTCTGTAATAACTACTTGAGAGTGCTACAAAAGGTTTTATTAAATAATATTTGCCAAGTGCCTGATATGTTAAGTGATAGCTAAGATTCTATATATTGTCCTTCTTTCATTTGCCTTTGTTTTCTTGCATCTTTAGTTGACCCATGATCTTCATGTTTTCTGCTAATTTTGCAAGAACCCAGTCTTTTAGATTTGAGTTTTAACTTTCTGTAAAGCTGTTTTATGCTACTATAATAGTGCAGTTTACTTCATGATGATCTTGTGTTTGTTCGTTATACAAACATTGGATTGCAGCAAATGCAATTAAAGACCAGAAACCTAAAGGGGAGAGAGGAAAACAGACACAAAATTTTAGTGTCAGAGAGTACAACTAAAATTACATGAATTGAACAAAGAAAGAAGAAAAATGAGAATAGAGATGAAGAAAATAGGAAGAGTGAAAGAAGCAGCTCCTGTGAAAGGAACAGAGAATATAGAAAGTGTAAAGGAAATAGCATCAGCCTAAAATCAAGCCTTAGGTCTGGTCCTTCTGTAGGTGACCTTGCAAGGAATTTCACCTTGTAAAGGCCAAAAATGAGGGTGAGATTAGAGGACCTCCTAAAATTACCTTCAGGATTATATTCTTTCACTACTTTTAAAAAGTATATACAACTAACTACTGTAGTCTATAATATTTACAACCAAATTTAAAATATAGTGGAAGGTAAATTTTATAATTTGTACTTCTCAAGTTCCTGTAAACTATATCAGTGATGGGATTTGCAGCTTAATTAAGAAGTATGTCAGTGCTGATGATAATAAGGCTTTTTTTCCATATAAAATGATTCTCCTGAAAGCATATCTGATCAGCTATAATAGAATTATCAAAGTACTTATGAGAACTTGCCAGAAACATAGACCAAACCTCACGTCAAGTGTTTGGTAAAATACATATTCAACACCATTGCAGTCATCCTTGAAGCTCTCCTTTCACATCACAGCTCTACAGAGACATCTGTTAGATAGTTAATTGAACAAGGAACGCAAGTACGAATATGGCTAAATGCAAAATGAGGACTGTTTGGGAAGCAAAGTGGAAAATATTGCTTTTCTGAAAGCTAAAATTTATAGAATTGAAAGGGCAAATCAGAAAAGACTACCTCAATTTTATACTCTAAATTTTTATTTCCTGAGTTTAAAAGATCTAATACTCATTAAAAACAGAAGACCTAAACTCTTAATTTTTAAAATATAAATATGAGTGCTTATTGGGTATCACATATTTTCATCAATGGAATGTTGAAAAAGAATTGTCTGTTCATTGTTTACCACAAGAATGAATTTTTTGCTGTATTTCCAGCATCTAAAATACTGTGTTGGTGCCATAATAGAAGTAAGTAAATTTTTGCCAAATGGATGTGTATCTTCATGACAATCCCATGAAACTCACACTATCACTTTTGTTTTACTGCAGGAGAACCTGAGAGGTAGGAAGTTCACATAGTTTGTTGAAGTCTACCTAATTCGCAGAGTTGGAATTTGGATTTTGCTTTTGATATTCCAAAACCTTTTCTTTCCCTTTATACTTGAGGGTATTCTAATGAAATCAGCTTGTAAAAGTTGAGGTGCCAAAAATAATCCAAAAAGCATCATATCAATTATTAAACATGTACTATGTATTGGGTATGTGTTGAATGTTTCGTTTATATCATTATATTTAATTTTTGTGGTAACCCTATTGGGTTGAGTGTCTAGTTTAGCAATGTAAAATCCAGAACTTGGCAGCCTAGATTTGAATTCTGGCTTTTATTCCTACTAGTTCTCAGAACTCCGGTAAGTTGTTTAAACTCATGCATTGACTTCTTCATAGTGATGCTGTGTATGAGGGACTACATTGGTAGAAATAGATAGACCACATGATACAGTGTGGGGCAATAAATTGTGGTAATACATTTTAGTTTTTACCTGAGAACATTCAGGTTTAGCAAATTAACCTTTTGGTTAAGGTTTCGGATGTTGATAGTAAAGAATCAACAAATAGCACACTTTGCTAGAATTATGGGGTAATTGGGAAATAACATGAAAGAGTACAGACTGATTTAGCATTTTTGATCATGTTTAAGACACAATGTTAAGATTCATGCCAATTTCACAGGTTCTAATGTAAAATAAATAAAATAAATCAAACAACCCTCCACTCCCCGAGTAGCTAGTTGTGGTAGTAAGATTCACATTAATTTAGGGATATTAAAATCTCAGATTGTATGTAGTTTATAGTCAATAAAATATGGTAGATAGGAGATCAAATTTTTACTTTTATGACTGGCTAAATGATTTTAAAGAATGCAAAATTTATCTGTGAGCAAGTGAATTACTAAAACTGAATCCTATAATTAGACTCTATTTTTTCAGGTAATCACAGGCATTATTGAGCTACCAACTGGCTGTTCCTTTAGGAGTACAATTTCCATGCATGCAAAGGATAGTTAATAAAGACCTATGGGGAAAAGGCCACCTCCCTAGAGGAAGGAGAAAGAAAGCATCTGGTCTCTGGGCATTCGGTTTCTCCTTCCACATACCAATCATAGTTCACTGCTCCTACTGAAGTGGTGGGGATTGTTACATTAGTAAGTACCATCCCCTTAAAATGAAGGACTCTCAGGAACAAGGTAAATCTTTCATTGCATGGCAGAGCAAGCATGAAGTATAAGTTTGTCCAACTTCAACACCATGTCTTTATCCACTGTGCTAAGCATATTTAAAAACAGGAAGAATGACATATGTTAAATAATACACTTCTAAAAATTAAACCTCAGAATACACTGTGACTTATGAAAAATGCTAAAGGTTCAAAGGATCATGTAATTTTAAATTTAGAACCAACTCTGAAAATGAACTATTGAGATATAAGCAGTGACCACTGATAGATTAAAGTCCTAATTTATTAAAAGTAATTATGCTTAAATGAGCTCATTTTCATATGCAAAAGAATCATACCTGAGATTAATAAAATGTTTAGTATTTAGTCAAATTGTTTACAAGATTGATACTGAGTATTCCTATAGAAGAGAATGATTTTAGAAATGAATGAAAGATAAATGTTGATTTTTCTGAAAGTTAGAAAAAATGAGTTAGTGAAATGGTAATGATTATTGGCAAAATGGTGCAGCAGATTGCCAGATGGATAATATGTGAACTCCTCAGGAAGAGAAGCATGATTACTTGTATCCAGCATAGATTTTATTACAGTTAATTATTCAAACTCTCCTCAGTGTGCTCTATGCCAGAAAGCTGTACCTTTTCTGAATTATTTTCATTACTTATCAACATTATCATCTTTTTCTATTTGATGGCTCCTCTCCCTCATGAGCTTGGAACTACAACTCTAAAAATTTCCTCTCAGGTCCAATGCACTGTAAAACTTTGGGAACCACCAACAATCTGCTAGTAGAGAAGCAGATTTGACTGACAGCCCCAGATCTCATCCCTTTTGGTCAGCCGTTGCTTGTATACTAAAGCGATGCTGTCTTCTAAACATTCCCAAGCAAAGACTGAGTGTGATAATGGTGTGATAAAGGCCTATACCTGTAGGAGTTGAGATTCTTCTGGGAGCCGTTGTCTTAAGAATTTCTCTTTGTTCTGACCAAGGCTTTCTTAGAAGCATGATGGAATCTGAAACTTGATCTGACTCTATTTTCTTTCCTTTCTGCTCTTCTGCTAGAGGTTTTAGATTGGGATTTTGTGTTGAATGTCCTTATTTATCCATTTCTTTCTCTTTCCCCTTCACTTTCATATGTATTTCCTTCAATAAAGCTTTCATCTCTTTAACGTGGAGACATTAACAGCAAAGAGATTACTCATTAGTGACAGAAGGAATCATTATTTAGAAATGTAAAGCTCTTTCTCTGGTAAAGGTATGCACTTACGGTCCTTCCTTTTTTCCTTCAAAATTCCTTGCATCATAGATATGGTATGTTTCTTCATTCTTTTAATATTGCAATTTGTGCTTATCTTGCTTTGACGAATGGAGTGTGGGAAGAACTGACAGTTTACTTGTTTGGGCAGAGCTCATAAAGCACTGGGTTTCTCTCCTTGCCTTCTTGTGTTGGTGTCATTCTCCATAAAAGAACCTACCCTAGCTTACTCAGAACTAAGGAAAAAGAAAACTTATATGGAATACTCCTGATTCAAACCCAAAGCCTTGAGCCAAGCATAATCAATGCACAACCTAGAACAAAGCCCCATGAAGAAATAAGAGAGAGAAAATCAATGCTTATTGTTTAAGACACTGCATTTTAGAGTGATTTATTATGCAGAATTATCTGAAAGACTCAATTTAACTCTATGCTAAAGATTCTCATCCTTGAAACTATTGACTTTTTAAGACAGGTAACTATTGGGAGGAAAAGGAGTTCTTCTACACGTTGCAGAAATTTACCTTTATCCTTGACATTCTCTCACTAGATGCCAGTACCAATATTCTCCTCCTAAGTTGTGTCAACCGAATATGTCCCTTGAGTGCCAAATGTCTATTGGATGGGAGGCAAAATCATTAATAGTTGAAAACCACCATTCTGCACTCTAACCATTACCTGATATGATTGTTAAAGTTTGAAAATTATGCAGTAGATGCTACGGTCTAAATTTTTGTGTTATACCAAGGAATATCTGCTGGTGCCTTCATCTTGGATTCTTCAGCTTCCAGAACTATAAGCAATAAATATCTATTGTTTATAACTGAACCAGATGAATTCTTTTGCTATAGTAGCTTGAATTGTTTGAGAGTGTTATTGATCAAAACTGGTTTTCCTAGCACTGTGAAGATTCTCAATACAGTGTTCACCTTAATTTGAGGAAGAGGAGTTTAAGTAAATCAAGCCACCTATAGGAACTAGTATTTTTGACTTGCTGGTACCTGTGGTACCCAGAAAAGTAGAAGCGCATGGATAGTGTGAGAGTGGAAGTGAGAGTAGGGTCAGAAAGAAGAAAACAAGAAGAATGAATAACTCTTACTTTTGACACTTTCGTGGTAGTATTTATTATACCTGTTTCCCCATAAAGCATTTTCTCAAGTGAACATAGCTAGGGCAAAATGCATAAACATAGTTGAGGCTAAAAAGCAATGTGGGAAAACTCAATCAGCTCATAATGTACAGGAAAATGTTGGAGTTCAGGGTTTTCCATCATGCACTGGCGCTAGAAAATCCTTCTATTTAATAATGTAGAAAGGTCATGGCTTTTTACATAAGAATAAATTCAAGATGGGCCAACTTCAATTATGACAATAAGCTGTCTTTTACGTTATTTGATATCCAGAACAAACACGTAGTATGTGGGAAAACGAACAGCATCCATAGCATTATGATTTTTGAAATTAAATTGTTAACAACCAATACCAATTACAGGACCAAGTAAACATAGAGAAAAACCAAGCAATTTAAACAAGAAAATTAAATACTGGCCTTTAAAATAACTATCATTAATATATTTAAGAAAATAGATTAAAAGAAGGTGAATTCTTCCCAAATCTGGATTTTATTAAAGTAAAACAGTGGGACTGGAAAATTGCAAAATAAATTAACTAAGGATAGAATTTAGAAACAGATTCAACAGTAAATTTGACGGAGGAAAACCAATAATTAGTAATCCAAATGTGTCCCCCCAAAATTCATGTGCTAAGAAATTAACCTATGATGGATTTTGGAAGTGGGGACTTTTGGGTGTATAAATCATAAAGCTTCTGCCCTTATAAATGGATTCATCTGTTTTAGTATGTCTTATGCTGCTATTAACACAATATCACCGATTGGGGACATTATGTTTGCTTATTGTCCTCGTACAATATCTATGATCTGCATCTTGAGATGGTTTTCTTGTAAACACAGTTTCATCACATGGTTAGAGAAAAGGATGGCATAAGAGGCCTACACAAACTTACTTTTATACGAGACCTATTCTCCAGACATCTGTTAACTCACTGATCCACTAATCACATGAATGGATTAATTGACTCATGGGAAGAGCTCTATGAATCTCTTTAAATTCTCCCTTGGTCACAACTCTTGTTGCTTTGTAATGAGGATTAAAATTCAACGTGAGTTTCAAAGGGGACAAACAATATCCAAAATTTAGAATTTATTAAAAAAATTATAAAACAGTTGGACAGAGAGCTTTTAGTCCTTTTCGTCTTGCTGCCCATGCTATGGGGACACAAGTTCCTTTACTCTGGAGGACACGTTATTCAAGGTGGCCTCTTAGAAGCAGACAGCACTTCTCACCAGAGGCCAAGATCTTTATCTTGAACCTCCAGTCCTTTAGAACTGTGAGCAGTAAATTTCTTTCTTTTTTTTTTTGTGAGTACCGGGGGTCGACCTCAGGACCTCGTGCACCAGCAGGTGCCCTTGCCACTGAGTGATATCACTGGCCCTTTTTTCGTATGTGGGTTCCAGGAGTCGAACTCGGGCCCTCACGCTTGCCAGGCAGGCACTTACGCCGCTGAGCCATCTCGCCGGCCCTCAGCAGTAAATTTCTGTTCTTCCTAGATTACCCAGTCTGGAGTATTTAGACTGTGACCAAGTGGAAGATAAGTCAGTAAAAAAAAAAAAAATCCTGAAACTCAAAAAAATACAAAAGGTTTAAAAGTGCTGAAAGAAGATAAGTGGCATGTAGAATAAAATACATTTTTAACCTTCCATGCACTTTCAATCCTTCTGTAAGAGACAAGAAAAAATAGTGAAGAAAAATATTTTTAACAGAAATTGGCTAAAAAACTTTCACTCTGGCTAAAGATGCCAAATGGACAACTACAAAGTAATATACCTATGGGCACAGCATATTAAACTGACTACTAAACCCAGAGAGAAAAATATCAATGAGAAACAGAGAAAGAGATACAGAGCACTTGTAAGAGAGCAATGACAGAAGACTGTGTAAAAGAAAGAGAATACAATGAAAGTTCAACTTTAAAGGTCCAGGAAAACAAATTTCCAACAAAAAACCAACCAAAATCTTCAAAAATAAAAGTAAAGGTATTTTGGTTTTTTACAAATAAAAAATAGGCAAATGTTTGCTATTAGGCCAAAATTAAAGAAATTCTATGAAAGTTTTTCAGACAAAATAAGAATGATGGAAATATGGAATCATAAGACAGCAAAAGCAAGCGAGGACACCAACAAATGACCTTAGCAGTTTCTTTCTGCCCCTCTTTATATTCTACCTAGGCTACCAGGATTAGAGTGGTGCCACACCAATCAGTGGACTAATTTAGTAATCACACACCTTTAATCCCAGCATCATACTACTCTAGATCCAGCCTCCTATGACTGCATGGGGCTGTGGGGGACATCTAGACACAAGCCATAACACCATCCTAGCACAACCATGTCTTAAGGATATTGGATTGTCATGAAAGTGATAAAAGTATCAATTTTAGAGTGACAACATGCTACCAAGAGAAAATCATACCAGAGCAGTAGGAAAATGAAATAATACAAGGAACAAAAATAAACATAGAAGAAATAAAGCAAATGGAAAACAACGATTAAGGCACAATATTTAAAACCAAATGTACCAGTAGTTCAAATAAATGGAAAACATCAAAATAAACTCAATAATCCAAATCAGAAACAGTATTTTATAAACATGGAAAGAAGATGACTTATTTATTTCTTTAATTAGTCAAAATATCTATGTAAGGATATGCTGTAAGTAAAGAATGAGGAAAACATAATGTGGAAACTTAACCAAAAGTGTGTTGCTGGAACTATAATTATATCAAAACAAGCAAGAGCATTAGTAAATGTAAAGAGGAATATTTTATCATAATAAAATGAAAAATACAACAAAAATGTATAAGAAAGCCAAACAGCGCTTGCAACTCACGACATCATAAGATAATATACACATGAAAAGAACTTCAAAAGAGACAGAACATATTCACTCCATCAGATATCAAACTTCACTCTGTCAATAACTGTTAGAATAAGTAGAAATGAATTTGAAAATGATATAGGCTATTTCATTAATACATTAAAATTGATCTAAGAGTAAATACCAAATGAATTCAGAAAATTCCTAAGTTTAGATAAATTTCAATGGAATTGTCTAATTAAAATATGTTTTCTAAATGCAATTAATCAATGCAGAAATAAATAATAGGAAAGTACAAAGATATATTTCAAAGAGAGAGGTACAAAAAATCAATAGAAAAATTAGAACTTATATTAGTTTAAATGAAAATAAAAACAGCATATTGAAACTTGTCAGGTAAAGATAAACTTCTCATGAGAGGTAATGTGATTGATAGAAAAATGATGAAAATAAAATAGAAATTGAAAAAATATTAACACATTCAAAACATGGGTCTTTGAAAAGAGTAACAAAATTAGTGAGCTTCTAGTAAGATTGATTAAAAAGATATTATAAACAAATTAGCAGAGAGAAGATGAAAGGACATTATACATAGTAGATCCTCCTCACATCAAACGGATTAAAAAGGTCTATGAACAAATTTATACCAATAATTTTGACAAATTAGAGAAAAAATAGATAACTTTCTTTAAAAACACAATTATCCAAATTCATATAGTAAGTATAAAAATTAAAATTAGTCTTGTATCTATTAAAGGAATGAAATCAGATAACAGCCATCAACAAATCAAACTTCAAGTACAAACATTTCTCTCGTGAATTCTATCAATAAGGAAGAAATCATGCTGACACTATAAAGACACTTTCAAAAACAGAGCAAAGGGAACCAAAAACCAGATATAATTTTTGGTAGTCAGCGTAATACACTAAATTCTGTCCAAAGTACCACCAGAAAATTTTATGATACTGTAACTCATGAATGTAGACTAAAATTCCTTACCAAAATAGTCTACCCTTCATCCATTATCCATGAAGTCCATAGTAGTAAATTTGCCTACCTGCTGTTACTCATTTGTAACTCCAAAATCAACACTTCTCCCGTCATCTGACACATTCTCTGCAGATGGGAACAGCGCAGTGAAAAACTGAATCACCAGAGGTGCATGTTTCAAGCTGAAGTCAAACTAGAGAGTGCACTCATATCTTCACTCATCTTTTGTTCTGTAAACTAGTTTATGTAGTGCCATATTTTTCACTTTTTTTGGTTTGTTTTCTGTTGGTGATTTCACAATTTAAAATAGCATTAAGTGTAGCAGTAAAGCACTCCTACGCTTAAGAATGTGATGTGCATGTGTTAGATAAGCTTTGCTCAGCAACCTGTTACAGTATTGTCGCATATAGATTCAATGTTAATGGATCAAATATATGTATGAGAAGATACTTATGAGTGGAAATACACATTAATGAAGGTTATGTATTGATTGGTTGTGAAAATTTTGTGACTAGGCTCATGGGACCTCAACTCTGCTTCCTATTTCAATGTTGGTGGCAACTTTAAGGAACGAACAAAAGAATCAACAATATTAGCAACTCAAAGCCAAAAATAATAAAAAAGTCGGATGAATAATTATCTTTGGTCTTGAGAATGGATCAGAAGTGTATTTACATTGCAAGAATTCATCACACTACATTAAAACTTTGTGTGCTCTCTATATACTTTATATCAGAAGGTTACAGCCTAGTGAAAAGGAAGGTGATTAATATGTCAGTAATCACGAATAGGTCCTCTTTTTGAGCACACAGGAGACCCACACATGTTTCAATCTGTTCCTTTAAAATCTGTTATTACCATTCTTTTATCTGTCATTTAAGCATATGTACTTTGATTCACTAATCAACTTATTTCTGCACTTTTTCTTAGATCCGCTTCTTGCTACTTGCTTTATCTCTTTTAATGGTTCTGGGATCCACAGTGTAAGACTGACTGAAATAGTGTTCTGGATCCAGTTTCTAATTTACTCAGTGCTGTATTACAGAACAGATAGCGGTTGCCCAGCTTTAGATTCATAGAAGGAACCACAAAACTTGGAAGATAAGATATGCATTTTATAAAATCATTTCCAATTTTGGCTGGAATTTGATGCTTAATCTGACATTTACCATCCTGTCTAAGAACTGAATGACAGTGGGAAACCTAATACCAGGGTATTAGTACAGTGGGGTGGCTAACTGCTCCAACAAATATTCCCTAAATTGTATAATGGCTTAAGCACAAGGAGTTTATATCTCTTTCATGTAAGATTCCAAGACTGTCACAGATCTGCTTTGGAGGAGGTACTTGTACAACCTTGCAGGGACTCAGACTGATTGAGGTCCTGAGAACTTTGACATGTGTTTTCCAAGGTCACTTGAAATTGGAATCCATAGAATAAATTCTATGAAGTTCATAGTATGGAAGAGTGGATGTGGGTGATTATAAAGGCACAGTCTGGAAATAATGGACATCAATGCTACTGACAATTCATTGGCAAGAACTCATCACACAGCTTCACCTAAGGGAATTGTGATCAAATTCAGTTCCTACAAAGAGGGTAAAAACATAGATTTTGGTAAACAGCCAGCAATTTTCACCAGAACTAGAAAGCATGGTGCTTTTAGAAGTTTCAGATATGAATTGCTGGTAACTTTTAATAATATCGGTTACTGGGATCTTTAGGCAGGGGTAACATATAACCTTGGAGTATTTCAGGCATAGCTGCCTATGGTACAAGACAAAACATCTCATAAAGAAGAGGACAATGTCTACATTAAGACAAATTCATAGAATAGACAGAGCCACTTATTTATTTCAGAAACCACCAGTGTAATTAGAATCAAGAAATAACCATTTTCATGGAAGCATCAGAGCACAAATTATAGCAACTGGGAGATCATTTCAGGATTGGAGAGAATTGTAGACCTGAAGTTCATTATTTGTAAACCCTTCTATCTGTGGAAATAGATAATGACATATGCACTATTATAAGCATGGCTGGTGCTGCCACACAGCCATTTTAACCTCTAGTTCTCAGCTGGATTTACTTTAAAGTTGGAGACTGCCGATGCTCCATATAAAGACCCTTTACTTTTTCTACTTGTTTCCATTTCAGTAGTTACTCTTTTGTCTTGGCTCTCATAACTTCACACATGGGTTATTTCAACAGATTCCTAGTTCTTTTCTCTCACTTTGGTTTCTTGCCAATCTATTCTTCATAGTGCTTACAAAATTAGTCTTCCTGAAACATTGGTTCACCACATTTCTTTCCTTTTCCAGAATGACGTTGTACCAGTTACTTTCTGAATCAGACATCAGACCATCCACTTTTTTCTTTCAAATTCTGCCTTCGTCATCCTAATGTGCGTTTAGGGACCCTTATCATAGACATATAATCTTTTTTTTTTGTGGGTACCGGGGGTCGCCCTCAGGACGTTGCACGACAGCAGGTGCCCTTGCCACTGAGCGATATCACTGGCCCTTTTTTCGTATGTGGGTTCCGGGAGTCGAACTCGGGCCCTTGCGCTTGCCAGGCAGGCACCTACACCGCTGAGCCATCTCACTGGCCCCTAGACATATAATCTTACACCTCTTCATTCAACATGCTCCTTTATAATTGAGTCTTTCACTCTTTCTTTCACTTTTTATCCAGGGCTACCCTCTTCAACTATAATATACTCTTTCTTCAGGGAGTAACCAAATATCAAAATTTTCAAAATCCTGTCCTTATATCTGGGCAACTCCTAAGAGATATGTACTTTTGCTTTACCCCAAATTTCGCTGGTGGCTTCATATTTACAAATTGGGTTTTGCTCATTGACATAGGCTGGAGGAAATGTAGACATGCCTGTGATTCCCATGAACAAATAACATGTGTTCTAACTCTGCTGTTTGCCTTCAGAGTACAAAGGATAGGATAATATGTGCAGAGATTATTTGGCCTACATTATACATTACTTATACAGAATATTTTAATTTTGATTGTGCTTTACAGATCAAGACTTAGCTTTTGAAGATGCATATTATATGGTAAGACAAAATATTTTGCATGTACTGAGTTAAGAAAGGTTCTCACAAAAATACATACCACTAACATCTTATAAACTTCATGAGAGCAAACCAGAAATTTGGCCTCAGGATTTCTAGCAGTCACTAAGTAAAGGAAATTCTGCATGGAAGCAAACTGATTTATCAGGAGTATTACATATAATCCATATCCCATATGTTACATACAGCCCTATCTGTAACCATTTAACTATTCTTAGTTTTTACTCTTTGACTTCTGAACCATGGAATAGAATTGATTAGGACAGATAAATGTTAAAATAATTGGAACAAACTAGCATATTAGTAAAGCTCTTGATGTGTCTCGATGTGGACGGCAGGCATTTAGGATAGCAAACTGAGTGGGGAAGACCCACCTCAGAGGTAGGTGGGGTGGCATGAATCAATTGGTTTATATCCTGGGCAGAATAAAAAGGTCAAGAAAAAGGAAGTCTTTCCTTTTATTTATTTATTTTTTCCTTTGGAGGAGCACTGGTCTTCACCATTGCCATTGGGTGTACATCTCCAGTTCCTTCAGTTCAGTGCAGACTCTTCAAACTTCCAACCCAGCCTCTTTGGGTTTCCAACACAGACTCATACCTGACTCTACAGTGAGCTTGAGGTCTTTAACCTTTGACTGCATCCTTTGGCCCTCCAGCATGCAGGTGGCCATTTTGCATTTTTCTACCTCTGACTTGGCAGAAGGTTACTGCAGTCTTTCACTTCTGATCTTGTAAACCTACCTAGTAAATATTTTTGTAAATTTATATAAAATCATAGCTAATAACCTAACTAAATATAGTCAATAAAAGTTGGAGCTTGGATTGGTGTTTGTTTAGTTATAAGCAAAGATGTGAAGGCACAGTCTACAATGGATGGGTATGAAAAAGTGAAAGCTAATAAATAATGATAAAACCAACTGACTTTCTTGGGTGAAAGGCTGGTCAGGAAATGTTGTATACCTGGTATCATAATGAGAAGTTTGCAGCCATGAGAAAAATGGAAGAGTCATTTGCTACCTTGAATTCAAAATCGACTCTATCAGGGAAATGTTTGGAGTTAAGTGTGGTATGGGGCCAGCTGAGGACAATATGTTAGAAAATAGTATGCCAAGGACAACAGGAGGCTCAGATACACAAGTGCACATTTAGCTGTTGAGAACTCTAGAATGCAATAGGATAAATAGTTAAACACTTGCAAAAAAATCATCAGAATTTATATAGTTATTATATTATATAGTAAACATACTTATTTTATGTATGGTCACTTTGAGGTTTTTGTTCAACATGTTATTATTTATTGTATATGTTCTTATTTTTGAATGTGAGCTTATGATCTCTGTAACTATTACTTTGAATATTTTTGTGGTCTGAATAAGATGTTGAGTGAAATATAATCTTCTACAATGCAACTTGCATTAACTTCTAACCATCTTCATGACCATTAAATGTGAATCCTAAGGGAGGTTGGAACAAATCAAAGTGTGATAGCATCTTCAATAAAGGGTGCTGGAAATATTGGATATCCGTATGCAGAAGAATTAACCTGAACTTCTATCTCTCCACATCTACAAAACTTAATTCAAAAGCTATTAAAGATTTAAATATAAGACCAGAAATTGTAAAAGAAAAGAAGAAAACATAAGGGAAATACTTCAAAACATTTGTATAGACAATAATTCTTTTTTGGATGAGTCCAAATGCATGGGCAATAAAAAGCAATAATAGACAAATGGCTTTATGTTAAACTATGAAGTTTCTGAACAACCAACAGCATAATCAACAGAGTAATGAGACAGCCTGAAGAATGGGAGAGAATATTTGAAAATTATTCATCCAAAAGGGGATTAACATATGGAATATACTAGCAAATTAAAAAAACTCAACAACAAAAAGATAAAATGAACAAACAATTCAAATAGAAATTTTTCTAAGTAAGATATACAAATGGCCAAAAATGTGCATGGACAGGAAAATGCAAATGCATATCACAATAAGATATCTTACCCCAGTTAAAATGGGGATTATCAATAAAGCAAAAGAAATGCTGGAATGGATGGGGAGAAATAGAAACTGTTATACACTGTTGGTGGAATATTAATTAGTTGAGCTCTTATAGTAAACAGTATGGTGATTCCTCAAAAAACTAAAATACAATTATCATATGATTCAACAATCCCACACGAAGGTATACGACTGAAGGAAATAAAGTTATCTTATCAAAGAGATCACTGCACACCCATGTTTATTGCATCGCTATTCACAACAGTTAATGTACACAAGCAACTGAAATATCTATCAGCAGATGAATAAAAAAAATGTGCTGTAAATATACAGTGGAATATTATTCAGCTAAAAAAATGTGAACTCTGTAATTTGCAGTAAGATTGATGGAACTAGAGGACATTACATTAAGTGAAATAAGGCAGAGACAGAAATACAAATACTGTTTGTTCTCAATCATATTTGGACCTAGAACTGTTGATCTCATAGAAAGCTAGGAAAATATTGATCATTGGAGGCTGAGGAAGGTACAGGATGGGTGCTGGGATGTGAGAAGGTTGGACAAAGAGTACCAAATATATTGGTAAGAGGAATAAATTCTAGTATTCTACAATGGAGAAGGGTAACTTGCTTTCCAACTTACTATATATTCTATGAAGAATTAGAAGAAAGGAGCACACAGATTTCCAATACAAAGAAACGAAAAATGTTCAATCATATTCTGCCCTGATTTGATCGAACACATAGTATACATATACTGAATTACCACACTCTCTGTACTCCATAAATATGAACAATTATTATGTCAATTAATTTTTTAAAAAATTCTGTGCATTATAAGCAGTCGTATTATAAAGAATAGTTTAGAGGCTCATAGGTTTCATGTGGGACCTTTGTTTCTAAATAATATACTGCTACCTTTGCTATCTTTACAGGTTACTTCCCCATATAACTTAAATAAACTTTTATAGCACGGAACTCAGACTACAAGTTCTGATTCATGTAGTAAATGTTAATTTAAACAACACAGGATGGAAATTATTCACTTCTAGTTTATTCATCATGGGATGTGTTAAAAGTAACTGAAATCTTGACTGGACAAGACTGTGTCTTATTCCCAAAGCTGAGAGGATACTGCTGTGAAACCCATCCGAATTTTGAGCAAAGTACCATGGTTTTTATAAGGGCAGTTTTATCATAAAATTGACATGAAATTATAGAGCAGTCTTTGCTAACTCGTTTCTGTGATAAAAACATACATGAACTCTGGGACTGACCCTCTGGCACCTTCAACAATAAATTAAAAATTGATTTTAAACGTCTCCATACTTATTGTTCAGAATTATTTTTATGCGAAGAAGAATTTATTTCTTCCTAAATTTAGAATTTTCAAATTTAGAATTTTCTTCTTTAACTTCTGAATAAATCTTGTCCTAGTGTATTAATTTATCTCATATTTGCCTATGAAAAGAGATTATCTCAATATTTATCTCTTGGGTTTGTGTACCATTTTACAGATTATTACCTTAGTCTGTTTGGATTCTGAAAATGAAATGTTATAGACTGCTATAAACAATAGAAATTTATTTCTCAAAGTTCTGGAAGCCAGGAAGTCTAAGATCCAAGCAAAGGCATATACAGTGTCCAGTGAAGGCCTGTTTCCTGGTTCATAGATGGCACTTTCTGCCTGTTTCCTCATATTGTAAAACAAAGACAGTTCTCTAGGGCTTTTTCATTAGAGGGCAACAATATGAGAGGGTTCCAGACTCATGACCTAATCACCTCCCAATTGCTCCACTTCCAAATGCCATTACATTGGAGATTAGATTTTAACACCTGATTTTAGACCATAGCAGTACTTACACGCTGTTAGGGGTTCAAAAAGTACACAAAGTAGGGAAATATACATTATAGACATTTTTCTTCAAGGTTCTCTGTGTCCCCCAAATCATCAGAATGATGGATTGTAAAGCTGGGAGGTTCAGTGTAGAAAACGATTTTTCTATTCATTACCACCAAAGTCGATATGCATTGCCTCTGGACTATACTCTTTTTAGTATTTTAGATTCATTTTTAATTTTATAGATAGAATTTTTTTATAGAACCCTAGATTGTACTTTGTGTTATAATTCCATGTTTAGTTAGAGGATTTTCTTTTCTAGGCAAGGCTGATCATCAAAGATGAGTAGGCTTGTATTTGTTAATTTGGCCATGGATAGTCCAGCATGTCTGCATTGTCAATTTTAAATATGGGATAAGTTTATATATATATATATATATATATATATATATATATATATATATATATATAGTGTTGAACAATATCAAACTTAGCCAAGCGCAGTTTCTTCCTTTGCATTGATCTGAAAGATTTAACGTTGGATTATGAAGTAGATTTTGATTTTTGACTTTAAATCCACAGAGCAAAGTTTTCTAGTTGAGGGGCATTTCGACCAGTGAGGACCACGCCAGTGCTGACCACCAGGTGGCGGATAAAATAGTTCTCATGTTAGGTGCCAAAAAATGGAGCTATTTTCTTTAATCATATGTTGCTATCAGTGAGCTACTAACATTAAAACTTTAGAATATTACACAGTTTTACCTTGGTTATTGTTTGTGGACTTCAATAAAACAGGTATTTGGAACACTGGTCCATATGAGTACTTCATATTGTCATTTCACATATTTAAGTTTTAAAAAGGGACTTTGTAGAAACTATTTCAGGCCTTGGCTGTTTGATTGTATTGGAACACAACCAACCATATGGGCCACTGGTTACCTAGAACCTTTCAAAAGGAGAGGAATTCAGAAAGCATCATTGAGAGAGAGCAGGACTGACAAGGATTTCTTCAACATATTCTCCCATCCTTAGTAGCAGCCAGTTTTCTCCAACATGAAAATAGCTTCCAAGAATCAACTTTACTGCTTTTCCTTACAATTAGGGAAAAGGAGGCCATGGTGTTCAAATGATGCTGATAGCCTGGGTAACAGCACCAACCATCTGTGCTATAGCAGCACTGTTTGTATTTTTAATGTTTACACATACAGCAAAGATAATTAAAAATAACTATAATTAAAAATGATTACAACAAATTACTTTCCCCTCAACAGTAATATGTGTCTGTAACTTATAAGTTACTTACTAAAGTAACCTTTATGGAGTTTAACAAGAAAACATTAGAATTCATGCCTTGTTTCTGAAAGTTTATAGATTTGGGGGAGGGAAGATTTTCCCAACCATGAAACCATTTTGCTTATTGTATTTCACTCTTAATAGTGTAGGAAGTGTTTCTGTATTAAAAATACAGAGCATATTTTTGGAAGGGAAATTAAATTCTATTTTTTCCCTTCCAAAAATATAAAGTAAAATAACTGGGCTGGGGGGGTGAGGTGGGAATTTGTGAAAGAAATCTTTAAAAATGCAAATTGAGTTCCTTGCATGGTCCTCCATTATTATTGCAATTATTATTTTTTCAAAATGTCAATGAAATGTGCAGAGATCATGCACTTCAGAAACAGCATTCTTCTTTGTCAATTATTTTGGAACCTTGGGATATCTTCAAACCCTTGTGTAATTATGGTGGTTATTAACTAAAACTGAGTAGATTATCCCAGGGGAAGAGTAGGGAAGTTGATATAATCTTGTAGAAGGGCTAGAGATTTATCCAGGAAATACACTACCAAGGGGAATGGCATGGCTTTGTGAACCAGTCTACCTCAATTCAAATTCCACATCCAGTATTTTTTACGTCAGGGGTAGTTTTCTTCATCTGTACCACAGGGATCATAATAACCTATTTCAAATTTTAGTGAGGATTAAGGAAGTTTATATATATATATATGTATAGTATCTGCAAACAATAAATTTAATAGTGACTGTTATTAAATAAATTAAATTTAATGGACTTATTTTTAGAGCTGGTTACCTATGAAAGACTTATGATCAAGTTTATGATTTTATACTCTCAGATCCTTGACAATTACCAAATTCATGGTATTATTATTGCTGATAAAGGAGACCACATACCTATATCCTAGTTCAAATTCAGGAAATGGGGGTCTCCATGTCTTTTGGATTCTGATATGAGAACTACGAGAGGGGAGATCCTGAAGGAGGCTGGAAAACAAATTGACATTTTTATAGAACATTTTTTACAGTTTTGACATAAATTTACTATTTATTTATTTTTATTATCTTTGTTTATTAGTACATGTTTATAGTATATAATGTTTAATATTTTAAATTCAGTTTTTTTTATGAAGGAACTAATAGGATTAGAAATCTCGCAGACAAGGAGACTTTAAACCATTTCAAAATTTAGGAAATATCATACTGTATGATTGGTCTGACTCAGACAACCTCCCTTAAGGATCTCCTGAAGTTTCTACACAGACTCTCTTGTATGGTCCTGGGCATGTCTACTTTTTGATAGTCACACTGTGTTGTCTCATTTCACACCTTCTGGGCTCTAGTGGAACTCTCTCTCGGCTGTTGCTCTGTGGTCCCCACAAGACGCAACAATTTGCTGTTGGAAGCAGTCCTGACCCCCACGTTACTAACACTCTATTCCAATCATAATTGTGCTTCAAAATACTAAGATAATTTTTTTGTTTATCTTAATTTTTTCCTAAGGCCCAAGAAAGAATCTAGGGACTATCACCTCTGTGGTTTTTTTTTTTTTTTTTTTTTTTTTCCCAGAATCTTGGTATTTTCTTTTAAGAGCTAAATCTTTATTACTAATTTCTTCAATTTTATCAAGAAAGTTCCTTCATCTTCAAGAGTATATTTTCTCCTAGGAAGTTTCCTAGCTATTCACCTTTTCTTGCAAATGGGCATCTGTGAGTCTACCCCTGTGTTGGCCAATCATACTCACATATGTCTGGGTCACTGCAGACGTCGCAGGTAAAAGCTTTTCCAGAAGCTTCTTAATTCTGGTAAATCAGTTCCTTTAGACCACAAACACAAGCCTGCTCAAGATGCCCAGACATGCTATTAAACACATGACCAGTCAAAGGAGATTTTGAAACGTATTTTAGTTACAGATAATGTTTTTAAAATTTTTTGGACAATGTAGACTTGAGCTATTCATGAAATGATTCAAGCTGCAGTAGATTCAGGTAATTTCAAATACTCTTCTCCTTTTTCTCTTTGAATGAACATTTATTTTCTTTCTCTTCTTTTATTCTCTTCTTCCTTCTACATACATTTTTGTCCTTTCAAGTTTGGCTACTTCTATGGGAAATTAGATTAGAAAATTAGCTTGCTATTTTTCATTCAATAATATAAATCAGAATACCCTTTGAAGCCTCATTTTTAACAAATTTTAGTGTCTGCTTTTTTAAAAAAATTAAGATGTGGAAATAAACTATATACTATGATGATTAATAATACTACAGACAATGTAAATTACAGTATAAAACATTTTTAATCAGATGAATTTCATATGTTAGTGCCTAACACTCTCTAATACTGGAGGGTTTAATGTGAACTCAGATATTTTCCACATTTGTAACACTGGTGAAATAATGAGATATAACAAAGCAAAAGGAAAAGAATGCATTCAATAGTTACTAGTATGTGATGATACATAGATAGATTATAAACATTTGAAGTTCTTCCACTTTTTCCAGGGGAACATGTAGGGAAGGGACTCTAGGAAGGGTTGGTTATGATTCATTCTCCAATACCTAAGGAATAATATTGTCATTGAAATGGAAAATCTAGTGAAACAAAGACATGGATCACCACAGGATTATGTACAAATTACAGATACCTATTTCATTTTCTGAGAAAATAAAAACATCATACTCATAAATAAAACCTATTACATGCTTACAACATTTACCAATTTAAATTGTTACATATCAGTATACTAAAAATTCAATAAGATTTAATAATATATTTAGCTGCAGCATATTAAAATATTTAATCCTTATATTACTGGAGAAGGATTGTGATGTTAATTGTATTTCAGAATCAGAAAATAAACAAAATTAAATGAGCACTGTTGTCATGCATATCATGAACACAAAACCACACCAACAGTTTTTCTAGTGAAGTTATCACAAAGTCAACCAAACAAATCACCTAAGACTACGTTTTGGAGGAAAGAGAGCTGAATTCTGCTGTTATTTCTGAGAATACTTTAAAGTGGACCGGACTTAATGACAATTGGCAAATCTAGGCTGAAGAAAACTGATGTCAATACCCAAAGACAGTCTCGTATTAGAGGCGCGAGAGGCCTGTGTTTTAATGAAACACAAGCTGATTCAACACCAAAGAATAGTCACTGAAGAGTGTAAAGCCATGAGCAAGGGTGAAATTGCCAGAAGTCTCTTTCAGTGTTATTGGTTTTTAAACTGGTGGCTCAGAAACTTTGAGAATCTACAAGAAGCTGGAGTGATGCGGATGATTAGGTACTGCACTCAGGTTGAAATTGATGGGTAAAACATACTTTAGTGAGGATTTGTTCAAAAATATATTGTGTACCAAACATGTACCAATTTGTTTTCTTTATTTTCCATTCAGATTTTATTGGTACATTTTAGATATACATAATGATTACATCCATCATAGAGAATTTGTACCTGTACATGATATAACTTGTTGCTTTTTACCAATTTGAAATTAATAAAAAATATGCTGCATGATATTAAATTTTCCACAAGTATTTTATATTTTTTTCTCTTAGGAAATAGTTACAAACCTATGATTGATCATTATAACAGGATATTGACCCTATTGACGATATAAAACCAAAACCCAAATAAGAAATCTACCAACTCTTTTTCCTCCTGAAGCAGATGTCGTGAAATGTGTTAGGAAATCATGTTAAAAATAATAATAAACAAATTCTGTTTAAATTAATTTGGTTTCAGTGTGGGGGAAAAAGTATGGTAGAATGTAAAGTCTAAATGAATGAGTAAAGGACAAGAAAATGGAAAGGATCAGATGACAGGGGAATGGGATAAAACTTGAGAGTACAAGGTAACTCAGTTGAGTTTTAGATATTTCTAAATATTTCTTAAATTTCTCAAAACTCTTAAAAATTGGTTTCCATATAGGAAAACTAAAGGGGTTGATGGTAGCAATCTCTATTGTTTTATTTTAAGAAACCAGAGTGCATGGCTGGTTGAGTTGGGAAATTTCATGTCATCTTTTATGTAAACACGAGAAAACAAGTAGCAGAAACAAATGAACAAACACTTGCTCAATCTATGTCCCATAATAAGACATCCTTGGGATATCACAACAATCAAATTAGAATAAATATATCAAAATGAATGATAATATTTGTCTATTTTTCCAATATGATTTTGCTTTCAAGGATAGTTTAGTATAGGTTGGTGAAGGGCTTGCTACAGAGTTGACAACGACCTGACAGAGAGTTTCCCAGTATAAGCCATAGGAATCAGCTCCCATTTACTATCTATTCTTACATGAAGCTTCACAACAACCCTGTCAAAGGAATTTTTGAATGTCCCTTTCATAACTTATTTATATATTTATTCCGGAGGGCGGAGATGAAGATGATTTAAGAGGAGAATTATGGTAGAAACTGGAATCCCAAGAATACCAAATTACATGATATAGTTTTGTTCATTGCAACACAAATTTCATAAATTTTATTTTTATATTGAATATGAATATGCCTGTTTATAAAGTAATGAAATGGATTTTTTAGAAAGCCAAAGTAAAACTTACATAATCAGAGAATGTTATACTTCAAAGCATTCCCCAAGAGAATGCATATATTTATTTTAAATATGCTGATGTATTTCAAGCCACATTCACAATTACTCTTTTGAGATTTTCTAAAAAATTACTATTTTATAAGTCACACAAGAAAATTCATCTTTTTATGTCATAATTAAACTGCACAATTAGGAAACCAAATGCTCTATTATCCACCTTTATCACTGAATTTTCATGTCCTCTCCTGGCAATGAAAGATTTCTTATTGTTACAAAAAATATCAAAAGAGTCAAAAGATTAAGACTTATCTCTAGTGAGGATATCTTTGATAAGTGAATAAATGCATAAAACATGCAGTAAGTTCAAAAGTATGCATTTTCAGTTCGGAAGATAATCTTAAGGGTTTCAATCTGATACTCTCAGCAACAGTAGAATCAAACTGCAAGCTTTGGACTTATCCACCTAAGATAGAACCAGATTCATCTGCAAGAATAAGTGCTTGTATGTTTGTTCAAAAAGTATCACATAGCTTTATGGGCACACTGTATAAATAGAAAACAGTGCTACACACATAAAAATGAGTATAATGAGCATGTCCTTTTACCAAAAGGAAGCAATTATCCTCAATAGCAAGCAATTATTTTAGTGAAAAGTACATTTGCTTTTCAATTTTATTCCACACTAGAACTTGAGAGGAAAGAGACCTTGGAGACCATGTAGTCCAAACCACTTAATGTTTCATAGAAGAAGAGAATGAGCCACAGAGAAACTGGAAACTAAGTGACTTGTCCAAAATTACATAGTTGCTCACTTCGGCAGGACATATACCAAAATTACAGAGTTATAAGTCTTGGACTACAATGTAGGTCACATGACTAGTGATACAAAGGTCATCTAGTTACACCATAGAACATCTCTGGTAAGATATATTTCATAGGAGATTTACATAATCCAAGGCAATTTTAAGTGTTAAATTATAGAATATGTTAATGTGCCTTTCGTGGACTTCAAAAGGATAAAACAGTACTGTTAAATTTCTATCACATGCCAAGAACACCATACTTATTCAAACTCACATGTGGGCGATTTGGAAATGTGGATCATTTAAGAAAAAAGCCTAGTTTCTTTTTCATCAGTTTCACTATTTTATTACTTCATCCAGGCTGAACAGTGAAATCAGAGTATTCATTTCCAATTTAATTCATTCTTTTTCACCCTGACATTAACACTTCCACAGTGCTTATGATTTAGCCAGTATTCTACTCTGTTTTCTTGGGGATAATTTCCAAAATATTTCAGAAAAACTTTCTATTTTCTATTTTCTGATTGATAACCTTTACAAAGTCATGAGCAGTGTCTTAGTCCATTTGGGCTGCTATGGTAAAATACCTTAATCTTGGTAACTTGCAAACAAATTCATTTCTTACAAATCTGGAGGCTGGGAACTGAAAGACCCAGGTGGCGCCAGCTTGGTGTCTACTTAACAAATGGTATTTTCTCGTGCCTACCTCACATGGCAAAAGAGGCAAAGAAAGTCCTTCAGGCTTCTTTTATAATAGTATTAATTACATTGATTAGGGAAACCGTCACGACTTAATCACTCTCCCGGGGGGAACACTATTATATTGGAGAGTAGGATTCAAATTTTTCTGTGATCTACTAACATGTAGAACACAGCATGCTTACCGTTCATTGTCCAAAACATGTTCACAAAATACATCCTTTTGGCAATAAAGCATACTTACCAATGATTTTCAATTTCTATTCTTTTGAATTTCAGTTAGATAATGGACTCAGCTTGGCACAATTTTCTTTTTTCTTTATAAACCTCCAATTTAAATTCCCAATGGTCACACTTTTGCAACAGCACCATGCAATACCTTCCCTTGTTTGTTAGAGGTGTGGAGGTAAGAGGATTAGTAGGAATCCAAGAATCACTTCATTAAAACCATACCACAGTCTTTAAAAGACACTTCTCACACCCTCAATAAATAAATAAATAAATAAATAAATAAAATAAGATTAAAGGAATACATAACTTTGAAAATTATTTTCACCCAAAGTAATGGAACTGTTTTAAAATTATGTTTTGGTAGTCTCAAAAAAGATGCAGAATAGGGCCGGTGAGATAGCTCAGCCACACAAGTGCCTGCTGGCAAGCGCGAGGTCCCGAGTTCGACCCCTGGTACCCACATTAAAAAAAACAAAAGATGCAGAATAATCACATAGTATTTTGTAAATACAAACAGGGATTGTCAGCCTCATATAAGACAGAGCAATGAACACAGTACATTGAACAATAGTCCAGAATATAATAACCAAACAGGACCAGCATAGAACCTACACTGAAGGGTTCAGTAATACAAAAGCAAGCACTTGATTTTTGTGAGGAAAGAAAGACAGAGTAGCTTGTGCATAGACCTTATATAAAATAAAAGACAGAAAGAATATGGCCTTCTCCACAGCTAAAATTAATCTATTACATATGAAATGCAGAACACTGGGGAAACAGGCCAGGAATGAGATGGGAGAAGTTAGCACAATCAGTTTTTGATAGGTCAAAGAAGCATTTTTAAGGAGTTTATGTTTTATCCAGAGGGCAATATGGAGCTATTGCAGATATTTCTTCTTTTTGGGATTGGTACAGCAAAAGTCGTATATTAGAAAGATCACCCTGTCTATAGTGTGTAAAATAAACTGTATCTAGAGGCATGCGTGTTATGTAAGAAACTATTTTTAAGCCACACGATATAGGATGGTAGCTTGGGCAGGTTAATGTTGATGTGGTTGACGTAATTGGATTCAAGATGTATTAAAGTGATGAACTGAATAAAATTTGGTGATCAGATGTGTCAGAAAAGGGAGCTGAATAAATCAGAGGTAAAATGTTGATTTTTAACTTAGAAAACAGGGTACATGGAAGTGCCAGTTACTGGGAAGGAAATGAATAAGGACCTATGACCTTTGGAAAGCGTAGCAACATCAGCCTTTCATGATGTATTTCAAGTATGTGTATGACAAGTATATTGGTTAGGGTTCTTTAGAGGAACTGACACAATATATTCTCTCTCTAATATTATTAATGCTTTATATCATGCCTGAATACATAATGTAATATAGGTGAACCTTAAAAATTTTTCTAAATGTTGAGCTTGGAAAAAGTAAACAAAATACATGCCTGTGTGTTAAAACACAAGGAGAGAGGAGATGAAAGGATAACTGTTATGGATTATATCTAAAATATCCACCAATAGTCTCAAGCATTCAGAGGTGGCACTTGTGGAAGGTGATTGGACTATGGGGATACCATCTCTCCAGAGGATTAATTCATTCATGAGTTCATGGCTGGATGTATTGTTAGAAGGTGGGGCCTGGTTGAAAGGAGGTCACTGGGGCGCCACCTGGAAGTGTTTATGCTTGTCCCTTACTTTTCCCTTCTCTCTCTACTTCCTGGCTGCCATAAAACTCAACTGCTTTCCTCTGCCAGGGCCTTCTACCATGCTATTTCTGTCTTGGATCCAGTTAAGCACAGACTTACCCCATTAAAACATAAACCAAAATCAACCTTTCCTTTAAGTTGTGGGTGTCCAGCTTTTTGTCACAGTGATCAGAAAGTTGTTAATACAGAAAATTGATACCAGAGAACTGAGGTTGTTGTTGTGACTATACATAACCCTGTGGTGTAGAAGTCTTTGGAATCAGTTTGTGGGTGTAGTTGGAAAGATCTGGAGATGTGCAATAGAGAAGACACAGACTTGTAAGCCAACACTGGTGGAGGATTCTGGTTGGATCGTAGAAGAACACAGTGATAGGAAGTAGACCGTATGTGTCAGGCTCATGAGGCTTCACAAGGAAATGAGGACTGTATTGCAAACTAGACTGGAGGCCATGCATGTTTTATTCTGGCAAAGAATTCATCTCCATTTTGTCCCTGTTGTAAGACGTTGTATGAGAATGAATTTGAAGGTGGCAGATTAATGGATCTGGTGGAGGAAATTTCAAGACTGCCCAATGTTCAGACAGTGGTATGGCCACTGCTGGCTGCTTTTAGCCAAATATACAATGAGATCAAGGAGCAAAATACAAAGCTGAATTATTAAAAGATTAAGATACAATATGTTGTAATTATCTAGAACAAATATAGTTATTATTTATCATCACCATATACTAATAATTTTCTTTAAAAATGCACTTAGCCCTGAAATAAAGTGTGTGTAAAAGTGGGGCCAAGAAGAGAGTGGTTGCTGAAAAGGTTAATATTAAAAAAAAAAAGCTAAATACTTTGAATCAGGCAAATATGAAAGATTCCTTTAGGAAATGGCCAGACCACACACATCTCAAGTTCAAGGTTGTAAAAGGGTAAACTCCCTTGAAAGACCACCTTGAGAAGAAAGACCCAATCAGGGATATCTAAGAAATGTTTCTCAGAGTTTGACCATGGAAGCATTCAGAGGCCATTAGAGCCATTTTTTTTTCTTTTTTCTTTTCTTTCTTTTCTTTTTTTTTTTTTTTTTTTTTTTTTTTTTTTTTTTTTTAATATGAGTACCAGGAGTTGACCTCAGGACCTCACACTTGCCAGGCAGGCACTTATGCCACTGAGCTATCTCACTGGACCTAGAGCCATTTTTCAAGCAGGCAAGTCTACCGCTTGATTTGGTAACACACCTTGGTGTCATCCACATGGTTCTGGTTTTTCAGGCAAGCTGAATGTAAGCATCAATGGGGGCGGTGTTCCATCCAGATTTCAGAAGTAGGCTTCAGAGGCCAGGCCAAGATGTGTGATGGGCCACAGTCCCTGCCAGGAGTTGCAGATAAAGCAATAATTGAGGCTTGAGAGTGAACCTGAAGGTGCAGTGGAGACCCCAGGATGCTGGAGATGCCAGTAACATGGAATTTCTTCTGAGGAAAGTTGCATGTAGGGATCAAAGCCAGCCCAAATGAGAAACCATGTGGGTTGCAACCAGCAAGACAATAGGGGCAGGGCTGTTCAAGTCATTTAGAGCTCATATCTCACCACAACCTGCCCTGGTTACCAGACATGGAGCTCCAGTTTGCCCGTCTGGGTTTCCATCTTACCTTGGTCTGATTCTACTCTACCCTCCTCCCCCATTCTTCCTTCTTGGAATGGGAATGTTTGCCTTGTACCATTGTATGTTGGAAGCATTTAAATTTTTTATTTTTACAGGTGTTCACAGCTAAGAGTTTGCTGTGAGTCTTAGAAGAGATTTTGTACATGGATATTTTAGCAATGCTGGAACTGCATTTTGTGAAGTTTTAGAGATGGACTAAATAAATTATACATAACAAGATTGTCATGAATCTTTTGGAGGCCAGGTGCAGAATTCTATATTTTGACCTAAAATGTCCACCCATGATATCATGTATTCAGAATTGGTACTTTGGGAAGGTGATTGGATCATGACGGCACTATTCTCATTAGTGTATGGATCCGTTGATGAGCTCATGGCTGAATTCGCTCTTAGGAAATGGGGCCTGGTTGGAAGTGGGTCACTGAGGACATGACCTAAAAGGGTGTATTTTTACCCCTGAAACCTCCCTACTCTCTCTGCTTTGTAGCTGCCGCGAAGTGAGGTGTATTCCTTCCACCATGATATTTCTGCCTTGGAGCATGACAATCACAGACTGAATCCTCTGAAAACCATAAGCCAAGATAAACCATACATCATTTACCTTGTAGGTGTCTGGTACATTGTCTAGCAATTGGAAAGTTGACTAATAAAATAAACTAATTATAGTATTTATACACAATGACATATCACTCAACCATAATAAGGTATATACAGGATACAGTGTGGATGAACCTCCAGAACATTACACCAAGTGGGAGACTCCAGAAACAAAAGACCACGTATCTCATAATATCATTTGTGTGAAATGTTCAGAACAGACATAAAAACAGGGACAAAATGCAGACTGGTGATTGTCAGGGTCTAGAAGCAGGATTTGCAAATGAGGAGAAATTATTTAATGGGTAAGTGATTTTGCTTTGGAGGGGTGAATATGGTTTGAAACTAGATAGACATGTTGGTTGCACAGCTCTGAGAATATACCAAGTGGTATGGCTTGTATCTAGACGTTTCCCCAAAGTTTCATGCAGTCATAAGTGTGGCATTTCAGAGATGGCTGGATCTAGGGTGTGTGAGGCTGGGAACAAGGATGTGATGCTGGGAGTGATTCATGGTGTGGCGCTAGGACTAAGGGAGTCCCTCCTGGGTGTGAGTGCTACCCACCCTAAGGATGGGTAACCTGGATAGGATACAAGGGACAGAAAGAGGGTTGCTTGCTATTTCTTTGCTACTTCGCTGCTTTGTTGCAATCTGCCCTGCTGCCCTGCCTTTGAAGCCAGCCAACTATGGCTTGAAGCCTCTACAAACTGTGAGCTATGATAAACCTTTCTTCCTTTAACTTTGGGTGTTGGGTACTTTATCTCAGCAATGAGAAAAAATTAAGTAAGACATCAAATGCCACTGAATCGCTCATTAAATATTTATTACAAATTTTATATCAATAATTTATTTTTATCTGAAAACAAGGAAGGTAAAGGACAAAAATCAAAGCCATTGTTAGATTGAGGAAACTAAGGTCTAAAAAGTTTTGTTCGTTTTGAAGATAAGAGATCTGTTGGTGTTGTAGTGGGAGGAGGCCAGATTGCAGTGGGCCGAGAATGAGTAGGAAGAAGTGGAGATATTAATTGTTGAATATGAGAGGACAGTTGGCTGTGAAGGAGAGGGGGAAAGCAAATTTCTATCTGATCAATGTGTTTTTCAGGGAAAACATTTTTCTTAAGCTGAGGCAACTTTAATATGTTTAACTGTTCACCGAAAAGGTATAGCAGAAAGTGAGAAGTAGAGTTAAGGGCTAGCCTTCTTGCCACGGAAACAGGGGCTATACATTGATAAATTTAGTAGAGATAAACTGGGTTTCTCATCCAAGTCCTTATTTTTTAAATAGGAAATTAAAGTAAAAGGCATCTTCTGAATGTGATGGAAGAGAGATGTAGGTGGTGTTTTATGAGACCGAAAGAGGCTTCAGAGCATCTTTATAGTAATGTGGAATGAAAGTTGACTTAAGAATGATATGTTGGGGGCTGGTGAGATGGCTCAGCGGCATAAGCGCCTGCCTTGCAAGCGCGAGGGCCCGAGTTCGACTCCCGGATCCCACATACGAAAAAGGGGCCGGTGATATCGCTCAGCGGCACGGGTGCCTGTTGGCGCGCAAGGTCCTGAGGTCAACCCCCCAGTACCCACAAAAAAAAAAGAATGATATGTTGGGACCTTCTCTGCGGTTGGAATGTGGATTTTTTTTTTTTTTTTGTGGCACTGTGTATGCCTTCTTTTGAAGCTCTCATCTTCTTGGATGCAGGGCAGGTAATATGACTAATTCAAATGACCCTTTTCTGAGTTCCACCTATATGAGGGCCAGCAGAAAATGGGAACACCTGGAGGCAAATCACGCAGGCTTCTAATGAAACAATCTTTGCCTAGCTGTTCCGAAAAATGGGGAAATGATCAGCATTTGCACATTGCTTTCATTTTACCATTTCATGTGCATTATGCCCTTGATTACCAATATAACAAAATGGGCTTATTACTAATATTTCCATTTGATGGGTGAGAGAACAAAAAATCAGAGAGGTTAAAATGAGTTACAGTCCACATAGGCTTTCTGATTATAAAGATTGTGTTTTGGAACATGTACATTTAGTGTTAAGATCTATGTTTGATTGAATGACTATAGTTGGAATTTGCCAGAATATAAGCTAAAGAAACAAAGACAATACCTAGATGGCTCACAAATGAGAAAATGGAGGTTTCTATGAATTCTGACAACACAGTTAGAAGAAATATATAAAATATATATTATATCTGAAAAGAAATCAATCCTTGGTTCATAGCTCAAAATAGCATCTTTTTTCCCCTGGTGTAGCAGCGGATGCACTGGTATTATATCAAGCAACGTTTAGTGACCAAAAGAGACTCAATGCAATATATTTACTGACAATAATGCCATGGCTTTTTTAGGCACAGTATTGATTTACTTCTTTCAAAACCAAACTGACAGCAAAGGGGGGGGGCTGTCAAATGATTCAAGGAAGCTATCTGAGGATTTAAAAGTAGCAAATTCAAATCCATTAGTTTTAAAATGCATCAAAAGACAAACTAGAAAATCCATTGACTAGTAAGTGAACCAGTGTATTCAACATCTATTACTATATAGGGAAAATAAAGGATATGATATAAAAGAGATGCTAGGAGGAAAGTTGTCAGAAAAGGAGTAGAATAAGAATAGCTTTATAAATCTATACTTGAGTAAGTTCAGCGATATTTATTATTCCCTGCACCAGTAATTATGGGGTTTAGTGTTTTATACTCAGTGGACATGCATAATTTATTTATTAGTTATTTTTAGAATATTTGTAAAGCTGTTCCAGTAATTTACTTATCATTAGATAGTAAATAAGGCAGGATCTTGTTTACTCATCTCTTTTTCTGTGTGTCCCAGTGTGGCTCAGATAATGTACTCAGGTAGACCTAGAAGAGTTGAAACTATATTTTCCTTGCCTCTATTGTTTTATGGAGATTCTGCCCTAAAGTTTTGAATTAATAGAAGCATGAGCCCTGAGCAGCTAGCAGCTTATGCAGCACATTTCAGAATAGGTTGGTTGTGCTCAATTCACAATATATTTCACCAAATTCCTATTCACTATGATGTATGGGAAATGGGTACAAGCCTAGAAGGGATATCACAATGACTGACTCAATCCTAGTAATGAGAAGATGGCGGGATGGCTAATACTGAGCACGGATTTACATCACATCAGCTTGACTTTCATAATTTGCTAAATGTAGAATATTCTGCTTGCTCCAGTGCTATAGCAATGCCATGAATTCCTAAGCCGTGGAAGGTCAGAGAAATCTTGCAAAAATGCTATACTAGTTTGTCTAAGATTGGAGTAAAAAGCTCTTTTTACTTTTAAGCTTTTGGTACAAATGTACCAAAAATGCTAGAGTTGGTAAGAGTTCTGTTCAATAATTTTCCCTTGGTTGCATTTAAATGTTACTACTATTTTTCTCATTGGTTCTTTGACAGACTCTGTAATTAGAGCTTCATTACCTTACGGCACTCAAAAGCAGTATTTTTCAGTGTGCCAAGACCACCTGCTTGTTATAATGATCCTATCGTAGTCCCATCCTAGATTTTCTAAATCAGAAACTCTAGGAACACAGCAGTGAGATCTGTATGCTTAACAAGATCCCTGGGTGACTTTTTAAAACATTAAATGTAATATCTATAAAGAAGAGTGCATTTTTCACAACCACATATTGTGCTGAATTTCCGTGATCTGAATAAAGTCTGATAGCCAGCACCTTGATCACAAAACAGAGTGTGACCAGAACCTTTTAAGTAACCCTTTTTTTTTTTTACTGTCCCCAAGTATAATCACTGTTTGATTTCTAAAATCATATATGAACTCCAACTGTTTGGTCATTTATATGAGTTGAATCAAACAGTAAGTACTTGTTTGTGACTATTTTCTTTTGTTTGATATCATGTTTGTAAAAACTGATTCATGTTGTTATCTGTACTTGTCTGTAGTTGTAGACTACTCTTTGTTCAGGTCGAATATTTTATGAATATACCATGACTACAAATCCACTCAATTGTTTATGGACACTTGGCTGATATCTAGTTTGAGGTTATTTTAAATGGTGCCCCATGAACATTCTAGTGCATGCTGGGAATGTCAAGTCCAAATTTGTACTAGTCATTGTCGAACAAGTAAGAAAGTCTTTATTCAAACCTGTCGCAATGAGGTACAAAAATCAGATGCAGTCTGAACTGTACTGTGTGGTAAATATGAGTGGGTAGGAGAGCTATCAAGTGCTGGGATGAGATCGTCTTAGAAATTTGTGTTTGCTAATTGGCCACACTCAATTATCTTTAGTTTGAAACAGGTACCTAATGAAATTAGCCTCTTACTCTCCCACGAAGTTTAGAAAATAGATTTCCCACTCAATTGTTGATTTTATTTCAAATGATTGGCCCCAGATGCTTGAGGGAGCTGGTTCTGGGTTGTGAAACTGGCAAGAGGCTTTTAAAAATATTTACTTCTCAAAGGGTAAAAAAAAAAAATTACAATTATAATTTTTCTAAAGTAAATGCTTAAGGAAAGTGAAATCAGTAGCATAGAGTAAGGTCTAAGGAAGAATCCCATCTACCAACTCCCCGAGGTAAGTGCAATCATTATATATTGCTAACATGTACTAATAAAAATTAAAATTAATAAAAGATGAGTCAAGCTGAGGGAAATATTAAGGCTGTCGTGGTCAATAATCTATTTAAGAGTAGAAGCCAGTCATGGTGGTGCGTGTTTGTAATCCAGAACTCAGGGTCTAGAGATAGAGCTAAGTGTGAAGGCCTTGGGTTCAATCTCCAGTACCATACACATGTGTGCACATGTGCGCATGCACACACACACACACATGTACGCACACACACAAAGGAAATTCTTCATCAGTGTTAGAGGATATTACTCCGTTTCCCAAAGATGTTATGCTAATTTATTTATATTCCTTCTACCAGTGTAGAAAAGCTCTATTGGGTACATATCTTCACCAAAACTTAATTTTCCTTTTGTTCTGTTGTAACCGTTCTTGTGGATATAAGTGGTGTTTCATTGTATCCACCCATTTCTATTTTACTAGATGATTTTTAGTAGCTATGGGCTTTGAATTTTGTGTTTGGCCTTTCATTTCAATGAGGCATTTTTGTAAGGGTTTGCCTTATACATATTAATATGGTGAATTATTGATATAGAATGTCTAACACTGGACCATCCTTTAATCCCTAAATTACTTATATTAAAATATTTTATTTAACTATTGAGTTATGTTTGATGATATCTCATTGAGGAATATTTCATTGATGTTCCTGTGAGATTATTCCTTAGATTTTTTTTTTTTTTAGTTTTATCATCATCAGATTTGGGTATTAATGCTAAAAATTAAGTAGATGTATTCACTTATTTGCAAGCCATTCTTGAAGAGGCAAAAAAGCTAATCTTCTCTGAATTATCCCATTTTTAGTGTGTAGACTACTGAAGTGAACGTATGTCCATTAAAGTTGTTTTTTTGTTTTTTTTTTTTTTGTTTGTTTGTTTTTTTGTTACTGGTGATTGAACCCAGGGCTTCCCATTGAGCTACATCTAGAGACATTTTTTCTTCCTTTAATTTGAGACAGAATCTTGCTAAATGGCCCCAGACTGAGCTGGCATTTGCAATCCTCCTGCCTCAGCCTGCAGAGTGCTAAGATTATCAGCATACTTAATATCAGAGTGTAAATTGTTCACTATGATTGATTGTAATTCTCATTTTTCCTCCTTTTCTTTCTGTTTCTCTTGCTTCTTTTGGTAGTTAATTGACTAACTGTTGACTTGAGTGGGAACAACCAGCTGATTTGAGTCAGCATGGTTGTTGGAATGGTTTTTTAAAGGGAGAATGGGAGGGAAGGATTTCAGATGATCTTCCTTGGAAGAGCTTCATTGTGGCTGGTATTCTTCAGAAGAGTTTCAATGGTTTTCCTTCAAAGGAGCTTTGGCTTCTTCCTTTCTTCTGTGGATTTTCACTCCTCGTCTTTGTCTTGGATGTCATCTCCTGGCTTCCAGTGCAAATCCCTCAGCCTTCTGGCTCAGATCCTTCAGCCTTTTGGCACAGACATTTCAGCTTCTAGCACTGATCCTTGGGCCTTCCTGGTGCAGAGCCCTGTCTCCTGTCATGGATCCTTCAGCTCCTGATACAATCTTGCATGGGCATTGCTGTGGGCTCCAAGTCTTCCCCTGGGTCCTTAGGGTCTCCAGTGTGCAGATAGATATCTTGCACTCTTCTACATTTGACTCTAGTAAGCACTGACTAATATACTTCTTTTCTTCCTTCTTCTTGACTCTGCCTCTAGTTTTTGCTATTATTTCTATCTTAATTCTTTCACTGCTTGTTTACTTCTTTATATGGAATGTCTTGAAGATTTTCTGTCTTATTGCAGATATCTGGTAAATATGTATCGAATGAATAAAGAGCTGACAATAAATTTATTGTGTAATTTCAAGAGAGTTCATTGCTTTGGAGGTTTGTGATTTTTTTTCTTGTGAACTTGGCAGAGGTCTGTGAAAGTTCAGTATAAACTGGAAGGGAAAAGGTTCAATTCTGATAGAGATTAGTGGGTTTCAAGAACCCCTTCAAACAGTACTATGTCATTTTCCTAGAATGTGTGTGTAACTTCACATAGAAAGTATATATTTGTACTTCATACAAATTAGAAACATTGTTGAGACAATTTAATGGTTTAGCAAAATTAATTATTTAATATTTGTCACAGTGGTATGATATGAGACAGTTCATTTCTATTCATTTCTTAATGTAGAGAAGTGTTAACGTATTTGCATTTTGTATCAGTTGGGAGGTATAAAAATAGAAGGTATAAATCATTAAAATGGCCAGGATATGGACAAAGAGATGAGATGTAAGGAAATCCAATGAAGAGTAATTTATCAGAAGCTAGAAGAAGCTTGAGTATGAATGGTAAACAGAGACTCAGTTTCTGTAAGGACAGAAAATTATTTCCTCTGATATATGAAGATTGTTGACCACTACTGACTTTAGCAATAAGAGGTTTGTTGTAGCTGTAGAAAATAGGTCAGACTGATTTGGGTTAGAAACTGAAATGGGAGTGAAAAGCAGAGGTGGTAAGGAAGAATTATACTTTAGGAATACTTGGCCCCAGAGCAAAGGAGGAAAGTTGCAAAGTAGCTAAAAGCAGTTTCTGGAGTGAGGGGAAGTTGGACTTATTTTTATTATGGAAGAGACTTGGTCATGGTTATAATTCTGAGGGTGAAGAGGCAGCAAAAATTGAACAAAGTTTGTTAAACAGAGAGATGGACTCATTGACGGGGGGAGTTACCTGCGCTGGCAGTGGACACTAGAAATAACTCTAAAGGTGTGCAAGAATTATCAAGACATACAAAAACCATGATTTCAATGTTTACAGAGCTGGGGCAGAACCCATTTTGTGCTTATTCAAAAGACATTCTACCTCTACTTCACCTGTAAGCCTTTACTCTATTAGAATGGTGATGTGGCCCACTCTAGGAAGTCATTCAAGCCATTATTGACTTAAATTAGTGAGGAGAACTTCAAGATACTTATTCAAGTGCTATTTTCTTAACTTTTCTTGCAGTTTGGTCAAGGAAGCAGAAAGTTCCCTAGGGAGCAGCTGTGTAAATTTCTCGGTTACTAGTAAAAAGAGAAAACTTAAAAGAAAGATCCCTTTTCTACCACCCTGATTTCTGGCTTCAAATGTTTTATTCTTGACTCATAGAACCCATCCTGAGACCATGAGGCAAGATTATAAAGATAAAACTTCAGTAAGAATAGACAGGGAGGATAAATGGCCTCAGAATCCTAAATGTCTGCTAAACCAGTGAACAGTGCCTGAGTGTCCATTAGTATTTTTCTGTTATTTCCAGGTAGAAAGTAACTGATTCAAGGCATGTGAACTTTCTTTTCAGAAATCATTCTCTATTACCTGCAGGATTACCCACTTGATATGAAAGTATATCATATACTGAGTATTATTTCCATTTCAATTGATCATATTCCTCAAAACTCTTTTTTATACTGTCTGAAAATACCCCAGGTTTCACCATTTTATTTCCATTCTAGTAAAGTAATGAAATTGCAGCAAAATTAGTCTTTAGTAACTTTCATTAAGGAAGGTGTTTTAACAGCTTTGCTTCTAGTTACTTATGTAACTGTGATTCAATAACTATTTATGCAATAAATTGATAAAATATAACTCACCTAGTTCCTTTGATGGGAGAGGTGGTCTAAAATGTTTAATTTAACTTGTCAAGGTGAATGGATTCTTCCTCTTTAAAAAATGTTATTATATGCTATTTTCACCAATTTCATGGAAATTATTTTCTTCCCATATCATAGTTAAGGTATTTAATGCCTCTGTTAATATGATCCATGAAACAAGTTCCAGCCAATTGAATATAAGCAGAAATAATCTACATAACTTCCAGATGCTATCTTCAAGTAGGAAATGTCCCATTATCCTGCCTTAGAGTGGGGAACATGGAGGGCATACTGGTGAGCTTCCTGTTCATGCAAGCTAGATAAACACTCAGGGGGATCTGGATGCTGGAGATCTTCGCTGGAGTGTTTTTACTTATTTGCCTTTTTTTTTTCCTTCTCTGACCTCATACAATATACAACCATTACAGCAGCTTCCTCTAAACTCAAATGCTGTTCATGAAAAGATGAGGATGGGGTGTATGGTGCAATCCTGAAAATCTGAGTATTTTCCTCAATTATGCTGTATAAACCTGAAAATGACTGGGTTACACTGAACTTGAAATGATTGTGTTTGTCCACTCCCTAACAGAAAGGGGAGTTTCTGCTAGAACTAAATTCAGTTTGATGAGAAAGATTTTATGCATATCTAGGTTGTGACTGTGAATTCTAAATTAGATTACCATGTAAAAGGTGATTTATTAATATCCAAATCTGTTTCAGCACTGTGTTTTAAACATGGCGACAGAGAGAAGGAAGCAAGTCCTCTGGCCCATGGGGAATACTTGTGACAGAAACAAGTGTAAGTGGATAACTGGCATTCAGTTAGGAATCTATTCATCAGAAAAATGTGAATAAAAGGCTGATTTATTCTAAAAGAATTAGAATCAACTTCTAAATCTAACTATTTCAAATACTTCTGACTACATTGTTGCTGGTTGAGAAAATAATGCTGAAATCCTAAGTGTCATACTTTTATTAAAGTGATATTAAATAGAAAAAAGTTCAAAACCTTCCATATTTGGAGACTACCTTGGAGCTCTTTGGAATAAATGATTTCTATTGTGATTTTGACATTCACATTTTTCTTCATTACTTTGTGTTTTTAAAAGCAAACAACCATGTTTTAATACAATACGTGAATATCATGACATATATAAACTTCCTTAGAAGTGCGACTAAGCACAATTCTATAAACAAACTGCTTTAATACCATTTTTGGATTCTATTGGCAGCTATATAAAAATGGAGGTTCCTTTGTAGGAAGATCTTGACAGAGAGCAGATTCAGGAATACTAAAACACAGCATTGCAAGAAAATTTCTCCCTTGCGTATCTGTGCTTTGAGCTCTGATTGAGATTTTCCAGGGCATGGTCGAAGACACATCGCTTCAATGTCACATGCCAATTTTAAACCAATAACTGCTACCCAAGCATTACAGTCTCTTAGCTATTGTATAACATTTATAAAGGATCTAGAGGTGATTATACCAACTTAATTTTTCCCCTGTTTACTTTAAATAGAAGATGGATAAAGGAGGAAAGGGAATCTGAATGTTGCATAAATGTAACGATAAGGGAAATAACATGCACAGATTGTGACAATCCACTTGGAAAAAAATCCAAACTAATTTTGTTCTATTTCTTCTAAGCCATCTGAGAGCCTTTCTACATTTACCCGTACAGACTAAATTATACTGTGATTGAGTTTATGGGAAGACAGCAGCACATATGTAGATGATAGCACAGACAGATATTTATGAAAAACTGGGTGTCTATAAAAAAATAAAAAGGAAAGTTGGTGGGTATTCTGAGGTATATTAGTTAATGTTTAAAAATGGAAACTTTGAAGAATATGCCACAAACATGCCACTTTTCCTTAAAAAGAGAGAAACAAGTTTTCCCTTACAGGCGGTTGTTAAATGTTGGCTCGGGTGGTGCAGGCTTTTATCTTCCCAGATGCATGAATCACCTCTACAATATGTCCCTTTTGTTTGCATACTGGGATTCAGTGCCTGTCTGGGGGTGGGGGAAATGTGTGGAGAAAAACCTGTTACTTTGTTACCCTACGACCAGATTGTTTCAAGTCTGTGTGTGCATATTTTATTTCAGAGTCTTTCCTTAAATCTTGGCTTGCTTTCTTTCTTTTTTGCATATTTCTGCCCATCCTAAAAGAATAAACCTAGTTTTGAACCAAAAATAAATTACATGTTATTAATAAATTAAATTTTGTAAATCCCTTCTGTTTATTCTGAAAACTGCTTGGGTGAGAGAGAAAATACACTGGCCTCGTGTGTCCCACTTCCAATAAATCTAGCCCTTTCTTTATAAAACTGTAGCTTCCAAAATGCACTGCATTTGTCAGTATAAGATTTTGAGTTTCTGACTTCGTGGGGTTGCAATCTGTGTCTATATTTACATATAGGCAGTTCATGTTATTTATAATTTGTACATGTATGGTGTACATACATTTACCAAGAATCTAGTCATTGCTGGGAGCATTATTTTTGTCAAATTCTTTTAAAGTTGGCATCAATATCACCACTTCAGATATGGAAGCAGACACTTGGAGAAGTCGAAAGGAATTTATCCTCGCAGATAGCTTTGTTGCTTCACTTTTGAACACATGCAGGCAACCTGGTGCAGAGAGGGAGGCCAGCCTGTGCTCCGCTGGGAACTAGAGCTGTATTTGAATCCAGAACTGTCAGGCAAACTCATGGTCTTTAAATTAAACTAAATCAGCTTTTTTACTCACCCCAAATGGAAAAGAAATGTTTTAAAATGTTTTTCTGATGGGACTGGGTCTCATCATAGAAAATATGTTGCATTACTTTTTGGGTTTTCTTTTTTTATTGTTTTGCCAATTTAGATTTGGGCATCCACACTGTAATTTTTCCCATTAAAATTTTTGTAGTTAAAATCATATATGTTCACTACAGAAAATTTAGAAGATATATAAATGTACAAAAAGCTCTGGCATTAAGATATAATCATTCTGGAATTCTTGCCCTATATACTTGCAGTATTTTTGCGATGTATTTTGTCTGTATGCACGTTCTTTTCTAGCTTTGGAAATTGTTTTTAGGAGTATAAGACGTTCACTTCTTAGGAGTTGAAATCGTTCATGTCATTATTGAAAAATGGTAATTATTTCAGCATAATACTTCATCATAAAGTTGTACTTGATTCTTTTTAGCCAGTCTTTTATTGTTTGGAATTTTAAGTCCAATTTTTCTATTTTACAAAGATTTCTTTGAATATGTCTCACCACCTAACAGCAATATTTGCAACTTTCTGTTTGCATACTTATGCAAGTGTTGGATTGTTACAATTATGAAGTGATTTGCAAGTTGGGTCGGCAAATGTTTTATTTTAGTTTTAACTTTTATGTCTTGGTTGATTGAATCTCTTACTCTTCCGTTCATGCGGTGATGTTTATTCATTCTTTTAAGTATGCAAATTATGAGACTACTTGCAGAGAACATTCTGTGCAGTGAAGTACATATTTGGTTCCAGCCCACACAAAACTTAACAGGTTCTCAAGCCTGATGAACAAGGGACATAACAAACAAATGCTTTTTTTAATTGCAGATTTTTCTAAGTTGTCTGAAAAAAAACTCAACACGGTGCAAATATAGGAAAGAAAACCTTTCTTCTTATAAACAATGTAATTTATATTTGAGTGGTCAAAATATGTGCATATATGAAAGTTAAAATGTTTTAGAGGAAACACCATAAAAGTAGTTTTTCCTTATCTCTTCCAAATTTTATCTCCAAAGGAAATCAATATTCAGTTATTTCCTCTATGTCTTTACAAAAATATTGTTTGCATGAGTGTACACAAGATTTAAAAAAATGAGAACAGACTCACCAATTCTCATTTTAACATTTTCATTTCAAGAGTGTCATTTTCAGTATATGTATGGCTGCCTTATTCTTTGCAATGGTTTTATATATTTTAGAAAGGTTTCACTCTATGATGCAATTTAATATACCACTAAAAATATTTCCTTTGATTTATTTTAGAAAGTTTTCACTATATGATGCAATTTAATATACCACTAAAAATATTTCCTTTGATTTGATAGATGTATTCAATTTTAATTATGCAGTCATACCTTAAGTTATACCTTCTGTATTTATTAAATTACTTTTATTCTTTCATATTTTATGTTTTCTAATATTTACTTATTGTGATAATTTATTCAGTATATTTATTGTAAACTTATGTTCAATTTAGTTCATGAGAGTTTATTAATATTTTGTTTTAAAAATATTGTTCATTATTTGACTAGTAAGCAGAAATGAAATTAATAAATTTATGCTTAAGTTTTATCTTCTACAACTACATTTTTGCTGACTATATTGTTTTTGTTTTTATTTTAATGTAATGACATATACATACACTTATTTCAGTATTGCTTATAATTATATATTTTGGTTTAACTGTAAAAATAACTATGAATGCCTTTGTAATTATTATTATGTAATTATTATGTAATTTGTGATTGTTTACCATATACTTTTTCTTAGGATTTTAGTTTGTATGTGTTTATTAATTTTAACATGTATTTTGTATATATATGATAAAATATAATTTTTGATATATGTATACATTGTAGAATAAAAAAATAGAGCTGCTTAACATATTCCTTACATCACAAATTTATAATTTTTGTGGTGAAAATAATATTTACTCTGTAGCAATGTTCAGGTATACAATGTATTTACTATAGTCCCCATGTTGTGGAGCAGGTCTCCTATTTCTCTACTATAACTGAAATTTTGTGTCCTTTGACTAACATCTTACCAGTCTCCCCACTCCTTGAGATTCTGGTGACCACCAATAACTCACCATTTCTCTGAGTTTGACTCAGTTAGATTATACATATGAGTCAGATAATGTGGTATTAGTCTTTCTGGGCTTTATTTCACTTAATATAATGGCCTCCAGGGTCCCTGGTGATATTGTACATGATGAAATTATCTTTTTCTTGTTAAAAACTGAATAGTATCCATTGTGTGTATATGCTACCTTATCTATCCACTTGGGTTGATTTACGTATTGACTATTATGCCTAATGCTATAATAAACATAGGAGTTGTGTCTATCCCCAGAAGTAGAATTTTTGGATCATATGGTGTTTCCGTTTTTAGTTTTTGGAGGAAACTCCGCATTTTTCCATAACAGTTATACCCATTTACAATCCCATGAATGGTGTGAGGATTTCATTTATCCATATCCTTGCCAACATTTGTTATCTTTTGACTCTTTGACAGCAGCCATTCTAACAGGTATCAGGTAATATATCAATGTGGTTTCTATTTACGTTTGCCTAATAATTAATGACACTGAACATTTTTTTAAAAAGTAAATATAGTGGTCATTTGTATGTTTTCGGAGAAGTGACTATTCAGGTCCTTTGTCATCTTTTAATCTAATTATTGTGTTACTGTTGAATTCATTGCATCCTTTATTTACTGTGAATATTAACTCCTTATGAGAGGTATGATGTAAAAATATATTTTGCCATTCTCTACATAGCCTCTTAACTCTGTTGATAATTTCCTTTTCTGTACAGAAGTTCATTAATTGGATGCACAGCCATATCTTTTTGCTTTTGTAGCCTGTGCTTTTGGGATCATATAAAAAAAAAATCATTGGCCAGACAAATAATATAGAGCTTTTCCCTATGTGTTGTACAGTTTTGGTTATTACATCTAAGATTTTAATCCATTTTTGGTACATTTTGTATTTGTTATGAATTGAGGGTCTGAATTCTTTATGTGAAAGTTCAGTTTTTCTAATGCCATTTATTGAAGAGAAAATCCTTTCCCAAATATGTATTCTTGTCATTTTTGCAAAAAATCAGTTTCTTATAAGTGCATGGGCTAATCTCTTGTCTTACTATTCTGTTGCATTGATCCACATATTTCAGCTGTGTCAGTGCCATGCTCTTTTTGTTATATAGCTTTGTAGTGGATTTTGAAATCAAAACTGTAAAGCATTTTATCTTTCCTAGGCTGCGTTTAGTGATGACGAATTGTCTTGGGCTACATATAATATATATAATATAATATATATATAATATTATATATATCATCTTTTATTAAGGTTTTAATTTATTAAATTATCTTATGAAATAATCCAACAAACCCCAATTTAATAAACAAGAAAACTTGCATGTCCACTTAGTAACAATAAATGCCACTCTTCATAGGCATGCATGTAGGTAAGCTGAAATACTAACAGCTGCATTTTACTCTCCAAGTTGTATAAGCTCATGTAGCATCTGACACATGCAGGCTTCGACTAGATTGAGGGAGAGGTAGCCGTGCTTTGCAAGTTCTTCTGCACAATGTTCCATGGCTGTCTGTGCTTTCTGTGCTCAAGCACCATGCAATCAAATCGTGAAAATCATTGTTAAATATAACATGAAAGTGTTAAATGGAATTTTGGTGGAGATGTCATCAAACCTGTAAGTCAATTCAGCCATAATCAAGATCATGTAACTTGCTCCTTTCTAATATGGATGTCTTTTATTTCTTTTTCTTGCCTAATTGGTCTGATTTCAGACTTCTACTAGTAGTATCTCATGAATGGATGTTGATTATTTTGAATGCCATTTCTGCTTTTATGAGTAGATCATATGTCTTTGTACTTCTTTCTCTTGTGCAGTATATCACAATAATTGATTTGTATATGTTGAACTGGCCTTGCATTTCAAGGATAATCCTACTTGATCATAAACAGTGACCCCTTTGATGTGCTGATGAATTTGGTTTGTGGTATTCTGTTGTAGATATTTGCATTTATGTTCATCAGAGATATTGGAGATATATATATATATATATATATATATATATATATATATACACATATATATTTTACACTTGTCATTTATCATGTCAAAGTGATGTTGGCCTTATAAAATAAGTTTGGACTTACTCTTTAATATTTTTGTGGGGGCAGAGATATGGCTCAGCAAGCACGAGGTCCTGTGTTCAATTCCTGGTCCCCCCCAAAAAAAAAACTGTAATTATTTTTTGGAGGAATTTCAACAGGATCACAAGTTGTTTTTAAAATACTTGGTAGAATTCAGTAGTATAGTCATCAAGATGTAAATTTTCCTTGGTGGAAAAATTTTTATTACACGTTCAATCTTGTTACTCATTATTATTCAGTTTATATTTTTTATTCTGCCATGATTCTTTACTGTCCAGAAATTTATGTTTTAGGTTGTCAAATGTTTTTGTTATATAATTGTTCATAATGGTCTTTTATTAACCTTGGCTAACAGGAGTATCAGTTGTGATGTCTCCTATATTGTTTTTTTATTTTTGCATCTTTATTTTTTTATGGTCTAGCAAAATGATAGTTAATTTTGTTTGTGTTTTCAAAAACAATCCAGTTTTATAAATATTTTTAGTTCTCTAGAATATATTTTACTTATTTGTGATGTAATGTTTATTTTTTTTTTTACTAAATTAAACAAAATTTGTTCTTTTTCTAGTTCCTTAAGGTGTAACATTACATTGTTTAATTGGAATATTTCTTCTTTGATGTAGGCATATTTCTATAACTGAGCTCTTAGAAATGATTTTGCTGAATCCCATGTTTTGGTATGTTCTCCTTCTATTTTTGTTTCTCTTAAGGTATTTTTAAAAATTTCAAACAATTTTCCTTTTGAATTTCTTTTTTCACTCAGTGGCTGCTCAGGAGCATATGTTTTAATTTCCATACATTTGTGAATTTTCCAAAATTCCTGTTTTCATAACCTTGTGGTCATAAAAATTTTCATTTGATTTTGGTAGTCTTAAATTATTTTAAGACTTTCTAGTGGTCAAACATCTGATCTACCTCAGTGAATGTTCTGCATATGTTTGAAAGTATGAACATTCCTTTGCTGTTGGATAGAATGTTCTATGTATATACGTGCTAGCTTTCATTGATCTAAAATGTAACTGAGGGCCAATGTTCCCTTACTGATTTTCTGTCTGGATGATCTGTCTGTAGTTGAAAGTGGAATTGTAATCATATTGCCGTCTTTTCTTCTACACAGATATTTACTTTATGCATTTAGGTGCTCTGGTACTGGGTGCATATACATTTTCTATTTTATCTTCTTAATGAATTCCTTTATTATGATATAGTGTCTATCTTTGTCTTATTTTACAGGTTTTAACATAAAGTGTATCTCCATAGATATAATTTTAACTACCCCTGCTCTTTTTTGGTTAATGCTTGCACAGAAAACATTTTTCTACATTTTTCAATTTCAAGCTAGCTATATCCTTAAAGGTGAAGTGAATTTCTTATAGGGAACATGTAGCTGAATTTGTAAAATTTCTTTAAAATTTATTGTCACTCTATATAATTTAATTGACCAGTTAAGTCTATTTATATTCAAGATAATTGTTAATGGATAAAGTATTCATTATGTTAATTATTTTCTTTTCTTTTTTTTTTTTTAGCTCTTTTGTTTATCTGCTATAAGTGTTTGCTTCGTGGTTACAATCAGGCTTACTAAAACATCTTGTATTAATGACAAATTATTATAGCCTGGTAACAAATTATCTTTTATAACAAAAATACTTTCTTTTTATTTATTTACTTTTTGTACCGGGAATCAAACTTAGGACCTCGCACTTGCCAGGCAGGCACTGTGCCACTGACCTATATCCCCGGCCCATACTTTCCATTTTTATTCTCATTCCTTTACATTTTTTGTTTGTGATGTCACACTTTACATCTTTTATATTATGTATCCCCTAATAAATCATTTTTGCTATTATTTTAATACTTTTGTCTTTCAACCTTCATAGTAAAGATATGTTATTTATGCACCACCATTATAGTTTTTGAGTATTTTGATTTTGATTGTGTGCTTACTTTTACCAGTGAGTTTTATACTTTCAGGTTTTTGTGTTACAAATCAGCATTCTGCCTTCCAGCTTGAAGAGCTCCTTTTCCTCCCTTTCACGTTTCGTAAATCAAGTCTCACGGTGATAATCTTCAGTTTTTGTTTGTCTGGAAAGTCTTTATCCTTTCTTCATTTCTGAAAGACAGGTTTGTGCAATGTAGTCCTATTTGGTATTTAGTGTCTTCCACTTTACTCTGTATTATATATAGCCTTATTCATTTTGATGAAATTATCCATACATTTGTGTGTAGTATCCATAGTATCCACTTACTCATTCGATAGTTTATTTATTAAAATTAAGTCCCTATCTGGTCAGTTCTACACCTGAGTCTTATCTGAGTCTAATTTTCTTGACAGCTTTGTATCTTGGCAACCAGTTTTCTTCTTGGCTTTTTACTGATGTTACGTGATGCAAGCCAGACATGGTGATGCACACCCGTAATCCCAGCACTTGGGAGGCTGAGACAGGAGGATCACTGTGAGTTTAAAGCAGCCAGGGTTACATAGTGAATTCAAGGCCAGATTGAATTACATAGCAAGAATCTGTCTCAAAAAAACAAACTAAACAAACATAATGCATTAAACAAGTGTAGATAATGAAGTGCATACAATTTACACCGAATTACTTTTATAATTTACAACACAAAGATTCTTCTTTTGTCTGTTTAGTTTTATGGGGGGGGTTAAACAATATATTGAGTAGTTAAATTAGGTTTTTATGTTATTTTGGCTATATTTTCTTTCAGTGTGCCAGAGATGTGAACTACTGAAATTCCCATATGGCAGGGTGATGTTATCTTTTGTGTAGAACGTGACCTGGAATCCTGCATATGTTCTGCTTAGTGCTCCTCTTCGGTCATCACCTGTGGGCAGGTGTTCGGTGTGTGCCTCCTGGCTCTCTCTCCATGCTCTTCTCTTCTACCAGAGACAACCTACACTTTCATGCTGTTGTAGTCAGGGTTTACAAGGAAAAAGAGTTAATACAGGACAAATAATTTATAGGATTATTTTATAATACTCACCCAAAGAGTCAAATGCAAAAGCATGCAGGAGATCTGTCCACACAACTAAAGACCCAAAGAATCCAGCTGAGGGCCTGAATTCCACAGCACGAGTCCAGCTGAAGACCTAGAGCCCATGGCAATGTCCTCCAAGAGTCCAACTGGAGGCCTAGAGCCCACAACAATGTCTCATGCAAGTCTCTATCAAGGACCTGCACTGGGAAGGCCCAAAGGTCAGTGGTGGAAGCCAGAAAGTCTGTGCCAGTGGGATGAAGGGTCTGTGCCAGCAGGCTGAGGGATCTGCACCAGAGCCAGGAAGCGATGCTCAAAGTAAGGACCAGAGCGCCCCCGAAAAGAACTGCAGCCATTCTCAGTGACAGCGAGGACCCGAGCACCTCTGATGATGAGAACAGCTGAGTACATATCAGGAAAAGCAGCATGACAAACTTCTCCAGGAGGATCTAAAGCACATCATCTTCCTTTCCAGTTCTCCTTTTATGCTGTTGGCAACAATCCTCAGATGGGCCCTCCACACCCAGCACAATACTGATTCAGTTCAGCTGGATGTTACAAGTTGACTATTAGTTAATCTACCACACATACTGAGACAATTTTCCTGGTTCTTCTGCTTCAGCTCAGTTTTAGGCAGATTCTTCTACCTGTTTTTATGGGTACAGCATTTTCAATGCTTCTATTTCTCTTTCCATGGAAATCTGATTCTTACTTGTATCTTTAGGGGAAATGTCCCTTAAGTTCCACATATTACTGTATGCTCTTATCCTATGTTTAGATACATGGGATTTCTTGTTCATTTCCCCATGGTAGCAATCGTCTACTTTGGTTGTTGCTGTGTACCTGGCTCGAGTGGATTTCCTGTGCCCAGACTACTGTGTCTAATGGACTTCACTTCCATTCCTACTTTTAGTGCAACAGAGTTTTGCTCGGTACAAAGAACTGTGTAGTTTTCTACTCCTCTCTGAGTGGCTTAGGGTTTTCGTTTCTTTTGAAGTTATTCTGGGAGGCAGATAGCTTTCCATGCCTGTGTGACACAAAAAGCTCTCTCATAGCTCCTGCTCTACCACATTCTTCCTTGTAACTACCAGTGGAGGCTCAAAATAAATTTCTTTTGTGATGCAGACTTCCAAAGATTCAAAACTATCATATTAGCTAACATTTAAGAAATCATTAACAATTTGTTATTTTGCTAATCTACTTTTATGTCAGTTATAACTATCTCTTGAACTCTGAAAAATGTAAGACTTTTCATGTCTAGGTTCTGGCTCTCCTTTGATTTAGTTACACTAAATTCACCTGTCATCTCAACATCCTAATAAAATCAAGGAAAGATGTAATTGTGTAGATTATTTATTTTTATAAGGCCAGAAGCAAAGCTCTTTTGACTTTAAGACAAAGTAGAGGGCCGGTGAGATGGCTCAGCGGCGTAAGCGCCTGCCTTGCAAGCGCGAGGGCCCGAGTTCGACTCCCGGATCCCACATACGAAAAAGGGGCCGGTGATATCGCTCAGCGGCACGGGTGCCTGTTGGCGCGCGAGGTCCTGAGGTCGTCCCCCCGGTACCCACAAAAAAAAAAAAAAAAAAAAAAAGACAAAGTAGAAACTATGATTTATTTGATATTTATTTTCTATATTTTCTTGAGCTTTGCTAGTTAAGGTTTTTTTTTTTCCCAATGCTGATTTACTATTAGTATCTCAGAAAACTACCTTGGATTCTTATTTTTAAAATTATTTGAACATAAAACTATAGAATTTTCGTAGTTTTGTGATAAATGGCTGGTGAAGTCTTTGCCAAATGATATTTGTTTTATATTCCTTTTTTTTTTTGTGGGTACCAGGGGTTGACCTCAGGACCTCGCGTACCAGGAGGCGCCCGTGCCACTGAGCAATATCACCGGGCCCTTTTCGTATGTGGGTTCTGGGAGTCGAACTCGGGCCCTCGCGCGTGTCGGGCAGGCGCTTACACCGCTGAGCCATCTCACCGGCCCCTATATTCCATATTTTTTAAATTGTATTTTAAATAGATATTATGTTAGTTTCTCCCTGATAATTATTTCTCTTATAACTTGAGATATTATTTGATAAACTATTTTCATGAAGAGGATGAGGGCTCCATTTGGTGACAGAATTATTCCTAGTATGACCAAAATTCCTGGCGGTAGAAGATTGTATGTGGATGAATTAGTAAACTTCTAGGCTACTCATGACTCTGTACTGTTTCTTTTAATCCTGTTATTTCAAATATATAAAGCCAGTATGATATATTATTTATGTGTGCTTTCTTTAAATTCTTCATGGAGAAAATGAAAAGGTCCAGTCAAATTTCAGATGTCACCCTGTGCAACAGTTTCTTATTGTTCAAAACATAGGTTACTGATTTTCTTCTCTTAAACTTGTTATGTACCTCAGAGAACCTGCAGTTCCAATTTCCTTGGGCAGGAGAAATGGATGTCTCAGCTTCAGCAAAGAGAGAGGGGGGGAGAAAAGAAGAGAGGGATAGAGAGAATGACTAAATGAATGGTGCCATCCATATTCACTGAAGGTGAATCCTCCTTACTTGTCCACAGATTCAAATACCAGTTTCCTCCAGAAATACTCTTACAGACATACACAGAACTAATGCTTTCCATTGATCTGGATGTCCCTCAGCCCAGTCCCAAGTACACCTAACATTTAACTATCCAAACCTCATGAAGAATAATTTAATCATAGGTTAGAGTTTTGAATTTTATCTGAGAGTGATGATACACAATTAAAAATTTTAAACTAGAAAGAGAGTAATGACAAAATTAAAGTGCTAAGATAATTTACCTGATATGCAGACAATGTCTTGATTGGAAAACCGTAACAATGGAAACTAGCAGAAGATTTAACAGGTTATTTTGTGGTTTAGAAAAGTTAAAAAATTATGATTAAGGCTAATGTGGAAATTGAGAGATACAGACAAATTTAATGTATGATTTTAACATAATGACTCCTTTTAATTTGTCTCTTTTTAACTTGAGTACATGTTTTTAATTATTTTCATTTATTTTTAAGTTCTTTTAATATCTTAAAATGTGTAAGCTATACTTTTGTAATTTTTCTTTTGCCTTTTGCTATTTGACGTTGGATTTAATTCATAGTATTTCTGATATTGTTGTCAAATCAACATTCTTCTTTTCTTGGTGTTAACATTTATTGCTCACTAGTTGTACTATTGCCCATGTAATCTGTGGTATACGTAATACATATCAATGTGCTTACAAGTACAATAGCATAATTACATACTACATAATTACTTTGTATCCAAGAGAAATCTAGACAATAAATACATATGATATAGTATTGTGCTGTTATCTTGGAATTTCAATATAAGGAAAACAAAGCAAAATAAAACAAAACAAAAACAAGAGAACATTTTTTTTTTACCCAAGACTTTTGATTGATGTAGGATCTTACCTAAGTGTTTTGGGTTTTATTTTTATAAGAAGCATAAAAAATGATTGTGGAGGCATAATTTTACTCAATCGTGTACAGCATAGACATAGTTGCTTTGATTTTAAAATATATGTATTTGAAAATGTGAATTTTATTAACACTAGGTAACAAAATAAAGAAAAATCTCAGTTTATGTTACATGGGTGTTTCTGGTACCTGAGAACTCACAAATTAAAGGTTACTATGATCATCAGTATGGTGACCTTTAGAAAGAACTGATCTTTTCATTTATACTCATCTTTTCATTTAGAGCTTCACTTTGCGAATCCATGATGAACAGCCTAAGGTCGGGCTCAGAATCCTCATACTGGGCAGGAAGTAAATACATTTCCAATATTAATGGTGGTATCCTTTGAAAGGGACAAAACGAGGCTAGGTATTATGAGTGTAACAAATGTGCCTGGACATTTCCATCTTGAGGAAATTATGAATACCAGCATCTGTAGGTTTTAAGTAGAATGATGCTCCTCTCCCCAAGTTCTTTCTTTGTGCCTGTTGTAATCAAGATTTGCAAGGGAAACAAATTAATACAGGACACATAATTTATAGGGTTATTATAAAATAATCATCCAAATAGTCAAATACAAAAGAGTGCAGGAAACCTGTCCACACAACTAAAGACCCAAAGAATCCAGCTGAGGGCCTGCATCCCATAGCAATGTCCTGCACGAGTCCAGCTGAAGACATAGAGCCTGTGACAATGCCCCCCACAAGTCTAACTGGAGGCCTGGAGCCCACGACAATGTCTCATGCAAGTCTGTTTTTAGGATCTGCACTGGGAAGGCCCAAAGGTCAGTGGTGAAAGCTAGAAAGTCTGCACCAGCGGGATGAAGGATCTGTGCCAGCAGGCTGAGGAATCTGCACTGGAGCCAGGAAGCGACTCTTAAGCTAAGAATCAGAGCTCCCCCAAACTGAACCACAGCCATCCTCAGTAACAGGGAGGTCCCCACCTCCTCCAACAATAACAGCAGAGTTCATATCAGGGAAACCAGCGCAACATGCTTCTCCAGGAGAACCAACAACACTACCTCTTCCTCTCCAGTTCTCCTTTTTATGCTGCTGGCAACAATCCTCAGGTGGGCCCCCCACACCTACTACCACGCTGATTCAGTTCAGCTGGGTGTTACAAGTTGACCACCAGTTGTCAATCCCCCACGGTGCCCATTAATAGGAAGACTCTACATCTCCTTTGAGTTAGGGGATTGTTTGAAGAAATATTTCAATATCACTATCCATTTCAAGTTACTCTCCTTCCCAAGGACAGAGTAACTAATCTATTGATTAAAAAGCCTTTCATCCTTTGGAATATTGGACTCAGTAAGGAGATTTATGAGCTAGTGCATCTTGTACTGTATGTATCAATAACAGAAGAAAATAAGTTTTCATCCAGGGATAGATACTACCGTATAGAAGAAAATGTGCTTCACTGTTTCCACTCATTCCCTCCAGTTCAGTTTTCAATTCTTCCCTACACTGATCACTTGCTCAGATCACCTTGTACTCCTTTTGCTTATATTGACTTTGACCTTAGTACATCCCTTTATGCCATTAGAAGGAATGAGAGTGATATCTGACATTTTTTTCCTTTTTTTCCTCTCTACCAGGTTATGTCATTACCACTACATTGACGTTTACTGTTCCTCTCAATGTTTCTTAACCTTGGTGACTGTGTTCCTCTAAATTCTATTTTTTTTTTTTTTTTTGCCCTCTTGGTCATGGGATGGTAGCAGTGGATGTTACTAAGCTTAATGATACTTTCTTTTCTTTTACGATACACCTGAAACTATACCTTTGTAAATAGTTCTTTTCCAAATAAAACTTCCTTAAATGACCCTATTTTGAATGGACCATCTAACACAGGATTTTCTCACACCTAACAGCTTCATGGAAAGAAGAAAAGATACTGGTCCTTTGAATGGAAACTGTCAACATTAGGATTCTGTTTTGTTTACTAGCATGAAGGATCTGGATTTTGTCTGATGATAAAAGCTACCCTATGGGTACATTTAATTTAAGAAAAATATCAGCAATGAGTTCTCACCCTCTTTAAGCTGAACTCATGTAGTAAATTAAAATAGAAGTTACTTATAAAATAAAGCACTATTTCCCAAATTTTCTTTTGGTAATAAACTCTTCTATCCAAGTCAGACTAGGTAAACAAATAGGACTAAAAGCCAGGATCATAAGGTTGGGTTAAAGGCTATGAATGGTAAGAAAAGTTGCTCTCCCTTCAAATGAAATATAGTCCAGATTGTCTGTACTGGTAAAGTAAGAAGAATTCCCTCATTGATAGAAAACACAGACATCAATCTTTTTATCTCATTCTCAATACAGTAGTTGGTTTCATTTCCTTACTTCTTTGAACTTGTGGCAGTGTGTGGCTCTTCCTATGTCCCCATCTTAGTGCTTGGGTCCAGCCTGGAGCTCATGCTGTTTTCCCTATTCCTAAAGTGCAGCTGAAACTAGGTTAGTCCACCGAAGCCCTAGACAATTTAAAAGAAATAGAATCAAAACAATAGCATGAAGCTTACTAAATATATGAAAACGATCTCATGTTTAGATTGGGGAAAGTTGCAGGCATATTGAATAGTTATTAACATGTCAACGTGCGGAAGAGGCTCTGTTTCCTATAAATGTTGAAATGATTCTCAAGCATGTCTTTGGAATTTCAAAACCTATACCCTGAAAAAGTTGCCTTAGAAAGATTAAGGTATTTCTTATGTCTAGGTTAAGGACTTCCTCCTGCACAGTATAGACGCTCAAAAATAGAAACCTACTTCCAGCTTAGGCACCAGGCTATTGCATTCAATGGACTCCAACCCAACTTTTCTCAGACACCAACCATCACCATTACTGTTTCCTCAACTTGGTCCTTTCTGTTATGAAAGTGGCCTCCTCCATGGCTAGCTGTTCTACTTCACAATAACACTAAGTATTTAGTTGAAAACAAAAAATACCTCCCCAAAAACACTCTAAATGAACTCTGTCTTTCACTTGTTCTCAGAAAAGAGGATAGTTTGCACATTTCACTCTCTGTCCTCTTTTCATAAAGGTGCCAGGCTCACCCTTCTTCATCCATGAGATCACATTCACAAAGGGTGGGAAGTACATGATAAATGCAAAAGGGGCTTGACCACTGAGAAAGGAAAAATAGAAGACATGGATGTTACAATTTGATATCCATAATGAAACACTGCTGAACAGAAATTACAAAAATTGTCTGCCTTGGAGGTGCAAAAGATTTCTTTATTAGACACTAGTTTTGATTTCTGCCATCATACAACCAAAAAAAAAAAAAAAAAAAACCCCAACCTTCATCCATTGTTCGCTGTGACTCTTGGTCCTTTAGAAAGGCCTTCAGTCTTCATTGAACCCTGTGGCACTATTACATAGATTTTAACCAACTGTCCAGCTTTGCAACCCACTTAATTCTGTGCAGGTATTAAAATTCAAGAATAGTTTTAAGATTGAGCCAATCACATTGATTTTAAAGATATAGTTGGTTGTTTCTTCAACTACAGCATTTCCTTAAAAAACTTACTTTAGGTTAATTCAAGTCCAATACTTTTTATGTGCAATTAATTATACCAAAATTACCTTTCAATCATATTTCTTAATATTAAATATTAAACTCTCTCCAGAATAATCCACCTTTCCCTTCACCATAATAATTATAACTGTGATAAAAGAGGGTAATAGTATAAGATTTTTTCTTTAATCTGTTCCTTGCCAGTAGTCAGTAGGCTGCTTTCATTTTTGTTGTTGTTGTTGTTGTTGAGAGGTCATAATAAGAGATGTCAAATATCTGGAACAATTTTTTCTACTCTGTGAGTTAAATAAGCAATTAACTTTTCCAACCCAATCTATTAATAGCTTCTAAGTGGTCTGGTTGAAGCAAAATGCAAACAGAATATCCCTTCAAGAATTATACTCTATCCTATCTCTGGCTTGAAATTTTATCAATTTCTGACTGAGTTCATCTCTTTCTTATACCTTTCTAAAGGCATTAAGAAACACTCAATAGACTGCAACATGATGCAGTTTTCATCTCCAGGCCCCAGGGTTGCTTCTCTTAATGACAAATGATTGACTTTCCAAGTAATTGCATGTGACAGTCATAAGAAATGGTCACAACATAACAAGACTCATAGTTTTCAAATCTGCAGTATATGTTTTCTAACTGTCTCTGAGCCAATGGCACATATTTTAGTTTTTTAATGAAAAAATTGTATTTTCACTGCTTATTTTGTTACTAGTTATTTTGTAGGCTAAACTATGACACCATTGATAACAGGGTCCTAAAGTTCTGTGGTTTAAATAAATCAGTAGTTTTTACTTTCTCTCTCCAAAACCAATCCAGGATGTTTGGTTGGAGTCTTGTTTGGAGTCATCTCCAAACCTGGCTTCCCATGGTTCATCTCTGTCCTCGACGTGTGTGCTTGTGATGGTTTTTTAGGGTAAAACACTAAAAATTGTTAGCAGAAGAATTCTAGTTTGTTCTAGTGGAATTTCTAATCACATACCTGAATTTTTCATCATTTTGATAATTTAAAATAAATCTAAATATAAATAATGTCAGTAAAAGTTGTAAAAGAAAAAAATACATATATAATTTCACTTAACAAATAAACATCTATAGATAAAAATTTGTTAAATGATTAAACAAGTACAATATGGTGAACCTATTTCATTGATAGTGTAGCATCATATTTCTAGGTTGATACTCTAACATTAATTGTAATCACTTAGCAGCTTGATAAAATAGTGCTCTTTCATGTCATTTACATGGGTAATGATGACTAGTTATTTTTCTTTACCTAGTAATCATAAAATAGAGTGAATAATACCTATTCTCAAGATTTGTTCAAAGTGACAGGTTTTACTAGGTAATTTTAAGCCCACAAATCTATGTAAAATGGCCAGTATGTTTTTCAAAGCATGGTGTAGTGGAAGGACAGATAATAATAAAAGAAATTCCTAGTTCTATATGTAAAATAGGTCATCATATATGCTTCATGTGCTGTATTTGACTAATTTTTCAAAACAGAGAAGTTTAAACTTACCTCATGGATCTGAGACTTCATAAATCATATCAGTTAATTACACATTGAATAATAGGGACAATTTAACAATTAGAAATAGATAGAATGAGTGCTTACATTTAGAGAGAAAAACATTCAGGAATTAAAATAATCTGCTGAAATAATGTTTTGAATGAAGTGAAAGGGAGCCAAAACAGTTAAGAAGCTAAAAAAGATTGGAAATACAAATCATAGAATATTAAAGCCATTATTTTTAGAAATTCTGGACCTGTTCCCATGTTTGTGACACAATTTGCATAAGGAAAATCATCCTCAGAAGCAGGATGAATGAAATGACTATTAGTGCATGTGTGGTAGGCAGGTAAGACTTCTCCAAAAAAATAAGGAAAGTGAAAATAAAGTAAGAATGAAAATGTGCCTAGATTTTAAGTCCCAATAGAAGTGATATGATAAACTGTTGAGAAGAAAAGAGCAAAAGCATGCTTGAGGGTGGAGACACTTGGCTTTGCAATCCTAGTGGACCATCTTTGCACAGATGTTCAGCCAGCAATTATGGACTCAGCATACGTCTCTTTAGAAAGTGTTGGAATTAAGGATTTAAGTGAAATAAAGTTATGAATGTAAATGAGTTCATCATAGCCATAATGTAAAGTTGCCATGGTTCAACAAATGAGTACTTCACTACATGGCAGCAAGTGGGGTAGAAGTAAAGATAGATGTTGGAAAAGTATGTATCTTCCCTGCCCTAGTGGAACTTCCAGCGTAGTTAGGTCAACAGAAGTAGGCAAACAATGATACAAATTTTCAGAAATATAAACTATGGTAAGTTCCATCAAATAAATCCTAGGGTCTGTATTAGCATTAAGTTGACCTGGACACTTAAAGAGGGCTTTCTTGAAAAGTAACTTGTGTAATGAGAATTGTTGGATGAAAGGGATTAACCAGGCAAATAATAATTACCAACAAAACATGAAGATTCATGCTTTTTCCTTATTTATTAATTCCGTAAATATTTATATTCTTAGTTATTTTTACCACAGTGATGTGTTCCCAAAAAATCGAATATCACCAAAAGATTTATGCTGTGACAAAACTGCTCAACACTGTGGCTCCCTAGGGAATTATACAAAAGTTTGGGCAATAAAGAGTTTAACCAAATAGCTTAAAAGGAAAATCTGTGGAAATGACATATTCAAATAAAAAACACTCAAATGTAACCTTGGGATTCTAGAAGACAATGAAATTATGTATACTTTTGTGCATGACCCGGATTGCGTGTGCGCTGAGAAAGGAACTGGAGCCCCGAGATGTCTTTCACTTCTGGCTAACCTTTAGTTTCTGCACGAGAAAGAAAGGAAAGCTAAAGTAGAACTGCAAAATGCCAAACTGAGTGACAAATGTGCATCCCAACTCACACACGTACGCACGTGCGCACACATGGTTGCATAGATAATCTTGGTACAGACTGGAAGGTTTAATCTTAAGTATTTAAGGAAACTTCTTCCCAGTCACTAAACTAACTACACATAGATCACACAGGCATAAACAAAGTGGTTCATGAAAATTACCTGAAATCAGGAAAAAGTTTTTGTCGTTACTTTGTTTTTTCCCCCTGTGCACTGCATTATTCCAGTTGCATCCCACTTCCTTTTTATCTGTGTTATTCTGCTCTTTATTTCATCTTGAAGTGTTTGCTCAGATGTCCTATAATCCGCGTGTGTCTATATTTAAGGTTGACACTGAAAACTCACTGGAAGATTGGATACCCTTTTTCACGGTGAGGTCTGTACCTGTGAAGATAGCTTGCCAATGATTGGAAGGAGAATGTCAGGCATCCAGAGAGGTTAAGTGACCAGAATACCAAAGGACTTTTTACCAAGACCACAAGAGAGGTTCTGGGAGAAGATATTCTAGAATGTCAAATGCAACCGAGAATAAAACAACTGTGAAGAGGTCAGTAGGTCTGACAAAGAACAGCCTGCAGATGGCTACTGAGAAAGGTATCTCCGCAGAACTGCAGGGTGTATGCAGAAGGCCAGACAGCCAGTGAAGGTGCCTGTGGGTGAAGGCTGTTTTTCAGATGATCTAACTGAAAAAGACCGAGAGAGAGAGAGTGAGGATGAATTATAATCTGAAGGGGAGCCAGTTCAGATGTTTATTTTAGATGATCTCGGTTAAAATGAGACAAACCCAAATGAATCAAGGCAGTAGTCATTTTTAATTTTTCATTTACCAAAACTCCTTCAAGAGATGTGCATAAAATGAATTTTGAGATTTTAATTTCACCTCTAATGGTTTTTCTAGTCTTTTGATTGATGTGCTGATCTATGGAGTTTTCTAGAGACAGATGGTAGGAAGGAGGAGGAATATGCAAAGGCCTAAGTCAGTAATAATTTAGAACATTGGTCCCTGAAAAATGATCACCATGGTTTAAGAAGGACCAGAGCTCTCTTTTTTTAGGGGTGAAGTTACCTAGAATAATGTTATAAAATGTTGGGCCTACATAACTGAATGTGGTACAGAAAACTTCTTCCTCTCCTCTCTCCCTCTTTCCTTTCTTTCTTTCCTTTCTGCTATACTAAGTAGGCTCAAAACTAATAAATGTTCTGAACTGGGTGGAAAATTATCTATCTATCATCTATCTGTGTATCATTAATCATCTAACTATATACCTGTATGGTTTATGTAGTGCATTGCATGCATATATATATATGTATAGAGAGAGAGAGAGAGAGTGAGAGAGAGAGAGAGAGAGAGAAAGAGAGAGAGGCAGGAACAGAGAGATTTTTATTTTTTAAAGTTTATATCCAACTGGTGGCTACAGAGTAATAGTAGAAAAGTAAAAGGAGACAAATAGAAAAAGAATTTTATAATATATCTGATAAAGATATCATAAAATGTCATTCTAATACTGCACTGTTACTTTTTTTGTCATTGCATTAGCCTGGAATGCCTATTTGAAACAGGGTCCAAATAAAAATAGTAAATTATAAACATTTCTCTGAGGCAATGCAAAGCTAGTGTCACTACATTTTTTGGTGAATAATGAGAAGGTCAGCCAACTGGGGGCAAATTTGTAGTTTCCTAAGTGCACTTAGGACAGAGTGAGACATGGAAAATTGAACATGCCTGTTACTCTATCTAATGGTTTATGTGGAGGTATAGTAGTGACCTGGTTTAATATGTCATCAAGAATTTCTTTGGTATTCAGTCAGCATCTTGCAGATGTTTTTGTTATTGATTTTATCAAACAGGACCTCACAGTAACAAATTCTTAGAGAATAGACCTTTTATCCTACTTCTTTGTGTAGTGGTTGATTGTGTCAACTTGAGAAGTTTAGAACCTTAACTAAATCGGTTCAGCAGTTCTACATCCGAGGGTGTAGGGGACCCACCCTAGGTCAGCTCGCCACCTGGATGGTGTAAAGGGTAAATGAGAAAGGATGGACTTGCTTCTCTTCTTTGGAGGAGCTCCAGTTTTCACCTTCAGCTTGGAAATCATCTCCTGGCTTCTAGTGCAGACTCTTCAGCTTCTGCCTTGGATCCTTCAGCCTTCCATCATAGATTGGTCAGCCTTCCATCGCAGACCCATCAGCCTCCTGATATGGACTTGCATGGAACACTGCAGTAAGCTTCAGACCTTGGACTAAACCCTTCAGCCTCCAGTGTGTGCAGACACCCTCTGCATGCTTCCTCATCCAACTTTGTGGCTGACCATCGTAAGCCAATCTTGTAATTTCTTATACATTTGAATATCTTGTGTTATATCTGTTTCTCTAGTAAAACACTGACTGATACTCTTTGTTTTCTCACAAATTGTGTATTTTAGGATTTTGTCTATAGGAGTTTCTTCTAAGAAACTTATTTGGTGTTGGATAAATGAATGACAAAATGAAATGTTCCCCAATAAAGTCTCCCAAATGAAAGGTATATAATTTAATACAATTTGAAACCTTAGAAAGAAAATGCTAATGATCAAACTTCTCATAACACCTAGGATCAACAATATTGAATTCACTCTTTAATACACAGAAAATGTTTTAAATTTACTAAAATTTGAAGTAAAAATTCTTATTCTGAGCGACTCCATGGCACCTGGATGATTACCAGAGTTCTTAAGAAAAATCTTCAATAGAATTGTTTTCTGTATTCTAAAGGCACTTATTCCATTCTGTTATGTAAAATAGTTACTTGTTTTCCCAACAATTCAATATAAAGCAACACAGAAATAGGAAAATGTCTGGTTACTTTTGACACATTCTGCAGCACTTTGCTTTGTTCAGAATATTTATCCACCAACATAGTCCATTCATTTGGTCTTGCTTCACCTGTGGATTATTTACTATATCCTAATTTTTGTTTCATGTGCCCATTAGATGGGCTGTAGGGTAATGGTATAGACCCTTTAGATGGAAGTTTATATCCAGCTTAATTTTAAGACCTTCTCAACATAAAACACAGCATGTTATTTTCTTTTAAAATTGGCTCTAAAACTCCACTTTAAGATGTTTTTAACAACAGTCTTTAGTCCATTTGAGCTGATTTGGATACCCTAGGTTGCCCACAGAACTAAGGTTGGCATTGGCCCCTACATGATATTTCTGACCCATTTTTTCCTATTGCAAAGAGACTGCAATCAGGCAGTTATGTTTGTGTGGTTGTCACTGGTAGTTTTGTTGATACAATTCTTCATTTTGCTAGACAGTCTAAAATACCCCACTCACTTTCAAATGCCCCTAATGGATTGAATTTCCTGAGTCTGAAAGCTACTCAGCTGAAGTTTGAATGTGGGGTAATTTTGACAATGAAATGGGAGTTGATGGCTTGGATATGTTTGAAGAACTACATTTTAAACAGTTGGTGATGGATTATGGTTGTATTTCAAATTCTCTGTTCAATTTTGTGGTGCTCGAATGCCTTAAGGGAAAAAGACTTTAAAAATCATAACAAAATTTCAACATATTAAAGTTATTGCTAATATAACTTTATTTCTTTCTCATAGTATCAGTATACAGTGGGGGATTGCAGACCTGAGTCTAGGTATTGGTTTCACTGGAGATATATTCATTTAATTGATAGGAATAAATGCTTTAATAATATTCAAATCCAGAGAGTATGTCAGGAGAGATTTATGTAACATTTTAGAGCACTTGAATGGTTTTTTGAAAATATTGGGGAACATTTCACGTGGCCCCATGATGTGATATCAAAATGGATATGTATCTTAAAAATTATGGTCATTTCCTTTTCTTTATAAGCCTATTTTGGTTTACAAAATAATTTTTATTTATCCAATATACATATTTGAGTATTTTCATATTATGGGGTTTTTTTTTATCAGAGTTTTCCACTTTATTTCTCCCTTAGTAAAAATGTGTCACTTTGTTTTCCTTGTCTTTTACCTCCTTTTATCTCTGCCTGTAGACTCAGAGCGCCTGAGCTGACTTTTCTCTCTCTCCTGTGGGGACATCACAGTCAATAACTTTAATGAGAACATTTGATGCATAAATATTACAAATCTGGGATCTCAGTGATGAGATGGTGGAAAGAAATTAATAGCGTAACTGAAGCAAGTGGGATGTTAATGGTGCTGCAGGAGATGTCCTGTGAGCAGTCAGTGATGGAACTTTAGTTTTCCTGACAGGAATGGAAGCTTTTCAAGGACAGAGACTGTACTATGCACGTAAAGAAAGGGAAATAAAGTTACTGTTTGACAAATACTCTTTGGTTTGAAAGTCAGTACCTTTTCTATGAAGACAAAATTTAAGTCTGAAAGAGAAATTTAAAAAGTAAAAATCCATCAGAAATTTAAAATAATTATGAAATAGGAATTAGCATGAGATTTTCACACTTATCTCAACTGGCTTTTAAAACAATATGTAGACCAAAAGAGAAAAGAGAGCATCCAACTGTGTTGGAACAAATTTAACTCACATTTCTCCTTGAGTGAAGTACAAAATATGTCAACTAAAATAGGGAGAATTTCATGGATGTAAGCCTTTCTTGCTATGTTATGTGTAATGTATTTTCACCTGTTTTTTTCCTGCAATTTTACCAACAAGGGGTCTAGGGAAACACTCATCACATTTGGCCTACAGCCAAGCCAATAAACAAAAATGTCATTAATCACTGTCACTTGTCAATTCTCCACTCAAGAAATTGTCTCTTTTCATTGTTGTTACTAAAGCACAGGGAAATTGATAAATTTTGTTTTGGATAACTAAGACAAAGATTTCAAAGATGAAAATTTCTTTCAGAGGGATTTAAACGTGGCATTTAAAGGTAGATTACAGCTACAACTGAGTATATCTGTGAGAGCAAAACCATGCACATACATGTAGCTGGCTATCCAAGAAACTGTACTAAATGAGATGTGTATTTTCACACAGTGTGATTTCTGCAGGACATTTCTTCTCCTTGGTGGTTACAAACTCAGTTACAGTGTAGGGTAGCCATGGACATGTTCTTCCCTTTCACTCACCTAATGATAGAGATGGAACACAGTCTAAGAGCAGAGTGCTCATAAGGTCTTCTAGGTTTCCACCCCAAAGGTGAGGTTATCAGCTCCTTCTCTTCCTTAAAAGAATAGTCAAATTAGCATACATCCAAATCACTTAATTCAATTTAAAAAACATACAGTAGACCAAGCGTGGGTTTCTGTTAATCTGGCAGAAACTGTGTGATTTAAGATGGTGATAGAAAATATTCAAATCTATAAATTTCACTCTGTAGGATTTAAATAACATTAGGGGCTCCAAGGTGTAGTCCTTTAGTGATGGAAGAGAAATAAAAACTGAAGATGGAAATAGATATGAGGTATGTTGAAGTGGCTGAGAGCAGGGAGTATGAAATGAAGCCTATCTGCTTTGGAACCCTTGTAAAAGCTTTGTCATCTTGGTGAAGTTAATAAATCTGTTATGTATCTGTTAAATGATACCTACCTAGCAACACACACGTACACACACACACACACACACACATCCCTCTTGTAGAGTGCAATATCTGTTCAGTAGCAAGTTTCCAGTAATGATATATACACAAATACTACATATGCACAAAATATAAGTATATGAAATTTTTTTTTTGGTAACTATAAAATGTTGAACATGGCAAAACGCAATTTAGGAACTTCTGTAAGGATTAAGTTAATAATTTATGTGGTAGGACATAGGTGAGTACTTAGCACACAGATATTCCTCAGTCAATGTCAGTTGAACTTGAATTTGAAATTGTATGTGCAAGTATCTTTATCAAATGCACAACAAGCTGCTAGCCACTTTGGGGACTTTTTCAGCCAACATGATGAAAAGATTGTGGATGGATTACACTGTCTCAGTGACATCTAATTGGATTTCAGTGCTTAAATGATGTTAAACACCCAGTTCATTACACTTGCCATTCTTACCTGTCAGTTTGGGATCCAGAAGTCCTGGGAAAGACTTGATGATGTAGAAGCCAAGGGCTGAGAGATCTCTAACACACCCGGAGCTTAAGCCCTTCATTTAGTGTGAGCAAAATACAGTCTGGGAGGCTTACATAACTTGCCCAATGGTTCAGTTTTGCACTGCTTAGTGTACTGAGAACCAGTTTCATCACGTATCTAGAACTGTTTTCATGACTGTGATGTGTGGCAATCATGTGGACAGCATTTTCATAGCCAGATTCACTAGTTAGGCAGAGGCGGGAGAGCTGTGTTGTGAAGCTGCAGCAGGGAGAGGGTCAGGAAGTCTAGATATTTTATTCTTAGTTTAAACATTGATTAGTAGATTCATAGAATTCCATATTTTTTACTCTTTTTATAATAAGTCTGTGGAAAGGGTACAAAGTGCCAATTATAACTTAAAAAATTTTTTTTAATTTTTTATGTGGGTACTGGGGCTCAAACTCAGGACCTCACGCTTGGCAGCAGGCGCTTGTGCTGCTGAGCGATATCACCGGCCCTTTTTTTCCTTTATGTGGGTTCTGGGAGTCAAACTCAGTACCTTGCGCTTGCCAGGCAGGCGCTTATGCCGCTGAGCCATTTCACTGGGCCCAATTTTAACTTTAAAATACCTTTTAATATTAAAATTTTCAAATGAAAATAGACATCTTTACCTCCATATTTCCTAAAACATTGCTAAGTGTTTGTAGTCCTGCCAAAAACACCTTTACAAAATAAGTCATTTGGAACATCATTCATTTATCTTTCAAAAATAGAAAGTGAAATTGCTACTGGGGTTTGGATTTGGATATCTTTCCAGGAAAATCAGGTTCTTTAAGCCTGATCATTAAGCCATCCCTAATAGCTCTTGGCTTGATTTCTATGGCACTATATTGTTTTTTCAACATTTAACTTATCAGCTAAACTGTGCTGCTACCAGAGGTGGAGAGAGTGAACACATTAGTGGAGTAATAAGAATAATTTTTATTTTAAACTCATTTTTAACGAAGTGTGAACACATGAGAATTTATACCCAAGAAATTGAAGTCTACTGTATTTTCATGGCATTTTTCTTAAAGAGAAATGTTACCTTTGAGCTCATTTCACTCTCTTTTCAGTGCTTCTCTTTTGGTGACAGGATATTAATGTATACTAACTAGTAAAGTAAACAGCAGTATAAATATTTGAGATATTCCCAAAGGTAGAAGCTTGTTTTTCTTTTTTTTTTCAGATGTAAAGATGACAATCAGTTCTTGGGGAAAACTGTCTATTAACTACCTGCTGAGTTTATTTGCACATGTCCTTCTCTTTACATTCAGGCATCTAAAATTAATTTGTTGCTAGATTACTTTTTTGTATATATTATTATATTGAATAATATTAGATTTTTGAGAGAAAAAAGAGGGCAATTCTAAAGCTTTATTTTAGGTCATTTCAGTCTCTAATCTTTTCTAGGGCTCTTTTGCATGTAAAGTGTCTTTTTATTAAGTTATGGAAATTGGAATCCATCCCCTGGTTTCTAAAAACAGTTATTATTTTTGTCTGTGTACCAAAGGTGTTTATGCTTTCTCCTCTTTCTATTATAATCCCTTTTCATATTATTGTATTAAATGTACTGCTCCCTGAGTGAAAATGTCTGTTTTTCAGTTCTTTCTGTTATTTTTGTATTTTTTTATTTTCTTGGGGACTTATGCTATGCTTAAGTCTCCTTTGATTTGTGCTTCCTAAGTTAAAAGATTTTTCCAGCTTACTTCTTCGAAATTGGCTGTATTACTGAAGATAGTATATTATATATATATTATAATATGGTGTATATTGGTGTATATATATATATATATTATAATATGGTGTATATATATACCATATTATAATTATCTTCATATTTCAACTTTTCAAATATGCATCTTTTTGCAATTTTTCATTGTAAAATACATTTTAGGAAATTCTGAATATTGGTAAATGCACTGAATGCCAATAGACTATTTTTCCTTCAGCCCATTCTTGTATTTGGCTGTATTTTAAGAGGTAGGATTTTTATATTTGACATCTAAGACTATGAACTAAATGGAGCCCTTATTTTTTCTTTTTGGTACGATAGTATTTCCTCTGGTAGAATTAAGGAAGGAATGTACTTGTAAAAGCTGCCCTTTGATTTTGTTATATCTTGCTATTACCCCAATATAAGCACTTATTCTTTCACTACTAAGTGCTGAAACAAATTTCTCAGTAATTACTCTTTTTTATCCATTTCAGATTCAGTTTATTCTACTTACTGCTATTAAATTAATTATCTGACATGATTTTAGACAAGCTATTTCTCTGGTTCAGTCTTCATGGACTCCACATTGCTTGGAAAAAATGTCCAAAACACTTAAGTTGGCATTCAAAAGCTTGGAAAATGAAGCTCCAACCTAGTGTTCCAACATTATCCTTCTAGATATAGAAGTGTGAAAAGTGTTGGCTCTCTATGAACATGGGCCAATTATTTCCCTCTCTAAGCCTCAGTCTCCTTGGAGCTAAATTGAAGAAAATAAGGACATTGATCTTATACTCTTATTTAATTGCATTACGTGTCATAATACATGCAAAGTTTCTGGAAGAGAATAGACAAAAAGTGCTCAATAGAATAGTTTTAAAACATTTTTAATTTTTATTTGGCTCATGACCCCTCCCACATGTTGTGTACCTCTCATTCCAAATTATCCCACATGAATAAAAACATTTCTGTTGCATACTCATTGTAATTCGTTCCTCCTATAAACTTGGTGTGTTATAAATCTGTGTGAATTATCTGATTACTAATACCATATTTTATTTAGTTGCTAGTATAATAATCAGATATGTTTATTTTGAGTCGTCAACAGATGTTCAGCATCTATTATATTTAAGGGGCCAGAGTAGATATATATTTCAGATTCAGCTGATTCTATGTACAATCTATTCCTGTGGTCAAGGCTTTACTACTTGTAGAAAAAATAGTCTAGTAGATACTATTGAGCCTTAAATGCTTGACTAATGTTTGTGATTCATGATAATCATCACAAAATTGGACAAGAAAACCTGCTAAAGAGTTATGTAGCCAAAATACCTTACTCTTACTTTCATTCCTCTGATTATCCTTTTGTGTGTAACTATCTTGAGATTACAGAACAATAATTAAATGTAATTGAAGTTTTGTTTAAAAAGCATGTGTGTTCACTTACATATCTCTGGGTAAAAGAAAGGGAAGAATATACATCCAATAGAAAATAATAATTACCCTGAGTGTCATGAAGTGAGAAAGGAAGAGTGCCAAGAAAATAAAAATGCTTATTTCTAATTTTATATAGTTCTGATGAAAAAGGGATAGAATTATGTTTAAATTAAAACTTATATTACACAATTCTTTTAAAATAAAAATTATGTGTGTATGTGATTATAGAAAGATTAGGTCTCTGCACAGTAATAAAAACAGAGTCTTAGAAACAACACTAAGACTTCTCATTTTAGTTTCAGTGCATAAAGAGCTGGGAAGTTACTATTCCTGCATTCATACTAAGAAAAAAACCTTGAACGAGCTAATATACAATGCCTTTTCTTCGACCCAGCAGAGAATTTCAGTCATAGGACAAACCACAGTCCTAAAAACTAGAGATAGATGCATACAAGGAATTAAAGTTTGTGATAATCTGTTTCTTATTGCTGCTACAAAATAAGTGATATTGGAAAAGTGAGATTATAGAGGAAAGAAGTTTATTTAGCTCACAGCTCTAAAGTTTTAAGACTAAAATATCTATTTCAGAAAATGGTAAGGAAAATGGGATAAGTGTGTTCAAAGTGAGGGGAGAATTTTGAGGGGGTTCAATGACAATGCGATTTTATGACAATATATTTCTCAAAACTTAAACATATACTGTATATTTAGATCATACGTACTATTACTGTACTTGTTTGCTATTACTACACCTAGTAATATTATTTTGAAATTGCAGAAACCAAAGACAATCTCAAAAAAACTAAAGTATCTTACCTATCGAGGAAAAGTATAAGAACTACGTAAGATTTCTCTTCAGGAACCATACGAAAAATAAGATAGACCAGTGAAATGGCTATGTACAAAGCAAGGGAAAAAATAAACTGCAAAACTGGAATCTGTACCCATAAAAAGATCTTTCAAAAGAAGAGACAAAGCCATTAAGATAATTGCACTTGGGCCGGTGATATAGCTCAGCAGCATAAGCGCCTGCTGGGCAAGCGCGAGGTTCTGAGTTCAACTCCCGGTACCTGCATATAAAAAAAAAAAAAGATAATTACACTTAAAAAACAAACAAACCCTAGAAAAAAGGAACTGCTGGTGAGAATGTGGAAAAATTAGAACCTTGGCACAACTTTTGATAGGATGATAATCTTGTATAATTGCCATGGAGAACAGCATGGAGCATTTTCAAAAAATAAAAGAAGAGCTATAATATGATGCAGCAGTCTCACACCTGGGTATACATTCATAAGAAATAAAAGCAGAGGCTTGAAGATTCATTTCCACACCCATATTCACAGCAGAATTGTTCATAGTAAACCAGAGGTATAAATAACCAAGTGTCCACATTGATGAATGGATAAACACGGTGTGGTATATAGACACAACGGAGTATAATCTGACCTCAAAGAGGAAACCGCCCCGTTGTATTTTACAATTTCAATAAACTTTCTGGATAATACGTGAACTGAAAGAAGCAAGTCAAAAAATAAACTTTGGTAATATTCCACTTTTATGAGGAACATGAGTAGTCAAATGCATTCAAACAAAAGGTAGAACAGTGGACACCAGGAGCTAGTTTGCAAAACAGTGGGAAACAAGAGTTATTTAACAAGAGTTTCAGATTTACAAGGTGAAAAATTCTGGAGGTCTGATTCACATTGTGAATACATTTAACAATGAGTAAAATGCTCAATTTTATGTTATTTGGTTTTTTTTACTTAAAAGAAAAGAAAATGTTGAGTCTTTGCCTCCTGTAAAAAAGTTGGAAAATATACTATTAGACAAAAAATGGAGGTAATTTACAAGACTACATCTGCATTCCAAGAAATATTTTTAAAATCGTTTTAAACAGAAAGGTAATAGCATAGGTTAGAAACTTAGATCTATGTAAAAAATAAAGAACACTGCAAAAGGAATAAATGAAAGTAAAAAATATTTTATTTCTCTGCTTCTTAACTGATCTACTAGAAAATGATTTTCTTTTAGCAACAGAATATTTGGTGATTCCTCTTTTTTTTTTTTTTTTTTTTTTGGTACTGGGAATTGAACTCAGGAATTTGTGCTTGCCAGGCAGGTGCTTGTGCTGCTGAGCTATATCCCCTGCCCTATTCAGTGATTCTCAAGTGATTGTAGCACATGGATAAGTTAAATAAATCTCAGTAATATTAAAAGAGACAGGAGAAAGGAACTGGCTATATTTCATTATAAGGTACCTGCTCTAATGGGAAGCAGAATAGAGTTGCTTGAAAGTGGCTTTGTATTATTAGCAAATGTACATTCTAAACTCTAGGACAACTAAAAGGATATATACTAATAAACTGTATTCATAATCACTTTAAAACAAATAATCTAATTATACAGTTTCAAAAACAGAGGCTGTCAGAGTATGTTTAAAAAAAATAAGAAGCCAGGTGTGGCAGCACATACCCAGAATTCCAGTGTTCTGGGAACCTGAGACAAGAGAATCACAAGTTTTATCCAGTCTGGAAAATTTAGTGGTGTAGTAAGAAAATGTCTACAAATAAAAAATAAATTACAAACAGTTCTGGGGATGTTCACTCCCCAGTATTGGAAAATAAATAAAAAAAACTATAAGTAAATAAATAAATGAATAAAATGGTAAAAGACAATAAACAAGATCCAAATATAGTCTATAACAAACTCATGTTGAATATACATACACATGTATACTAAAAGTAAATGGATGTATAAAATATACTGTAGTGACACAACTGTAACAAAATTAACTATCTTAATTTTAGATAAAGTGGACTTAAGAAAAAGTAAATATTATAAATGATAGAAATACCACATTAATGATAAATGGGTTCATTCTCTAAGATTCTATAATAGTCCTTAACTTGTATGCACACAATTAATAACAGAGCATCTAAATACATAAGGAGAAAACTCATGTGAGGATAAATACAAACATCCACTCTTAAGTTTGGAGACTTCAGCACCACTTTATCCATTGTAGATCCAAGAGGCAGAAAATTAATTTCAAGTACACAGTTTAACTGAATAGCACCATCAATAAACTGGATCAAATTCAAATTACAGAAGAGTTCATCTAACAGTAGAAGAATTCACATTTTTCTGAAGCTCACACAGAAAATTCATCTAGATACAGTTTGGGCCATAAGATATATTTAACCAAATATAAAATACAAATCTTGTACTGAGAACCTTTTGATTTAGGAATTAAACTAAAAATCAATAGCAGAAAGATAACTGAGAAATCTTTAAATACTTGAAGATTAAACAAGTTACTTTAAAAAACAAATGGGTTATAGGATGTCTCAAAAAATTTAAGATATTTTGAAGTAATAAAAATGAAATATATGGGCCGGTGAGATGGCTCAGAGGTGTAAGCACCTGCCTGGCAAGTGTGAGGTCCTGACTTCAACTCTTGGTACCCACATAAAGGAAATAAATGGCCGGTGATATCGCTCAGCAGCACAGGCACCTGCTAGCGCACAAGGTCCTGAGGTCAACCCCAGCTACCCACAAAAAAAAAAAAAAATGAAATTTATGGGCCGTGAGATAGCTCAGTGGCATAAGCTCCTGCCCAGCAAGCACGAGGTCCTGAGTTCGACTCCTGGTACCCACATAAAGGAAAAAAAGGGCCGGTGATATCGCTTAGCTGCACAAGCGCTTGCTGGCAAGCGCAAGGTCCTGAGGTCGACTCCCGGTACCCACATTAAAAAAAAAAAAAAGAAAGAAATTTATAAAAGATTAGAAATATAGTAAAAGTAGTGTTTGAAAAAGAAAATTATAGTATTGATGCAATTAGGAAAGAAAAGAAAGAAAGCATACAACCTGGAAAAAAATAAAACTAATTGGAGGTGACATGATTATATATAAAGAAATTTCATAGTAACTATAAAACAAACTTCTATAACATTGAAGTGTTTATAGCAAGGTAATAGGATGAAAGGTCATTTGAGAAAATGTTTGGATCCCTAAGCTAAGTGTTCTTAAATTTAACACCACAGTCCTTAAAAAGAAAAAAAAATTAATGCATAGGAATTTGTCAAATTTACAAGCTTTCGTATTGAGGAAATCTACATGAATAGGTTGAAAGTATGAATTACAGAATGAGAGCAAATATTTGCAAACCATATCTCTGACAAGTAAATTGTACCTAGACTATATAAAAAGCTCCCAAAACTCGACAGTAAAAATAAACAGGCTATAAAAATGACAAATATAAAAAAATTTCACTACAGAATACATATAGATGATGCGTACAATGGCATCAGCCATCAAGAAAATGAAAATTCAACAATAAATAATCACAAAATATGTATATTAGCTAAAATAAAAATAGGTACAATATTAACACTATCAATGATAGGTAGAAACTGGACCATTGATACATGGTACTGGTGACCACTTAAAAAACACCAGACTGTTTATTTTTTTAATAATGGAAGTAAATTTGCAGTTGCTTTAGATATTGGCAGTTGACCCTTAACATATATCACAGAGAAAGTAGGTCTATGTTCAGACAAGAACCAGTAAATGAATATTCAAAGAAGCTTTAATAATAATAGCTCCAAACCAGAAACACTCTAGATGCACTTCAAAAGGTGCATGGCTGAATGAGCTAAAATACATCCATGTCAAGGAACCCCATTCATCAATAAAAGTAATCTGTTAGTACACACATCCAATGACATGATGCATCTCTAGTGAATTATGCTGGGTAAAATAAAAGCCAATGTCAAAAGTTATATACTGTGAATATATATATATATATATATATATATATATATATATATATACATATATATAGTTTTTTCCCACAAAATCTTCATAAGTAAATGATAGGTCAGTGGTTGTCAAAGTTTAAAGGTGGGTGGAAGATGGAAGAAGGAGATTGGATGTGGTTAGAAAGGGACAATAGGAAGGGTTTTTGTGGGGATGGAACTATTCAATATTATGGTAGATGCAGGAAGTTGCACGTAAAATACAAAGTTGTGTAGAATTAAATATACACACACTCATGAGTACATGTAAAATTGAGGAAATGTGAATGTTGGGTAGTTTTATCAAAGTCAAGGTAGCTATAAATGTTTTCACATACTTTTTCCAACTTCCTCACCATATTAACTATTGTGATAAGGATTACTGTGTTTATTTTATAGGTAAAAAAACAGAACCAAGATCATCTGTTTCAAAAATCCTGAGATCATTTCTTCTACTGTGATGTATTTGTGGACGTGTAATTTTTTAATGGAAAAAGGTGGTTGTTTATGATCATCCTTTTTCTGAATTGTCTAAAATTTTTACAGCAACAAGTCATACCCCAGCAAGAAAAATATCCCCTAAATTTTGTTCTGTGTAATTGAAATTTTTTCACAATTTTGAAATTTCACAGATTTCTATTAAATTCCTTTTGACTTTTTAAGGGAAAAGTACAAAAGAATTTGTGTACACACTTTAAAGCTATTATAAAAATTCCATCAGGTTAAGACTTTCTTTTTCTTTTTCTATTTTAAAATTTGTTAAAAATCATGAATAAGGGTTGAAATGAGTTAAATATTCTGCTTGAATCTGACAGTATAATCACATGTTTATTAAATGTTTTTCAGTTAGCATGGTAAATTTCATAGATTTTCAAAGATTTAGATCACCCTTGCACTTCCGGAACAAATCCCCTTTGTGTTAAGAAGCATTTTTCTCTTAATACATTCTGCATTTGATTTAAGAGATACTGTTGCAATTTTCCTTCATTTTAATATTTTCATGCATGATCTCATAAAAAATTTAAAACTTCTACTGTCTGTGTATTTTGGAGGAGTTTATAAACAGGTTTTTATTTCTCCCTTAAATATAACCAACTTGGGATACAAATGTTCTTTGTAATGAGAGATTGAAGTTCTTCAATAAATATTAGACTATTCATATGTTCTATCAGTTTCATTAAGTAATATTTTTTAAAGTCTGTACACTTAATCTGTAGTATGCAATTTATTAACAACGTTATTTATGATATCCTCATATTATTTTTCTGTTTTTCCTAGTATCTATAGATATTCTCTTTGTGTTTAATTCCTGTGAAGTGAAATTTGGGTTTTCTTTTGATTAATTAATATTCCTAGGTGTGTATCCATTTTAAAATATACAAATAATCAAATTTAAACTTTTCAATTTTGTATGCTGTGCATTTTTTCTCTTCTTTTATTTTCATTATTTTTTAAATGTTTTCTTAGTTTCTATTTGCAGGTTTTTTGGTGTTCTTGAGATGAAAGCCTAAATTTTGATTTTAAGCAAATTCTTTTATGTTAGTATGCCACCATTCTTCCTGTCTTTTTCTTGTTTATGTTTGTATAAGATTTTCCTCTTTCTTTTCGTGATCTTCAGAATGTAAATTCATGTTTTTCGGCATTTTTAGCAAATATCTAGACGTTGTGTCTTCAAATACTTCTACCTCATATTTTCATAAAGGCTAAAATTAGGTTTAATGTAGACATTCCTTGTTCTGTGCTCTGTTTCTTCTGTTATTTTTATTCTGATGTTGTAGTTGTGTATTTTCTATTGACCTGTCTTTATTTATGTAGTTTGATTTTAAAATATTAAATTGACAATAAAATTGTATACATTTACTGTTTAGCATTAAAATTTGATATATTTATACATTGTATAATGATTACCATAAACAGAATAATTAACATATCCATCACTATTTATAGTTACCACTGATTTTTGTGTGTAGTGAAGACATTCAAATTCTGAACTTTTATCAAATGTAAGCAGTGAACATATCCTTAACTGCAGTCCCTATGTTGCACATTAGATTCCAGTGTTTATTTACCATATAACTGAAAGTTGTACCCTTGGACGACATTGTTTATGTGACATCTTTCCTTTTTTAATTTAGGCATTCATCATTATATACAGTATTGTCTCCTCTGTGGTTTTACTCCCTATAGTTTCAGTTATCCATAGTCAACTGTGATCCAAAAATATTAATATTTGCATTGACCCTTCAAGAGAGACTATATTCATGTAACATATTGGTACATTTTTGTAATTGTTCAATTATATTATTACCTGCTATTAATATCTTACTGTCAGTAATTTACCTATTAGTGTTTATATAAATGATATATAGAAAAAAAATAGAGAGAGGGAGAGAGATTTGTACTATTTGTCATTTCAGGCATCCTCTGAAGTTTTGGGAACATAGACCCTACAGTTAAGGGGCAGTACATTACAACCCACCCCCTTTAGCACTGCTTAAGTTATATCCTAAAACTTTTGGTATGTTGTGCTACTATTTTTTGTTTATTTCATAATATATTTTTATTTTCCCTTTTGACTTCTTTGACACATTGGTTGTTTGGAAGTATGTTACTTCATTTTCACACATTTGTGCATCTTTCAAAATTCTTCCTGTGGTTAATTTCATTATGGTAAGAATAAATAATTAATATGATTCCAATATTCTTAAATATACTCAGGCTTGTTTTGTGGCCCAACATGCTATCTGCCCTGGCAAATGTTCTGAGTGTGATTGAGAAAGTATGTATTCCACTGTTATTGAATAGAATATTCTGCATATGCTGTGTTTCCCCCAAAGTAAGACCTAACCAGAAAATAATCAGTCTTAAAAACTAGAGATAAAAGTTGCCAGTCCCAATTAGCCTATCATGCTTTATCTGCCATCACTATACTCTTTCTTGATGCCTACTCTGTAAGGTAGGTAAGGCAAAGATAGGCTCATAGGGCACAGCATTTCTGATCTTGGGTTTTCGAGGCTGATTATTTTCCAGTGAAGTCTTACTTTCAGGGAAACAAGGTGTCTATAAGACTCATTTGTATATAGTGCTTTTCAAATCTGTAGTTTGCGTATTGATTTTTCTGTCTGATTTATTTTTTGAAAGTTGAATATAGAAATATCCTAGTATTATTGTGTTATTTTCTATTTCTACCTTCAATTATGTTAATATTTTATTTATATATTGAAGTTCTTTAATGTTGGGTGCATATATATTTACAACTGTTATATCTTCTTGATCAGTTATCCCCTGTATGAATTATCATCATACAGTGATCCTTTGTCTCTTGTGATAGAATTTGACTTAAAGCCTGATATAAATGGCCCTCTTCATTATGCTTTTCATGGTCTATCTTTTTTTCATTTCTTCATTTTCAGCCTATGAGCCTCCTTAAGGCTAAGGGGAGTAATATTATTGGATACTGTACTTTCATCCATTCAGCCACTCTATCTTTTGATTGGAATATTTCTTTGTAATCTGGATTCTGCTGATGTCAGGTGTGGTTTGAGAGTAGCCCTGAACCTACATAGACCTGGATGGAGGTCCTCATCTTAGTTTTACTTTAGATCTTGAAACAGCTTTGTAAGTTGACTCCAGCATCTCTCAGCTACAGTCTGAATAGAAAGCAGCACTGGCTGCCAGGATCTTACAGGGAGGTATGCCCATCTGCCTCTTTGCACAGAGGTTAACTGACTTTGATCCCACAGCAAACATGGAAATGTGACTGGTACTGGCTGTGTCCCATCCACCCTCACCTGAGTTCTGAGGGCCATCCTGCCTACCCAGGGACCCACAGAGTTGTATGTTTATATATCCCTTTAGATGTAGGCCCACAGATCTATGGTCTCAGTTGTGGTCTTGAATCAGCCTGGTCCCTTGGTTATAACAAGATTCTTGGAGTTCAAAGGATTCTAGGATGCATTAAAATCAAATTGCAAAAATTGACACAGTAAATTGACAAAGTAAAACATCTTCACATAGCAAGAGATAAGGTACACATTATATACAAGGGCAACCTTCCATAAGGTTATCAGTAGACTTCTCAACAGAAATACTAGAAGCCAAGAGGGAATGATATGATATTTCTCAGTGATAAAAGAAAAAATATCCAGCCAGGTATACTATCCCTGGAAAAAGTAATTTTCAGAAATGAAAGAAGAATCATACTAGATGAACAAAATCGGAGGGAGTACATTACTATGACACCTGCCTTAAAAGAAAAGGAGTTCCTCATGATGAAGAAAAGAACATGAAGTAATAACACGTACATATATGATGGTCTAAAACCCATTTATAAAAGTAAATATACCTTCATATTCAGAATATTCTGCAACTGCAATCGTGGTTGTCAATCACTTTTAACTCCAGCATAAAATGCAGAAGATAAATTATTAAATTAATTATAGTTAAAATAACTTGTTAATGCATACGAATTATAATAGATGTGAAGTGTAATAATAAAAACATGAAATACATTTACTTGGGAGAAATAAAAGTAAGATTATTGCTTATAGCTGAGGTTACTATCCGCTTAAATTAGGATATTGTAACTGTAAGATATTTTTACATAACTCTATGGTAACTACAAAGAAAAAAAAGTAGTACATACTAAAAAAAAGATAAAAGGGAAAGGAATCAAAACCTGACATTACGGGCCGGTGAGATGGCTCAGCGGCTTAAGCGCCTGCCTGGCAAGTGCGAGGGCCCGAGTTCGACTCCCGGAACCCACATACGAAAAAGGGGCTGGTGATATCGCTCAGCGGCACGGGCACCTGCTGGCATGCGAGGTCCTGAGGTCGACCCCCCGGTACCCACAAAAAAACAAAAAAACAAAAAAACATGACATTACAAAAAATGAAAAATTACAATTGAAGAAATCAAGAGAAAGAAAGAAGCAAATATAAAATATTTGGAAAACAGTAAACAAAATGTTAATAGGAAGTCCTTACTTAATAATTAGGGTGTATCTTTCAGTTTAATAATCCTGTTCAATTTCACTTAACTATTAATGTAACCATTGAATTGTTTAATTTGGACATTATATTTTAAAATTCTAATATGTCCATTTAATGTTTTACATATTCCACTTCTCTTGTGATATTCTTCACTTTTTCATTAATTTTCTATTTTCTTTCACATATTAATTCTATATATTTTCTCGTATCAAAACTATGGAAGACTGTACATCCATCAATTGTCAACAATATCTTTGAGTTGCAAGCCATATTTTCTCACCATGTTGCCTATATAGTAATTTCTGGCTGTGTTATGGACAGTGTTGAGATAATGTAAGTTTTCACCCAAATAATTTTCCTCTCATTTCTGCAAGTGTCAAGGGAATGGTCCGTTTAATTGAATTAGAAATAAAACATAAGGATCTGCATGTCCACCATTGCCCCCGGATGGCAGTGCTTGAGAGTAGTGTCTGAGTCTGTACTCTGTGCATCTTCCATTGCCCCAGGATGGTGGTGCCTGTGAGTAGAGTGTGAATCTGTGCTCTGCATGCCTTCCATCATCCCAGGATGGCGGTGCCCACAAGTAGAGTGTGAGTCTGTGCTCTGCACCTCCTCCATCACCCCAGGTCAGTGGTGCTGGCAAATGGAGTGGGAGTCTACACTCTGTGCTTCCACCATTGCCCTGGGAAGCTGGTGCTGGTGACTGGGGTGTAGGTCCATGCTCTGTGCTTCCTCCATTGCCCCAGAATGGCTAGCTGGCATGAGGGGTACAGCAGTGCCAGCAAGAGGAGTGATGGCAGTGCCAGCTAGAGGAGACATCCTGAGGAACAGACACCTCCTAGGAAAGCCCGGGCATCAGTGATAAGGCTATCTAACATTAAAAATCTAACAGCATCAACACAGAAAACAAAATAAAATAGAAAATGAAAAGATGACAAAGCAAAATGAAGTCCCAAATACCCAGCCCACCCAGGACAAGTCCAGAACACAAAAAGATAGAGGAAATTCAAAGCCAACAAGTGGAACTCTCTGAAATGATAACAGCAGAAGTGAAAAAAACAAATGGATGAGACCATAGAAAAAGTAATCTCTAAGGTTCAAAAAGAAACCACTATCAAAATAAAAGACATTAAAGCAGACACAGATAAACAAATAGAGGAGCTCATGAAAATGATGGAAACCATGAATGCCCAAGATAGACAAGAAGTGGAATCAATGAAACAGATCCAAATGAATGCAGGAGATTAGAAACTCCATTGAATATATACGCAGCAGATTGAATGAAGGCAAGGATAGAATATCAGAACTAGAGACAGGAACACAACTAGTGACCAGGAAAAGAAAGATATCTTAAATATCACAAGAGACTACAAAAAATCAATTCAACAGCTAAAAGATGAAGCAAAGAACAACATAAGATTGACTGGAATCAGTGAGAAAGCTGGAAACAGTGCAAAAGCCATTAAAAACCTCTTCACAGATATTATGGCAGAAAACTTCCCAAACAGAGACAAATAATTTCACATACAAATAAATGAAGCATATAGAACTCCATACAGCCATGATCAAAATAAATCTACACCAAGGCACATAATAATCAAGATTCCAGAACAAAATATTAAAATCAGCTAGAGAAAAGAAACATATCACCTATAAAGGAAACCCATCAGAATCACAGCAGACTTCTCAACACAAACCCTAAAAACAAGAAGATCTTGTAGTGAAGTATTTCAAGCCCTAAAGGAAAACAATTTTCAACCCAGATTGTTGTACCCCACAAAACTATCTTTCAAAATCAGTGGAGATATAAGATACTTCCATGGCAAAGAACAACTGAAGAAATTTATGAACACCAAACTAGCTGCACAGAAAGATTTGAAAGATCTTAGAAAGAGATAATGAAAACCACAAATGCAGGAACACCAATAGAAAGAAGCCACCAGGCAGGGCAAGCAATTAAACAGAGCAGAAAGTAAGGCAACAAACAATAAGAAAACAACATGAAAAAGAAAAGCCAATACATATCATTTATAACCACCAATGTAAATGGTCTCAACTCACCAATCAAAAGAAACGGACTGGCAGAATGGATCAAGAAGCAAGGCCCAACAATATGCTGCCTTCAAGAAACACATTTAACCCAAAAAGAAATTCATAGACTAAAAGTCAAAGGATGGAAAACAATTCTCCATGCCATAGGAACCCAGAAAAAAGCATGGGTAGCTATTCTATTTGCAGACAATGCAAACTTTAAACCAAAACTGATCAAAAGAGACAAGGTCACTACACACTCATTGAGGGAAAACTCCAAGAAGAAGAGATAACAATCATAAATATTTATGCACCAAACACAGGTTCACCAACTACATAAAACAAATATTAACTGACATGAAAAACCAAATAAACACTAACAAAATGGTAGTGGGGGACCTTAATAACCCACTCTCACAAATGGATAGATCAAATAGGCAAAAAATTAACAAAGAAATACTAGAATTAAACCAAGCCTGTGAACAAATCTACTTGGTAGATGTCTACAGAGTGTTCCACCTCAAAACATCAGAACATACATTCTTCTCAGCTGCACATAGACATTCTCCAAAATAGATCATATATTAGCTGACAAAACATGTTTAAGTAAAAGTAGAGGAACTTAAATTATCCCATGCATACTATCTGACCATAGTGCAATGAAACTGGAAATCAATGACAAAGGAAACCACAAAAACTACATTAACACATGGAAATTAAACAACACCCTTCTTAGCAACCAGTGGGTCACAGAAGAAATTAAAGACAAAATTAAAAAGTATATACAATTAAATGATAATGCTGATACAACATACTGAAACCTATGGGATGCAATGAAAGCAGTCTTATGAGGGAAATTTATAGCGATGAACTCACACGTTAGGAAAACAGAACAAGCTCAAATAAACAACCTAATGTTGAAATTCAATTTCTAGAAAAAGAAGAACAAATCAAACCCAAACCTTGCACAAGGGAGGAAATTATAAAAATAAGAGCAGAAATTAATGTAACAGAGACTAAAATAACAATACAAAGTTCAATGAATCAAAAAAATTGTTCTTTGAATGAATAAATGAAATTGATAAGCCATTAGCTAAACTCATCAAAAAGAGGAAAGAATAAACATAAATTCAAGTAATTAGGAATGAAAAGGGGGAAATCACAACAGATCCCACAGAAATCCAGGAGATCATCAATACCTACTATGAGAACCTATATTCTAATATGACGGAAAACACAGAAAAAATGGACAGGTTCCTAGACACAATCGAAATGCCAAAACTGAATCAAGAAGATATAAAAATTCTAAATAAACCAATATCAGACAATTAAATTGAAAACGTAATTAAAATTTACCAACAAAGAAAAGCCCAGGCCCTGATGGATTCACTGTTGAATTCTATATGAAATTTAGAGAACTAATGCCACTAATGTTGAACCTCTTTAAAGAAATTGACAGGGAAGCAGTACTTCCAAAGCCATTCCTGGAAGCAAGTATTAACCTGATCCCCAAACCAAAGAAGAACCAAGAAAGAAAAATATAGGCCAGTCTCCCTAATGAACATTGATGCAAAACTCCTTAATAAGATACTGGCAAACAGATTGCAAAAAATCATAAAGAAGATTATACATCATGACCAAGTAGGATTCATCCCAGGGATGCAGGGATGGTTCAACATATGCAAATCAATAAATGTAAGACACCCAACTTACAGAACCAAAGACAAAAATCACATGATCATCTCCATAGATGCAGACAAAGCATTTGACAAAGTCCAACAACCATTCACAATAAAAAAAACCTACAGAAAATTGGAATAGATGGTCTTTACCTCAATCTGATAAAAATCATCTATGACAAACACACAGCTAATATCATACTAAATGGTCAAAAACTGAAAGCTTTCACTCTAAAATCAGGAACAAGACCAGTATGTCCATTATCACCACTCCTATTCAATATAGTTCTGGAAACATTAGCCAGAGCAATTAGACAAGAGAAAAAAACACAAGGAATAAAGATAGGAAAGGAGGAAGTTAAATTATCATTATTGGCAGATGACGTGATACTCCACATAGAAGACCCCAAAACCGCCATCAAAAACTTATAGATTTAATATCCAAATTCAGTAGTGTAGTGGGATACAAACTCAACACTCAAAAGTCAATAGCATTGCTATACACAAGCAATAAACTCACAAAGAGAGAAATTAGGGAAAGCACACCCTTCACAATAACATCCAAAAAAATGAAGTATTTAGGAATCTGTCTAACAAAGGATGTAAAAGATCTGTACAATAAAAATTACAATACCCAGAAAAGGAGATTGAAGAGGCTAGGATAGGAAGAAACAACATAGTGAAAATAGCCATACTTCTAAAACTACTATACATATTTAATGCTATCCCAATCAAAATACCATTAATATACCTCAAAGATCTAGAGAAAACATTCCTAAAATTCATTTTGAACCAGAAAAGACCTAGAATAGCAAAAGAAATTCTGGGCAAAAAAGGCACTTCAGGGGACATCATAATCCCAGACCTGAAATTATACTATAAAGTTACTGTGATAAAATCAACACGGTATTGGCAAAAAAACAGGCCTGAAGATCAGTGGAACAGATTAGAAGATGCAGATGGATCCCCAAACACACTGAGCCACCTTATCTTTGACAAAGGTGCCTAACACATTCACTGGAAGAAAGATAGCCTCTTTAATAAAGGGTGCTGTAAAAACTGGCTTTCCACATGCTGAAGACTAAAACCAGACCCATGTCTATCACCATGCACTAAACTAAAGACAAAATGGATGAAAATCTAAATATTAAAACAGAAACAATAAATCTACTGGAAGAGAAAGTAGGTAGAAATCTTGAAGACATAGGGGTAGGCAGAGAGTTCTTGACCAAAACCCAAACTGCATAGGATGCACTTCAATGAATCAACAACTGGGATCTCATCTTATTAAAAATTTTTACACATCAAAGGAAATCACCAACAGAGTGAAAAGAAAACCCACAGAGTGGGAAATAATTTTAGCCAACTGTCCCTCAGACAAAGGACTTCTATGTAAAACATATAAAGAATTGAAAAAAATCAGGCCCCCCATATTCAAAGACCCAATCCAAAAATGGCCATCTGAAATTAATATGCACTTCTTAGATGAAGAAATACAAATGGCAAATAAATATATGAAAAAATGTTCGACATCATTGGTCATTTGAGAAATGCAAATTAAAATGACACTGAGATTCCATCTCATGCAAGAGAAAATGGCTATCATCAAGAAATCAATCAATAACAAATGCTGGAAGGGCTGTGGGGAAAAAGGAACCCTTTCCCTCTGTTGGTGAGGGTGTAGACTGGTGCAACCTCTGTGAAAATCAGTGTGGAGATTCTTCAGAAAACTAGGATTTGAAGTCCCTTTCAACCCAGCTATTCCCCTTCTGGGTATTTTCCCAGAAGAATTTAAAACATCATGCCACAGTGATAGATGTGCACCCATGTTTATAGCAGCACAATTTATAATAGCTAAATCTTGGAAACAACCCAGATGCCCATCAACCAAAGGATAGATAAAAAATATTTTTTTAATACAGTGGAGTACTACTTAGCCATAAAGAAGGATAAACTGGAGACTTTTAAAGGTAAACGGATGTAAGTCAAGACCATACTCATAATTGAAAGAAATCAGTCCCATATGTGTAAAAATCATATTTCTCACTAGTGTGAGAAACAGAACAAGTAAATATGATCCAAAATGTACAATAGTTATTGTGAACTGTGAAGAAACTGTTCAAAAGAAAAGACAAACTGTGATGGGGAAGAGGGGAAAGGAAGAAAGGGAAAAAATGAAAAAATATGTGTACACAAAATAGTTAAGATAGTTATGCAGCTAGCTTCTCTTAGTTCCTTGAAAAGAATATTTTGTGCTAATATTGTGTAGACAAGACATCATGCCATATTTTGTAATCTGAATAGCTACTATGAAGACAGCAATATGCAATGTATCAACTATTGTAGTTGTCCTACTAACCTGTATTGAAACTCAGTTTCATTGTTTATCTTTTTTCTCTTTAAAATAAAAAAAAAGAAATAGAATTTAGTAAGGACTTAGCTATTTCAAGACTCACAGTTCTTTTATTGATCACATACCTTCATCTTACTGTCTCATTGGTAGAGTTGGTTCTTTATTTTCTCAGCATCCAAACACTGTGATGCATCTAGCTTCTACCTTCAGATGTTTTAGTCTATCTCACAAGCCTATGTACTTAAAATGCATTAATGATTCTAAAAGGCAATAATTTCTATGATGTCTTTTTTTCCGATGCTTTATAATACTATCAGTGTTTCTACTCTGTCTTTTATCGGCTTTTCTTCTGCATATCTTAGCTTCTGGTAGAGAAGAGGAATCAGAAGATATTTAACAAGACAACAAGGCATACATTTAAATCTTTTTTTTTTTGTGGGTACTGGGGGGTCGACCTCAGGACCTCGCGCGCCAGCAGGCACCCGTGCCGCTGAGCGATATCACCGGCCCTTTTTTCGTATGTGGGATGCGGGAGTCGAACTCGGGCCCTCACACTTGCCAGGCAGGCGCTCATGCCGCTGAGCCATCTCACCGGCCCTTACATTTAAATCTTTTTAAGTTTCTAATTTGTACCACTAATACCTCATGAGGAGTAAAATTCTATTACATATTCTTGCACTGAATGGTGGAATTGAGGAAAACAGTCTTTCTATATAAGAAAGCTTGACTCTTTGTCCAAGAATTAGCAAATAAGCAAATAAACAAGGAAACTGATGTAGATTGTCCACTTACTTCAGAAAGCCCTTATTGTCTGTAAAATTTGATTTTATCAATTTTTTGTTGTTCCAACATCACTTGGATGTCTTTAAAATATATTTTAAAAGATTTATCCAAGTTTTCTTATTTTTTGAGATGTGAATATTAACCTACCATGACAAATTTAACTGTTTCTCAAAAGCAAATCCTTTCCTTGGATTTTGGTGCTGGGCAAAACTGTATTTTTTTCATAGTGAAAATAATGGAAAATCCAATGGTTTGATTATGTTTGTTAACAATACATATTATATAGAAAGGAGAGAAAAATAAATCAAAATTTCTAAGAGGATCAAAACATCACACAAAACTGAGTCTAGATACTTGTGTATTTATGGAATATAATTCATTATTGATTAAACTTTCTAGAACCGGCATCTCACTTTGAGAGTTGAGTGTTAAAATTTCCTTTAAGGCCATAATAAAGCCAGTAATAAATATTATTATTTATGAAAAAAGGAATACTGAATCTATTAACACATTTTATAAATGTATCAGTAGATGGGAAACAGTTTATAGACTCATTTAATTTGTTTATAACAGATATTAACATTACTATGCTGTGCTTTTAATTAAAGACAATGGAATTGAGGAAAAAACTCCAAAATTTCTGTGGTCTTTATAATGACTAAAATGGATATTTTGAAATTAGTTTTTATATTAAATTTATGTACATCACTATGTACATAAACAAGAGGATTTACAAATAATAAATACATAATTGATGCCATGTTACAATTTTGAGGGACAAAGGGGGTACAGGCACAGAGACAGAGAGACAGATCTAGGGAATCATTATTTTATAAGAATCTCCCCAGGTTATTCTTAAAAACATAAATGTTTAGTCAATCCAGGTCATGAATTCCAGTGTAATAAATTACTGGCAATAATACCCTGAGGATACAGATCAGTTGGCAGCAGATTATATTTTTTGAAGTGTTACTTCATAACTAGCTATCTCGTTAACTCTTGTTACTATACACACCTGTTTTTCTTTCCTTGCTTCTTTCTTTTAGTATTAATCTTTCTAATGTCAGTCTCTATTCTTTTTATGTCTGCTATTCTCAAATTAATCTCTGAAATTACGCTTTTTCTATGTAAGACGGGAGTCTACTGCACTTAAAAATGTTCATAATCCTTTTTAAATTTTTTTCCAAACAGAATCCAATAGCCAACCAAGGGCTTCATATACAAAACAAGTGTAAGCCTCATGTTAATAAATTCATAGTTTTTGTAGGATTTTATACCTTTCTCTTTCCTCTTCTCTCAGATTTATTTTTTTCAGGTGTTGTCCCTCCTGACATTACCCATAACAGGAAAACTCATTTGCAAGCTGAAGAACTCAGTGAAATTTCAAGGTGAAATTTCTTTTGAAGGAGAGGTAGAAGAAGAAAGACAGACAGACAGACAGAGACATAGAGATGTACATTGTGTAAATAGGCATCTCTGTTATTCTTTAAATTTTGAGTGAATATTATTGCATGGGACAAGAGGAATACTTTCTGCTGGTATTGTGCATATATTATTTGATCTGAAATGTGTAAAATATAGTTTTACATAAATATACTTACTTGCTAACAGTTGAAGTTGGCAAATGAATTATAGAATACAAACAAGTCCCTAGTAGCTTGACTGTCCTGTGTGTATGAAATTGCATACTATGTGAAAAGAGCTTCTTTAAAAGTCTTTTCCTAAATAATATTCTAACAGTGTAAGGAACCAAGACCTTGAAGTAAACCTTTTCATTTTTGAAAGTGCATTTACTACTTTAAGATTCTGTGTGGAATCCTCTGTGCATTTATACGCTGCCTCCTACTTCTTGCCCTGTGTACCTGAGTTCTGACACAGTAGAACATGAGAAACCAGCTTATCCTCCAAAGCTCATTTCTGACAGCTGGTAGGGTACAGGTCAGTGCTAGCATAGACTGCTGAATCTTAATACTTTGCTACCTGTGTGCTTTGCACTGGAACTCAAGTGAAATGCAGTTGTTTGTAGAGATCAATCAACAGATGATTAAACACCAATGATGAGCTCCACACAGTAGTATATTAAAGTTGTATCAAGCAAGGGCTATGCTCTGAAAGTATTAAAACTTAGCCAGTAATAAAAAACACAGAAAAGAGCATACCAATAATATCATAAATAATTGTATAAAGTCAGCTGAAGTTAGAAGATAACTACTGCCATGTATAAAATAGACAAATGATTAATGTCTAGAATATGACTATTGCTTGCATATCAATAAGTAAAAGGTAAATTATCTACATCAAGATGTGCAAATGGCAATGCACAATAACTTGGCCCACTGGCAGTAGTTTGTAGACAATTGAAGCAGAATATTATTGCATTAATATGATAAAATCAGTTACGGTTTTAGTGGCAGTTGTTATGTAGTAGAATTGCTACTGTATATAATTTGAAATCAACAGGATTTGATTATGTAAAGTGAGAAATTTATGTGAAATATGAAATAAAAAGATATCAAGGATGACTAAAATTTTAATCTAAGCAAATGAAAGTGCACATTGCCACTCACTGAGCTAGAGAATACTAAAGGAAGAACCCATTTGAAGAAGAAAAGTAGAAGTTTAGATTAAGACATGCTATGCTATTAAAAATCCTAGTGGAAATGGCATGGAAATGTTTGGGAAAGCAACTTTGGAGCTCATGATTTTAGTATGAAATAGAGATCTACTACTGGGAGAAAACAGTGTATAGAGAGTGTCAAAGCCATGACAATTGATATTATGAGAGAATGAGCATTAAAAAATAAAAGATCAAGGGACAATTCCTTAAAGAATCACAAATGAGGTACAGAACAATCTATAATTAGGAACAGAATCAAGAAATAGTATATAACAAAAGCCAAATAACTAAATTGGTTTGTAATGTAGGTGCTGAACAATTGCGGCACTGTATTAGGCAATGCAAGGTGTGTGCTGCCTATGAACCATTGCCCATAGCAATTATTGATGTATGACTTTCAAAATGGCAGCTTTATAGAAAGATGTGGAAGAAAAAATGATTGATGTGTGTCCAAGAGAGAAAATGGAACTAAAGGAAAAAAATGCAGGCAAGCATTTCTGGAAATGTTAAGTGTATATGGAGAAAAAAACATTTGGGTGAGTAATGGGTGCAAATCACTGTACCTTTTCATTATGGAAGATGTTTCTACATATTTATATGCTGCTGGAATGATGAAAAAAGGAAATAACTAAGAATGAATGAGGGAGAGGTAAAATTCTGATGTGGTTTTCAACAAATAGGAAGAATGAGTTCAAAGGGACACATGGATAAAATAGCTGACACTCAAGAGTTGCCCAGTGGATCACACATAATTCTTGTATTGTTACAGGATGCAAGCTGAATCAGATTCAGGTTGGTAGGCATAGAGGTATTATTATAAGCAGTATCTCTTCATTGCTTTTACCATGTAAGTGAATTAGGAAGCAAAATTATTTTCCAAGTATGAATCTAGTGGGAAGATTATTAGAAAAAAATATAAAATAGGTTTTTACAAGAGTTGTGTTACAAAACTAACACAATATACTAGAAATGTTAAGTGGCACCTATATTTAAGAGTCTTGGACTAACAAATCTGTCTGTGTCTTTGAGATTATGTGTCTTAAAAGTCACATTTATTTCTTTAAATGCAAAGAATAGAAAGTTGTAGTTATCCACATTACTACATAATATGCAACTTCAAAAATTATTTAGAGTTGGATGGCTTTGAAATATAATGGAAGAAATTATAAAGTCTGATTTGTTTTCAGACTTGCTTCATTTTTCTGCCTAATATTATCTATTTGAGATTCATCCTTTTTTTTTTTTTTGCAATTAGTTTATGGTTCTTGTTTTACAGTCCACTGCAATAATTTATCAATTCTTTTGCTAATTGACATTTTATCTCCAATATTTAGCTATAATAAACATGTTTGGCAAGTTCTTATGATAGGATATCATTTGTATAAGTGAGGTATTGGCTGGTAATTAAAATAAATATTTGCAGGTTCTTGAGGAAATCTATAATATGTTTTTACTATTGTGCATCGTGAATAAAATTGTGGATATTTCTAGGAAAATGTATGAATACTTCTACATTTTATTTAAATTCTTAAATTTGTGTACCATATAAAACAGAAGTTTCCAGTTAATTTGGAATATTTTATACTACATATGTGATTTTCACATTTTATTATTGCTTCTCTGCTTTATTAAAATCAGAAAATAATACATTTTTAATTTATCAGTCATAATGAGAGACTAGTGACTTATATAGGGTAGTCAAAATATCTGCATTATAAGAAGATTTATATTATAATACCTACTAGTGTACTATTTCAAGGTGAATGGATGGTTGGAATAAATGGGACTATCTATGTGCAACATCTTTTGGCTTATATATGCATTATTTTTCTTCCTCAAACACACTACTCCAGAATCCACATGAGTGTCATGTCCAAATAGTTATAGCTTAGTAAATATCATATATAGTGTCAGGAAAACCAAAGGATCAAATCTGCCAGTTCTGAAGTATAATCCAGGGAAACCATAAAATCTCTCTGACAATGATTCTTTCATTAAGTCACTAATCTTTCCATTGTGTTGCTCTAATGATAAAGGTAAATGATGTATAGGAAAGTTCTTCATAAACTCCACAGCTAGAGTTTGGGGGTGAAGCTCACTGTTATAATGGTTTCCTAGCATGTGCAACGTCAGTGGTTCAATCCCCACCATGATCCCCAACACAAATAAGTAAATGAAAAGAATATAATTATCAAAGTGTACTAAACTGGGCCGGTGAGATAGCTCAGCGGCATAAGCGCCTGCCTGGCAAGCGCAAGGTCCTGAGTTCGACTCCCGGAACCCACATAAAAAGAAAACAAAATAAAAAAAAGTATACTAAACTGTTTTGAGAAAAAGTTAGCCTGATATGCATCAGCTTTTTCCCCTTAAATACCTGGGGGCCGAGGAATAAATTGGAACTCTTACAACTTCAATGATATCCCTGAATAGTAAATGTTAAAGCAGTTACCTTATAAAAAATGGTGTTTTTCTGATTTAGTATAGGTGAAAGTTCTCTATGTTTTAAACTCTGACCTATGTTATAAATACTATAGTGTGCCATAAATCAAAAAGAATGAAAACTGTATTGTGAAACTACTGTGCTACTGAGATGCCAGGACAGATTTGTCCATTTAGGAAGCACTCAAATCTGTCTACATTTCATTGACCTCTTTCCAAATACAAAGTGATGCATAAAGTCTTAATGATAACAACAGTGACCTAAGTTACTGTTGTCTAATGGCTTTCAGCTTTAAATGTTGGTGGTACAAGTTCAGTTCGTGAGAGACTAGTGCCTACACCATGGAAACCTTTATCACAATCAGCGCTGATTTGCAGTCTAAACAGAAAGGCCAAGGTTTGAATAAAAAGGCTAAATTCTTTTCTTCTTTCTGTGACTATTGCTTCTAGCTTGGCATTACAAGCAAATTTTTTTTATATATCCACTCTGTACAAATTCCTATTTAAGCACAAGATAAATCTCAACAGGTCCTATTTGCATTGAGAGAGCAGTGTTGCACGGTTCAGAGTTGGAAGTCCTGGATTTGAATAGACCAGCATTTTCAGTCGCGTAACTTTACGCAAGTCACCTAAACTTTGGAATTCTCCATTACTTAATCTGTAAAATAGGAATAACAATACCTATTGAATAAATTTGTAATACTATAAGACAATGAATAAGAAACATGGGGAAAAACTGTCAACGAGATATAGGTTATTCGGTTCTAAGTTTTCCTGTTAACTACTTTCATACAATACTTTGGTAGCCATTATCTACAATGGTTACAAAAGTTTTAAGAAGTTAACGAAAGCTGTATTAATTCTCTGCTTCTCTTTATTTGGAATAATTGCTATGAATTTGCTTGGTTCTTATTGGTGGAGTTCAATTGTTAACAAGCAGTAAGTGATAGCTGAGCTGCTACCCGTGACAGGGTGCCCCCCATTTATTAAACAGAGTCTCAGAACTGGATTATTGTTTCCATATTGCCTAAAATACACATCTTACTTTTATTAGGATATGTTATTAATTTCACCTAAAGTTATATCTAAAACAGATTAATTTTCCTCTTCTCTTTTCCTTGCTTCTACTTTCTCACATAATATGTATTTGTCTGCCATTGAAGTCTTTTGAAAAAACAATGACACTATGTTTCTTCCATGGGTAAAATTATTTAACCATTTCTTATTGCATTTGAAATAAATTACAAGCTCCAGATAGGTATTAACTGACACCTGCCTCTTTCCACACTTATATTTCAGTTCCTTCTCCTTTCTCCAACTTTACCAAAAAGGCGTTCTTTCATATCTTCATTTTGATTTGCCTGTTTATTGCCTTTCAAATTGCTGCTGATCTTTGATCTTTTGGAATACTCTTTTCCTTTCTCTCCCCAAGGTTGATACATAAATCTTCAAGTCTCAATTAAATGGCTCCTATTTAGAGATACCATTGCTGACCATCTCACATAGCCTCCTCCACATTGTAATTTAAAATATTTTGCATTAACTTGCTTTGGCCTGGCTTCCCCAGTAGAATAAGAGCTGCCTATCCACAAAAGCCATGTATATTAAAATCACCAATGTATCTCATGCTTTTAGTCAAAGGCCTACCACATACTTGCTGCTCAACATATATTTATGGATGAATGAACAGATGACTGACCTTGTAGCTCTGAATGGTTGGATGTTTTAAAACCTTGCCTTACCATTAAAAAAATGAGAAAACACAACTACCTGTCAATCAGGATACTGCTATTACTTGTAAGAGTCTGTATATAAGATGGAATTTTATTTTATTTTAATTAATTAATTTATTTTTTTGTGGGTACCGGAGGTCAACCTCAGGACCTCACGTGCCAGCAGGCGCCCATGCTGCTGAGCCATCTCACTGGGCCCCTGAAATTTTATTTATTTATTTATTTTTTTTTTGTGGGTACCAGGGGTCGACCTCAGGACTTCGCGTGCCAACAGGCACCCGTACCTCTGAGCGATATCACTGGCCCCTTTTTCATATGTGGGTTCCAGGAGTCGAACTCGGGCCCTTGCGCTTGCAAGGCAGGCGCTTACGCCGCTGAGCCATCTCACTGGCCCCTGGAATTTTATTTTTAAAACATGATTTCCCTTTATATTTTCATAAATTATTTATCATAAATTTGCTGTGATTTTGGTAAGCATCTGTTCTGAACAACTTAAAAATGTCTTCAGATTCTTGATAAAAGAATTAATAGTATCAAACACTTTCAATGCTTGAAAAACATTCATCTCATTATTGTCATTTCAGAGCCAATGTCCACTCTTCAATCTACAGACTAGAATCCTCTTTATATATATAAACCATTCAGTTTGTCATGCACAATTCCACTGACAAGGACATCATTATATTCTAAATATCTGCATTTCAATAGATGCCAAAGATGGCATAGGAAAGAACAAGTAACCTTACTATTTAACCCCTGGATCTTCAAAACTCTAATTTGCTAGATTAGAAAACTAATAATGTGCTTCTATTTCTGCTTTATATGTTTGTTTTATGTTACATGCACTGGAATTAATGACATTTACATATATTATGTTTAGTGCATATTTCAACTCTTCAGATATAATGAAATAATAAAAGACTAAAAAAGTGTTCTACCCATTTTGGTATCACCAAAATAGACTTACCTCAGCTATGTACACAGAAAAAGGCACTATTTGTTGTTTAAATATGTAATCACATATTGGTTGATGCCGAATTGTATTTTGAGATTTAAAATATACTGGATGGAAATCCCTGCTTGATATCTTGTGAAAATACCATATCTTATCCAAGATTTTCGCTGATTACTTGTACCTTATATTCTCAAAGTCTCTGTTCTTTTTAGTCATCTTTTAATTGCTTTTATCACACTTTAGAAAACTCTGTGTTTACTTACATTTACTTGGACTTTTAATTTCACTCAAGCTTGTTACACAAAGTGTATGTATAAAGAAAGTATTAATAATGTGTGTTTACAGAGAGCAGTCCGTCAACTTTTTAATTTCTTCCTTCCATCTCTTTTTGCCTATATGCTACATTTCTGAATGATGCTCAAATAAAAGATATCTAGATGTTTTCTTTACACATATTTTTATTTCACGTACCAAAGTAAGTGTTTTAAATAAAGTAATTTAGAAGAGAAAGGTAATTTCTTTTGACTAATAGAAAGAAGAGCTATAATACCAATGAAAGTTCCCAATGAATGACCATACAGATAAAATTTCCCTTGGATAACACAGATCTCATCTGGTGGTGAGAACACATCTCGTCAATAATTGAGTCATGCACCAATTCCTTCATAAGCAAAGGCAGTAACTTGAAAGTGCATTGATTAACATGTAAAGAGGAAATCTGTTTTGGGAATGTTCACCTAGGTGAGAGCATAGAAATCTCACTGTATCAGCTTAGATTGTTTACTGGAAAATCATACTGTTTTCCAATAAAATTTTAGCCAGAATATAAAATAAGGGAAATTAAGCAAAATTTTCCATAGGATGATTCTCATTGCTATCATTTCCCAACCAAAATTGAGTTCATTTGAAAACCCACACACATGAGGATTTTCCATAGTTTTTGGGTGATCTTTGTAAACACAAACCAGCAGGATTATTCTGGAGGTTGCAGAACCACATGAGTCGGGTGACAGCACTGCCACGATCTGTACCAACCTGTGCTTCCAGAACTATTTCTATAAGACTCACTCCTTTCACTGAGAGCAATGCTCAATTCTAATGTTTCATTTTCTGGTCTTGAAGGAACAGTAGGATGATATTTCTAAGGTTCTCTGATTTCCATAAGCCATGAAATTGTACTAACTGGGCCCTCCCTAAGACTTACTCACACAGAACATTGGTTCTTTCAGTTTTGTCTCAAACCTGAATTTTTAAATATATTTCTTTAAAACTTTACAAACTAAGGTCCATAAAAACAGCCACTAAAGTATATAAATTTTGATTAGTGGTTAAAAATTATTTGATAATATGAGCCTGTAGGAATCTTTTTGTTGTTGTTGTTTTTTGACCAATGGGAAAAATGGAAGAAATTACTTCAGCCTTCATGGTAATAATCATGTAAGAAGAATTTTTTTTTTCAAATTTAAAACCAAAGAGGTGGAAGCTGTCAGGACATACTAGCAAAGAATCAGAGGATCTAATTCTAGCTTAGTTTTTTTCTAATAACGCTCGTTTTTCCCGCACAATCTTATTTCCACCTGATCCACTGTTGGATAAGATATTAAAGACAGCTGTGGATCAAAGATGTCATTTACAGATCAACCTCATGGATAAGATAAATGATGGAATAGTGTAAGTTCCCTGGGGCTTTTATTTTTCAAACATATCCTAATGGTAACTGAAATTCCTTATTGAAGTTTCCTTAAATTGTTGTCTTTTCTTCTTATTCTCCATAAGTTTTTTTTTCTTTTATTTTTACAGTTACCATTCTATTATTGATTTCAAATAAGTCCAATTCTGTAAAAACTATGAGCATGGACTTCCATGCCTAGCTATGGGCACAGACCACTAACATATAGGTGATAAATGTTAAAATAATACCATAGTAATTAATTTATGTTTTCCAAACAATGGCATACACAATTCAGTGCATGCTGTATTTCAGCACTTTCAGAATTATGGGGTGCATGATTCAGAGCTCTGCACATAGATGCAGAGACCAGGAGAGAAATAAACAGATCACAAAACAAAATTGAGAGAAAGTTAATGCTAATTTTATTCAGGGAATTGAAATTTAAGTAGTCACGATAAAGATGTAATTAAAATAATGAAAATAATGGCTAGATAAATGTCCTTATTTATTCTCAATTCTAGTGTAATCTGTGAATCATTGTTTGGTGATAGTGATGTCACTGAGTTAAGTATTGTATATGTGTTATTTCATTTATTCCTCAAAATAATTCTAGAAAATAGGCTGGTCCCTATTTTACAGATGAGGAAGCATGATTAAGAGAAAGAGCTTTTCCAAGGTTACACAGACAATATATTACTGAATTAAAGCTAGGTTGACTAGGATGGATAACATCTGGGAAAATTACACTTGAACATGTACCATCTATACGCAATTTACAATCTTACAAAGAGCTGTTTCTGGCCTTATCTACGCACATAGGATCACAGGAAATTATTTATATTCAAAACTAATTAAGAATATCCTGCTTGGCTCCTTCCTCAACTATCCACCTTCAAATGGAATTACTCTTTTGTATAAGCATTCTTTCAATATTTCACATGACCGGGCCAGTGAGACGGCTCAGCGGTGTACGCGCCTGCCTGACAAGCACGAGGGCCTGAGTTCGACTCCTGCAACCCACATATGAGAAAAGGGCCGGTGATATCACTCAGCAGCACAGGTGCCTGCTGGTGCACGAGGTCCTGAGGTTGACCCCCGGTACCTATGCACACACACAAAAGAAATTTCACGTGACCAAAATACAGTGTTATTCTGTTTATGTTCCAGTTGCGTCTTAGAAGATATATTATTTGATGTATGTTTCTGGTACTAAGAACTGAGTCTAACAGTATAAGAATATTTTATATTATGGGGAGATGTTGGTAGCGGTCATATATCACACAAAATGAATGGTGAGATTCAGCCTTGACGATCTGGACTGAACTGTGATAGCAGTGGACGTTTTCCAAAATGTGAAATATTTTTTTACCCTTCTGCTTATGCTTTTATATGTTATCTAGAAAAATATTTTGCCAGATAAAGTCTTCAGGAAAAGCACTTTTCCATCCCACCCATCTATGTTTAGAAAATTTAGTCACTACCATGTAATTCCCTTTGCTTTTGAAACAATTTAATGAATTAATATAAGCCTCTCAATGTTTTCATAAAGACTTAATACATACAAGCCTATGAAACACTCAGTATCTCCTTTTGAATTTAGGTGATCTTTGTGAAACCTACATGGGATATACTGCCTTTGGTCTTTTCTCCTGAGCTACTGAGTGCACATTGGATGGTCTTTCTTGTGCTTCTGGAAGTACTAATAGCTTAGAATCTAATCACATTAGTGATTATCCTTCATTGTTACAATTAAATGAATGAAGTAACTTTAACTATTATGTGTTCACTGAAAGCTCAGGAAAACATAAATAGCTTTTAAAAATACAACTCTACAAAAAAGGCATACTGCCTTTTTAGCTTTTTGTACAATTCTCCTTGGTGATGAAACAACACAGTTGAGCTCTTTGAATTGAAGATAAGATCAGAATTTTTGTGAGCTATCACAGTTGGAGTAGGGAGAATGTTTGATTTTTAAAGTTATGATGTTAGCAGGAAAAGAAAATAGTTGGTATAAGGTTACATTTGAATATGTTTAGCATATCATGCATTTTGACATATATTTTTAAAATATCAATTAAGAATTTAAGATTCTTGCTCTAGATATTTACTACATATTTTCGTGGTTTGTACAAAATCTTTTAAAATATAGAAAGATCAAAATTTTTTATTATTATGGTCATAATTAGTATTGAATAATGAAAATTAACTTCGAAACGTGGTTCTACAGCTAGGAAAATATGCAGGATTAATAAATTCATATACTATAAATTACTGGAAAAATTATAAGGAAACATTGTGTTTATACTATAGGTTAATCATAACAATGTACTAAGTGATATAAATGATCAAAATTTCCTACAAGTCTCTGAAAGAAATAAAAAGAAATTCCATGAAAATTTCCCCAATATTTATACATTACTTGTAGTCATATGTTTTTAGGAAATAAAGTTTAATATTCAAAAAAGATCCCAATGATGTAAGAGAAGGCATCTAATTCCTAAATATAAATAAACATTTTTTGCATAGACTTTAAATTTGGTAATTATCTTTTCTTTATTCTTGATTAATGAACCTAATTAAGTGAAACAATTTTTTTTGTGTGTGTGTGGGTACCAGGGGTCGACCTCAGGACCTTGCTCACCAACAGGTGCCCATGCCGCTGAGCGATATCACTCGCCCTTTTTTCGTATGTGGGTTGCGGGAGTCAAACTTGGGCCCTCACGCTTGGCAGGCAGGTGCTTACACTGCTGAGCCATCTCACCGGCCCAAGTGAACCATTTTTAGACTAAATTCACCCAAGCATATTGCTCTGTCTTCTGTGAAGGCATAAAAGCAAATATTTGCTTTGGATGGCAGAGTAGGTAGTCCCTGCTTTTATTCCCCACAGAAACACTGATTTTAAAAGCATCCAGGGATTGCAATACTTCTATGAGACTTCCAGAACCCAGATGAGAGGTCACATAACCTGGTACAGTACAGCAATCAGAAAGGTTAAATTGAATAGGTTAAGTTTCACTTATGTAAACCAGCTGTCTTCCAAGCTGGCAAAGTGCAGTGCCAAGAAAGATGTCCTTGCCTCACAAGAAAGGTAAATTTACACACTGCCTGAGAAAAATTCAAGCTAATTATTTTAATCTCAGTGAGCTACAATGATCTCAACTAACAACTAATCAAAGTTAAGAAATTAATATATGAATAAAATTGTATGTTCTTTATGAAAAACTGTGACAGAGAACCAAACATAAATTTTGGAGCTGAAGACCACAGTGACTGAGGTGAAAAATTCAATAGAGACTGATAAAACCAGCTTTGATCAAGCAAAAGAAAGAATCAACAATCTTCAAGACAGGTCATTTAAAAATATTCAGTCAGTGGAGCAAAACAGGAACAGGGAGGAAAACGAGTGAATTAAGCCTATTTGACATGTAGGCCCTCATCAAGTAAACCAATATACATATTATGGGTGTTGTAGAAGACGAAAGTAAAACATAGGAAGCTTATTTAGATAATACTGGCCAAAAATTTCTAAATCTAGAAAAGGAAATTCACATTTAGATTCCTGAAGCCCATATAACCCCAAAATAAGTTTATCCTGAAGAGGTCTAAAATGTATTATAATCATATTGTCAAATGTCACAAATAAAGAATTTTAAAGCAGCAAAATAAAAAGGACTCATACAAAGGAAGAGTATAAAACTTTTAGTGGATTTATTGGCAAAATGCATGCAGGCCAGGTGAGAATAGTTTGACCTATCTAGTAAAATACTCGAATGCAAGTGTGTTAAGAATATCGGTAGCAATAAAAATTTGTTAATAGTTATGTAATATAAAAACAGGTAAATGATAACATCAAAACAGAGTATGTATAGGAGAAATTATAGTTTTACCTGTTAATTAAGTTAACTTGGTATCTGCTTAAAATACACTGTTACAAATATAAGCAATTTTGAATGAGAACAAAGTTGGAACTGTCACATTTCCTAACTTAAAATATTTTACTTAGCTACAGTAATCAAAACATTATAGTACTGGCATAAACATAAACATATTTACCAATGGAATACAAAAGAAAGACTACATACAAGTTAACTGATATTTGGTGAGGGTGCCAAGAATACACAGAATAGTATCTTCAGTATATACTCTTGTTAAAATTTGGATATCCACTTTCAACGAATGAAACCACATTCTTATTCTGCATCATACACAAAAAAGTTAAAATGGATTAAAGACTTAAATGTAAACTCTGAAAGTATAGCAAAAGATCGCCTTGATATTAGCCTTAGAAATTGTTCCTTTGATGGTGCACCAAAAATATAGAGAACAAAAGCAAAATAGACAAATACAATAACATCAAAATAAGAATGATGTGCATGGGATAGGAAACAATCAACAAAACAAAAAGGCTGGCTAGGGATAGGGTTCAGGGGTTTACCTAACATGTAAGGCCCTGGATTTGATCGCCAGTAGTGCAAAAAATTATAAAAAAACAATAAAAAGGAAGGAAGAAAAGAAGGAAGAAATAAAGGAAGGATGGATGGAAGGAAAGAAGGTAGGAAAAAGGGAGGAAGGAATAAAAAAGCAACCTATAAAATGTAACAAAGTATTTGCAAATGATAAATCTGATAAAGGTCCAATGTTCCAAATATATTTATACAACTCAATTTCAAAAAATCAAATAGTCCAATTTAAAAAGGAAAAACAGAACTAAGTATATACTTCAAAATCAACATACTAATGTCAAATAGGCATAGGAAAAGAAGTTAAAAATTGCTAATGAGGGAAATTAAAATTACAGCTACAGTGATTGTGCATCTTAGTTACTTGATTGTTGTTGGAACAAAATACCTAACACCCAAAACTTAAAGGAGAGGGTTGTTTTGTTTTGTTTTGTTTTGTTTTGATTTGATTTTGCTTATAGATTCAGTCTATAGCCAAATTCAAAAAGTGCATACAGGAAGGGCTTGGGATAAGGAAAGCTGTTTATCTCACAGCAGCCAGGAAGCCCCAAAAGAAGGGAGGAGTTAGGGAAGGATGTACTCTTCCCCATCACATCTCCAGTGTGACTTCCAATCAAGCCTTACCTTTCAACAGCAAGTCAGTTATGAATGCAGCAGTTATTAATTTACTAATAAGTATAACACACCCATGATCCAATTACCTTTCAAAAGCCCCACATCTGAATATATGAGGCTTTGGGGGGATATTTTAGACCTAAAATATAACATTCTCCCCCGGCCCCACAAAAGACTCAAGCTCATCTCATTAAGAAAAAATTATTTACTCATCCCTAAGGGTTGCCAAAGTCATACCAATTCCAGCATTTCTGAAAACTCCAAGTTCAGTCTCCTCTAACACTCAAAACAAACTCAGCTGTAGGTCTGCAAAAATAAAAAAGAGACTTAAACACTGCCAACATACAATTAGATAGTGCAAATAATTTCATTCCAGTGTAAGAAGTGGGGAATATAAGCAATGGGATTGAGTGAAGAACAAGTTGCCCAGGGCAAACATTAAATCCCATAGTTCCATGTCAAGCACCCAGGGCAAGTTGTGAACTACAAGGTATTGCACGAACCTGCCTCTGTGGAAATGCCAGATGCGACTTTCATGACCTCTCTCTCAGCTTGGCTCTGCTCACTGCTTGAGGCCTTCCTTAGCAGATGACCCATGTATCTGGCATCTCCAGCTTCCTGGGATCTCAACTACACTTTCGCTCTCACAACTTCATGTCCTTTTAGGGGCATGCTGACTTGCTTCCAGGCTTTCTTTCTCCCCAACTCCACAATTCTTGCATCCTGCATGACTGTAAAACCTGCACCACATGGATGTCATCAAAGCCTTCCACTAACTTGAGCCATAGAGAGGCCCCCAGGCATCAGGGTTGCAGAGGTTTTGGAGTGCTGGATGGCTGAACACTGTGAACCAAATCCTGTGGAATCAATTCCCTCAGCAACATTTCTCCAGCAGGGTGCTCTGGGGCTATTTTCTCAAAGCAAGTCTTTCAAAGGAGGTTACATTGTTTGCTGTCTTTTTTTTTTTTTTTTTTTTTTGACAGAGAGGGTCTCACTGTATAGTCCAGGAAGCCATCAAACACACAACAATCCTCCTGACTCAGCCTCCTGAATGGTGGGATTACAGATATGCCTCTATGCCTGGCTTATATTTACTCTTTTATACCAATGGGTCAGTGAGAGGTTTGGTTTTACTGATTCTGAAATGCCCTCCAACCACCTTTCCTGTCATCCTGATGCAAAGAACTTGGCTTCTTTTTAATGCTAATCTTTTCAGCAACCATTCTCTCTTTTCCTCAACTTTACAGCTGCTCCCTTTCTGATAAAATTGAAACCATTTCAAATGGTCTTTTGTTCCTGTCCTTAATGTTAGATTTGGCTAAAAGCAGTCAACAGTACCCACACCACAGCCTCAATGTTAGGCTGCCTTGAAATCTCCTCCACCAGATTAATTAGTCTGTTGCAATTAATCTCAGATTCCTGCAAAGTCTGAGAAATGGGCAAAATGTAGACAAATTTTCTGCCAGAGAATAATCCAGTCTTACTCCAACTGCAAATGTGAGCCCTTGCCCCCAACCAAAATCTCCTGAGCTTGTACTTTGCATTTCTATGAGCATTCTAGAATCTCTGATTAAGTTCAGTTTACACCATTCTAGGGGTTCTCTATCCTGTATTGCAAACATTTCTAAACCCCTCTAGTGAACCATTTTCAAACTACATGATTATGCATGCCACCGCAATGACCCTGCCCTCTGTGTACAAATCTGTCTTGGTTACTTTCTTGTTGCTGGCACAAAATACCCAACACCCAAAATTTAAAGGAGAGGTTTACTTTGGTTCACAGTTTCAATCCACAGTGAAAGGTGAAAACAGCATGGTAGAAGGGCTTTGGCAGAGGAAAGGTGCTCAGGTCATAATGGTTAGGAAGCAGAGAGAGGATGGAGGAGCCGGTGATGGAGATATATCTTTCCAGGTCACACAAGCAGTGACCTACATCCAGTCAGGCCCCACCTCCTAATATCAAATTAACTATGGATGCATGAGTGGATTAATACACTGATGAGTATAGCACTCCAATTATCTAACCATTTTCCAAAATCTCCACCTCTGAACACATAAGTTTTGGGGGGACATTCTAGATCTAAACAACAATACCTAGAAATCTCACTTCTGGCTCTATATCCAAAATAATGAAAATTAAAATTTTGTTGAGATATCTGTACTTCCATGTTCACTGTGCCATTATTGACAATAGTTATGATATGGGAAAAAAGCCAACTCTCTATTAAACGATAATCTGATAAAGAAAATGTGCAAAAGTATATATATATATATGATTATACATGTTTCTGGATGTAAATGGGACCATTATAATAAATGTCCTCAAAAATGTATTAAAAGTTGAAAATTTAAATTGAAAATGCCTTTAACAAACTTAACCTACCAAACATCATAGCACAGCTCAGCTTATCTTAAGTGTGCTCAGAATTTTTACATGATAGTTCAATTGGGCAAAACCATCTAACATAAAGTCTATTTTATAAGGTGCTGAATAGCTTATGTCAGTAGTTGAATACTCTCTTGAGAGTGAAAACCAGGATGGTTCTTCTATATCCCTAATTTAGGAAAATATCTCAATTAAAATTTTGAAGTATGGTTTCTATGGAATATGTGTTGATTTTGTAGCAATTTAAAACAGAAAAAAATCAAGCCATTGTAAGTCAGAGGCAATTTAAAATTTTTCATCATCTTACAAAAGAAAGAAATTCTGTCATTTGTTGCAACAGTAATGAACCTTGATGAGATTATGCTAAGCATAATAGGTCAGACCTAGAAAGATAATTACTAAATGATCCATATATATAGGCAATACACAATACTAAAACATATAAAATTGAGAAAACAATTGTGGATTCCAATGACAGGAGAAAATAGGAAATGTTAAGATATGGTTCAAAAGATACAAATTTCAGCTATAAAAGATGAATCATTCTTAGAATCTACTGTATATAATAGGGCTTGCAATTGACAATACAGTATTGTATAAGTAAAACTTTACCAAGACAATAAACCTTGTTTTCAGTGTTCTTATAACACACAGAATAATAATAAATAAAAAAGGAACTTTAAAAAATTACAGCGCCTTCCTGGCAAGCGCGAGGTCCTGAGGTCAACTCCCGGTACCCACATTAAAAAAAAAAAAAATACAGATACACTTATGGAATTGATTGTGGTGATAGTTTCATGAGTGTGTACTTATCTCCATACTCAACCAGGTTGTATATGTTAAATAAGTATATCTTTTGTATGTCACTCACTGAGTACCATAAAGAGTGGATATAGATAAAATTCACGTCATGGTGCTGTCTTGATGCTTATGTTCTCTCCTACTTGACTCTGAAGTGACTGTACTTTTCTCTCTCATGCAGATCCACACTTCATTGGAATATGAGAAGTTATTTTCTTGTATAATATGTAGTTTTGCATTTAATACAGGATATTTTCTGTATTTGTCTAACATTGATCGAAGTTAACATTTAATATTTCCACTCTCGATATTGATCTGTTACTTCTATTATTATTTTTTGTGTTTTATTTACGACATAAATCCATGGCATTGCGAATAAGTATCCTCTAATATTGTGATTTTAGATCCTCATGTGCTTCATCAGTGGTAATATATAACATGTAGATTCTGACTCAGTAGATCTCTTGTTAATTCTAAAAGTTTGCATTTCTATTAAGGAGATGCCAGTCTTGCTGGCCTTAGTAGTCATTCTGAGTAGCAAAATCATAATAGCTTTATGTTACTGTTGCCAGAGCATACATTCTGTGAGCTTCTTGTGGTGAGTGAGCAAATATATGTATATGCATTTGTGTTCTTGTGTGTGTAAGGAATGCAAGTAAAAATTATTTTTTCTTCTGGTTTGTGACTTTCAAGATTAGTCATAGCATAGAATATTTTCCCTTCATTAAGCAAAAATTAATTTATCCATGAATCAATATCTTCCTTAGTTGAAGGAGATTTGAGTATTACTAGATAGCCATGTCATGCTACACCTGTACTTTCACTCCTTTGCTTACTAGATAATCATTTATTATATACTTTATTCCAGAGAATGCATGGGGGCAGCAACTATATAGAGCTGCATGATATATGTTCCTCACATTCAAGGATGTCACATCTCTATGGAAGAGATATGGTAGAGAAAGATGGTAAGAAAGATGGTGATATCAAGTTCAATGCAGAGCACGATTATGCAGTGGCAAAGGTAAATACTGTACTTACTGGATTGGGGAATATTCAGAGTATGTGATTTAATAGAGTAAAAAGATACAGACAGCAGAACGTCAGGGAAGGACATTCCTTGCTCTTGCAAAGGCAAAAGTAGCACTTGCAAAAGCGAAGAGGCATTAAACTTCATAGTACATTCAAATAATCAGATAATTCAGAAGGACTGTAGAAAACTGGCAAAAGGCAAGGCTACAAAAATAGACAATCAAACCATGAATGGCCCTTTATTTTAAGAAAAATGCGTCTTTGTCTTATTGACAATGTGAAAGTATTGAGTTGTAGAGTTTTAGGAAATGCTGAATAATGAAGAGGTGCATCTGAAGGACATCATATTAATAGAAGAGGGAAAAAATGAACTCTGAATTGAGACAGTACCAGTGATCAGAGGAAAAGTTGTTCTAGAAGTAAAAACAAGTCTGTGGAAATTGGATATTGGAGTGAAGAAAACGAAGGAAAAATGTTTTTCAAATTTCAAGCCTGGTTAAGAGGTGGGAAATAATAGTATTTGCCAAAGCACTGTATGTATTATTTAAGTGTAGGAACTGTCTTAGAAGTAGTAGTAATGCATTGAGTTTTTAAATTGTTAAATTTGAAACTTTTGTAGGGAAATCTGACAACTGGACATCAGTTGGTTGAGAATCTGCACTAAATATCCATATATGTACACTATATATATATATGTACTATATATATGAACTATCTATCCATATATATATATATATATATATATATATATATATATATATGGATATAGAAAGATAGATAGATAGATAGATAGATAGTCTTTCTTTGAGCTTGGATTACCTCCTATCTTCTTTTTGAAATGCCAAAATACTGCTTTGGTGAATCAAATAGCTGTCTTACACCCAATCTCAAAATCGTAATTGTAGTTCTGGCTTGCTTTTGAATTTGAAGACGTACAGGATCATAGGATGATAGTAGTTCTTTACATCATGTCCAATAACAGCAAAAGTGATTAGGCTTTTTAGAAATCATTGTCAATAATTTAAATTTTAAATAATGTTTAAATATGTGAATATATATACTTATATATGCATTTAACTGCTTGTTTGTGATGAGTCAAAAGAATGAGGTTAGAGAGTTTTAAAAATAGCACTCTCAAGTATATTGTGGTAATATTTTGGTTCAGAAATTTACATCAGTTCATGGTATTAGGATATTTGGATAATATTAATGCAGAACTTTGCTTGATCATATGTGAATGTATGAGAATGAGCCTGATTTGATTCCAGTGGGTAAATTACTGGGTGATGTAAAAGTTTCCACCAATTCTCCCCGTTTTCCTCTTCACATTCAAGAAGAGAGTTGGCTCTTTAGATCATAAATAATTAGTTTTTGTAGCTATACTTCCAGGGCTTCCAATAAAGTGTGATTGTTTAGGTGATTACATTTAAAATCGAAAGGAAACTGAAAATGAGATTGACTGCAGGTAAGACTGCATGGTTTGGAACAAAACCCAAAATTCGTGCTACTGGGGAGCAGGCTGCTCATCTGCAGTCATAACGCAACAGTTATAGCTTGTGATTATTTTATTTACATGCACATCGAGCTGATGAGATGAGGTTTACATTTGCTGTACTTCTTTGTTTCCGCCTATCATTAACTTTCAAGATTAAATAAGAAACTTGCTGAACTGTAACATCAAATACTTATTAGTAAATTACTAGGTAATTATATATGTATGTTATATATTGATGTATTTATACATAACCTACCTAAATCTGCAACCAAAGCCACTGGTAACTTTGTACAACTCTGCACCATTAATTTCTTCAGAGTGACATTCTGATGTGAGCTGAACAGATGGAATTGTAGGATTGTTCTAGCAAATTTATCATAAAAAATGCATCCGACACCTGTGTAATTTGCCTAATCATTTTCCTAATAAGCTCCCACCATTAATTATGCACGATTTCCACAATGCAATCAAGATAAAAGTAAATCTGATGACTTAATACCCTTCAAAATAATTGGTTCACCCAACACAAGGCCTCCTTTGCTTTCCGTAGCCATTTTAGTTAATTAGAAAAAGGGTGCACCCCGTTGGAGTCAGCAGAACCGAGGCTGATCACTTGGTGGGAGGTAGACCTGCTGGGTTTTTGGGCAGGAGTCAAAGATATTAACTCGTGAAAGAATAGAAAGGAATGTTACCCCTCTTCTTTTCTTTCCTCACAACCCCCTTCCAACTTCCCTGCCTCCCTCCACCCCACCCCAGTAGCAAACAGATGCGATTAGTGTTCTTCAGCCATCAGAAACCTGACTGCAGGACTCTGTGGGTCTAATGAGAATCAACTTTTCTGAGGCTGCTGTCTTGCGGTGCAGTCCACCTGTCACATCATTAGGTGCAGCATGTGCTTTGAATTCACTTTGCTAAATGAGATTTACAGGCCCCACTGAAACCCATCCCGCAGCATCCCTGCTTCAATTAGCTAAAGATTAATTGTCTGAGAAAGGGAATGAAAGTTTTACTTCAACTGACCTGGAAAAAAAAAAGGTAGAAAAAAAAAAAAGAAAGGAAGAGAAGTATGGTTCAGGTATTCCACATAGGCCTGAGGCAGTGTGGAAAAACGTGATAATTTAAAGGTGCCGCAAATCTCTTACACCTCGCCTGGATGAATGAAATTAACTAGCACTAAAAGCTGTCAAATTAAAGGTTGACTTCCAGATATTAGCACATTAAATGTCACCGAATATTCTTTTTCTTTTTTTCTTTTGGCAAACATTCACATCACCACACCTGCACATGCACGCGAGCATTTTCTTACTGCTGTTCCTGCTAACTGCTTGTTCGTGCCCAGCCGGGAGTTACTTGCTATAAATCTTTGATGTAACCATGGCTACAAAATAACTGGCAATTACAAAATTTCCTCCATGTTAATGTTACACTAATTATGTTTGAATATGTTTTAATGGAGAAGAGGAGTTGGAGGTGAGAAAACCTCCTGGAAGAAGGACCAAATGGGGGATTTCTGCTCCCATCTGCCACGTGTTTGTTCCCTGTGCAATGCAGACAGAGCCGTCAAGCAGAGGTATAACACTGGTAGCTAGAATTTCTTTATTTCTAAATCTCAATGCAAATTATGGAAAATAAAACCTTTAACATTATGAGGAATGACCTTCTATCAATAAACAGTTATTTATTTTTACCATTGTGGGATATACATTGATTTATTAAGATTTGGATAGGTAATAGTATAGCTTTTCTTACAAGCTAGAATTATTTTTTAACTAGTTGAATAAGAAAAACATTTCATCTTCCTAATATTCAACATAAAGACTAGCACAAGCAATCTCATGAGGCTGGCATGTCTGGTTCTGTATAAGGCACGAGGAGTCAGTATGCCCCATATTTGGAATGTGTGGTCATCCAGAGTTCCTCTAGGTGTTAGCTTATTTTTAGGACATTGCAACTTACCAGGTCTTGTTTGTGCCCATTTGAATTTGCTGGCTATAATGCCTAGCTTCAAATATTAATTTCACAAAATATAAACCTAACAAGGTAAAATCCTTACCCAGATAGCACAGAAGTATGTGATACTAAAAATGTAAACAAAAGAGAACCATAAGAAAATAGCAAAACTGAGATACTTCTGCTTTTATATGACTTCCCTGTCGCCTACGTTAAAAGATTAAACAAAAAGAAAATAAAATCAAATATGATAAGAAAAAATCTTGCATAAATTATTTTACAGTATTAGTCAGTCTATTTGAAATATAAATTTGAATCTGCTGTTATAAATAATAAACTTCACTCTAAATATACAATATATTTAACTAGTAGTTATTAAAATACACATAAAAATTTAAAGTTATCTAAAACATTGTTTATTTCTTTTAAAACTGTATTTGTTTGTTTTAAATGTACATTTTTAATATGGTATGCATTTATATAATTTCCATGTATATAGATGCTTAGATATATGTTCATTTTAAAAGTTTTTATTTTAATTCCTTATCTCACAGTGTACAAATCCAAGAGTTTCGGAAAACTGAATTCTAAAATTTCACTTCCTCATTTATAAAATTAGATAAAAGCTGGAAAAACTATAGCTGCCCTGAGTTACAGTTTTCTTATGGACACAAATTATTTCCACATCTATGGAGCTTTGATAGTTCAAGGTTCTTATTCCTTAAATCCGATAGTTAAGAAAGACCTCATCAAATAGGAGGTGACGGTTAAATTCTCCTCACTGCACGAACCTACATATTCTGTTTTCATGTCAGTATAAATATCTCTATGTTCTTAAAACAACTCTTTGCAAAAGCGTGCATGTACTGGGTACCTTTTTCAAAAGATAATTAGCTTAGCCATTAGGATTTTGATTGAAAAGAAAGGTACCATGTGGTCAGAAACCCTCTCATTTTCTAAATAACCAAGTTCATGTAATAATATCTAACATTCATCAAATATTAATTGCACTACAGACATATTAGCAAGTATTACACCATTTAATCCTTACCACAATCTTATCAATAAATAAGTTTTATTATTTTGTCACTTTTTTGATGAGTAAAATTGGGCTATAATTGATAAATAACTTGCTCAAGGACACCCTAAACAACTACAGAATTAGGTTCAAACACTTTCCATGGCTTACCCTGTACTATATATGTGACAAAATTCAAGCTCATGAATTATTGTTTAAAACAGATACGCATGTGATTTTCATAGAAATTTGAAATAGTGATGAAGTTTAAATGATTTCTGTTTTATAGGTCTGGTTGTAAACAAATGACTGCTGGGGGAGAGGGGTACTGAGGGTAAGGTGATTATGTATGATTTACCATATAAATGAACTGTCACTTAACTCTGTCCTTCGTGGCATCATTCCCATGCTTTTGATTTAATATCTATAGTTAGGAGACCATTTTTTTTTACCATTGCTTATCCTTGAGCATAACTTATTAAAAAAAATTAGTTTAATAGACTCAATTTGCAAAAAAGTGCCCAGAAACAATATGAATGAGGCTGTATAATCTTAATGAAACACTAATATTCCTGAACATATTAGACATGTCAAGTTTTCATTAGAATACCTCTTGAATAAAACTTAAGTAGATCTTGCTTGGACCTTAGCAAAATAATTGCTAATTAATGGATAATTAATATAATAAATTAGCATTTTGAAATAAGAATAAAAGACATTTCCTTCTAAACAGTCTATTATTCAAAACTACACTAATAAGGTATCATCCATAGGGAGCTGACCTAAATACCAACAGATCAAACTAGGTATCTCCAAAGCAAAAACACATATACATGTGTAAAATTGCCCAATTAGTGGTGTCACAGCACGATGGCTAAAGAGAGTTGCCTATCACTTGTCCCTTTGTGGAAAAAGGGGCCACAACAAAGAGTAAATGACCATATTCTAAGTGGACTGACTAAGGAATTTCACTGGACAGTAGCAGGAGAGTGCTAAGATTCATTTGGATGCTGAAATCTCCACCTTTCACATACAACTGGATTGGATCAGAGCCAAGATAAACTTCTCCTTATGGGGAAATTCCAATTGGAAACCAGAAAGTCTCTGCTTTCATGGTAGATAACAGCATGGGAGACTTCTGCAGCCCTCAAAGGCCAAAACCACAGTTTAGAGAGTTGCCCAGAGTTCATCTGACGGTATTGACACAGAGTATAAGTCCACATTACATACCCATCTCAATCCTTGTGACCTATTAGCCATGGTTTGGCACTATTTTAAAAAAGGACCCACTACTAAAGTGCAGCCTCATCCTGGGAACTAGTAGTCTGAAAAAATCTCCACCTCTTCATTTCCTGGATGACCTACTATACATTGCTCAGGAGCTATCAAGATGATGGCTCTACTGTGCCCACCACACAGCCATGTAGTTCATAGAACACAAGCCCAGCCCTATCACCATACAAGTGTCAACCTCTAACCCATACTTGGCTCCTGCACAATCAGTTGGACAAACATCCTCCTGTGGACACACATCCAGCCCGATAACCAGGCAGTTGTTCTCTCCATAGGGTCCACTGCAAAGGTGGCCATGTCATAGTACCCATGGATAAACACATTCAGTCCAATAGCCATCCAGATGGTGACCCCATTTCTATGGTAAACCCATTACACAGCTAGTTGTTATGCAACCCGTATGCACACCTGAGTCTAAACCAACAGCCAGCCAGACTATACCAAAGTTGTCCTTCAGAAATAAAGATGAAGTAAAGTATTTCTCAGGCATGCAAAAACTGAGGGAAGTTATCACCACTAGACCACCCATTCAGTGAAGAGCCCACCATATAGCCACTGGTCAACTACACCCACAAATGCTATACCTGGCCCAACAGCCAGCTAAACAGTGCTTTACCCCATGGATGATAGTTGCATCACTAAGGTCACAAGGACCTGCAGCTTAGGCCATGGAATAAATCTCCAGTAGCAGATCCCAAAATGAAGGAAATTTACAAAATGCTTGAAAATGAATTCAGAGTAATCTTTTTAAGAAATCTCAGTAAGATACAGGATGATACAAATAATTCAACGGTATCAGTAAAACAATTCATGTAGTAAATGAGAAATTCCCCAGAGAAATAGATGTCATAAAAAGGAAGCAAACAAATCTTGCAGTGAATGCCTTCATAGGACATGAAACAAGAAAAAGAATTTCTGACTTGAAGACAGAACTCTTGAATCAACACGGAAGAAAAAAAAACCAAAGAATTTTAAAATGCATAGTTTATGGAATCTCTTACACATCGAATAACAAATATTCACTTCATAAGAGCTCCACAGAGACGACTGATGAAGAAAGTCACAGAAAGACTATATAATAAATTGATAGGTAATAATAATGCCCCAGACTTTGGCAAAGGTATGGATATAGAGATCCATGAAGCTCTAAAATCCCCAATTAGACTTAATTTAAAGAGGCCCTCCCCATAGTGCATTACACCAAGCCATCAAAGACAAAAAGAGAATACTGAAAACAGCAAGAGAAAGATATCAAGTCACATATGAGAGAATCTCCATGGGACAAATAGCAGAATTATAAGCAGAAACCTTACAGGACAGGGAAAAGATGAGATGGCATTTTCCTGGGTTCCCGAAGAAAAACAAACTTCAGCAAGAATACGCTACACAGAAAAAATATCCCTCAGAAATAAAGGTGAAACAAAGTATCTCTCAGACAAGTAAAAAAGAAATGTTGCCAGAAATAGAGTAGACTTACAAGAAATGCTTAAGGGAATCCTGGATCTAGAAGTGAAAGGATGATATCAACTAATATGAAAACATTCAAAAGTATAAAACTCACTAGTAGGATACATCAAATGAAAAAAAGGTATTCAACCTAGTCACTACAGAAAACCACCAAGGTACCGGAAATCCTGGACAGAAAAATTAAGAAAGAGAAAGGAATAAAGGAAAATCCAGTTTACAAAGAAGGAAGATACTCTATCTGATGGCAGAGACCTGCTGTTATATATAGAAAAACATGAGGATTTCACAAAAAAGTACAAAAATTGCACAAATTCAGTGATGTTTCAGGATACAAGATAAATATACAAAAGTCAGTAACATTTCTATATACTAATAGGGAGTATCTGAAAAAGAAATTTAAAAAGCAATGCCATTTTTATTTATTTATTTATTTTTGTGGGTACTGGCATCGACCTCAGGACCTCGCATGCCAGCAGATGCTGGTGCCACTGAGCGACATCACCGGCCCTTTTTTCGTACGTGGGTTCCGGGAGTCGAACTCGGGCCCTCGTGCTTGCCAGGCAGGCGCTTACACTGCTGAGCCGTCTCACTGGCCCAGCATTGTCATTTATAAAGCTATAGTAAAAATTAAAAATTTTAGAGACAAATTTAACAAAGGAGGTTAAAAAAAACCTCTACAATTAAAAGTATGAAACAGAAATAGAAGTACCATTTCAAAAATTCATATGAAAGTTTTCAAAAGGCCCCAAATAACAAGCAAACCTGAAGAAAAAGGGCAAAGCTAAAAGCATTTTAATACCTGATATCAAACTATATTATAAGGCTACTGTACTCCAAACAGCATGGTACTGGCATAAAAACTGATATCTGTGCTAGTGATCTAAAATAGAGAACCTAAAAGTAAATCCACATACTTAAAGCCAATTGTCGACAGACAAACTCACCAAAAACATACACTGGAAAAAGGACAGTGTCTTCCATAAATGATGCTATGAAAACAGAGTATCCAAATCAAATGAATGAAACTAGATCGCCATCTCTCATCATATGAAAATATCAACTAAAACTGGATCAAAGACTTAAATGAAATATGCAAAAATATGAAATTACTAAGAAAACATATGGGACTTCTAGACATTGCGCTGGGCAAAGACTTTTCAGATATGACCACAGAAATACAGGCAGTGTATTATTCAATGCTTACTAGACTCAGATGTAGAAGAGTACAAGAGACCTGTCCCTGTGCTAGAGATCTGAAGAGTCCAGCAAAGGGTCTGGATACAATGGCAATGTCCCCTTTGACTCCAGCCAAAGGCCTAGAGCCCACAGCAATGTCTGGTGCAAGATCCGTGATGGAAGACTGAAGGATCTGTGCTGGAAAGTCCAAGGGCCGGCGCCCGGAGGCTGGAGTCTGTACCGGCAGCCTAATAGGTGGATTCTGAAAGCAGAAGAATCTGAGCAAAGAACCAGAAGAGACACCCAAAGCAAAGGCTAGCACCAGAGCTCCTAGAAGAAGTGTCTGTAGCAAAGGCCAAAAGAAGACTCTCATGGCAAGAGCGAGGACCAGAGCTCCTCCCAAGAGAACAACAGCCATACTCCACGAAGACGGTACCTCAGCCAAGGAGAACAGCCAAAGCTTCTCCTAGGGAAATTGGCATAAAATCTTCTCCTCCTGTTCTCATTTTACACTTTCCCCAGAACCACGCTACTTCAATTCAGCTCCATGTTCGCACTCAAGCTGACCATTAATTCACCACCATTGCCAGCCAAAAAAAAGACAAATGGGATAAATGGGATTACATCAAACTAAAAACCTTCTGCACTGTAAAGGAAACAATCAACATAGTGAAAAGACACTGTAGAATGGTTGAATATACTTGCAAACTGTTGACAAGGGACTAATATACAGAAGATATAAGGAGTTCAAACAACAGTAACAAATATAAAATATATAATCTATCTCACTAAAAATGGGCAAATGAAGTGAGCAAGCACATCTCAAAAAAAGATATTAAATATCCGCTAAACATCACAAAGTACTCATCATCACTAGTCATGAGTGAAATGCAAATGAAAGTCATGATGGTAAATCTCACCCTAGGTGAAATGACTATTATGGAAAAGACAAAATAATGCACGCCGGTGAAAAAGCAGAGAATGGGATATGCTCACACACTGATACTGGGAACCTAATTTAGTACAATTATCACACAAAAGAGTGCAGAAGTTCCTAAAATATCTTAAAATAGAAATAACATATTATCCAGCTATCCTACTACTGGATGCATATTCAAAGGAAATAAAATCAGTACATTGAAGAGATATATGCACTCCCATGTTTATTGAAGCCCTATTCACAGTAGCCAAGATAGGGCACCAATTTAGGTGACCATCAACTGATGGATGGGCAAAAATTGTGGTATATTTATACAGAATAAAATAGTATTCGCCTATAAAAACAAAAAGAAAATTTTGCCATATATGGCAAGAAGGTTGAAATTTGATGGACATTATGCAACATGAAATATACCAGGCCTAGTGAATCAAGTACTGCATGATCTTGTTCATATGTGGAAACTAGAAGTAAGGAGAATAGTGGTCATTAGTGCCTATGAAGTGTATAGGGGATGCAGGGATGGAGAACGGATAGTTAACAGGCAATTACTTTTAATGTTTTATAGGAGACTGGCATAGTACTTCAAAGTAGGTAGTAAAGGAATTTTGAATGTTTCCAGTACTAGGAAAGTGTAAAGGCTTTGGTAGCTGCACATGGCAATTACTCTTATGTAATGCTTACACATTGTGTATGTAGATGCAGTGGTCCTTAGGAAAACATTATACGTTTGAAAAAAATTGGCAGTAGAAGCCAAGGTTATTTAAATGTCCTTATATCTTGACTATACTGAACTATCTTGCTTTAATCACCTACTTTGATAAACTAACTAGTATGTTCTTATAATATGCAACAAGAGCAAATAATCAAAGTGTCCAGACAAAAGGGGATTTGTTAAATACATATTATCAATTTAAAGTTGCAAATTATAAAATAGAATTCCTAAGGGAATCCTCTGAATGTTCAATGTTATGAAAAAACAGTATAAGAGCAAGGCCTAGTAGCACATGCTTGTAATCTCAACACTTGAGAGGCTGAGGCAGGAGGATCACTGTGAGTTTGAAGACAGCCTGGGCTACATAGGGAGACCCTGTTAAAAAGAAACAAACAAACAAAAAAAACAGTATAAGAAACTGCTTGTGACTTAAAAATATAGCATGGAACATTGTGCATTTGTATAAGTTAGACAAAAAAAAATTTATCATTTCATAGGGTTAAAAGCTAAGTTTTGTACACATTAGAAGTTTGAAATCTAGCATTAGCATTTTAACTATGGATCCTTGCAAGTTTATTTATACTATTTGAATTTAAATTATTTGGCTGGAAATACTAATCTGTACCTTATAACTTTATGGGATAGAGAATAGGTTAAGTATACGGTGTGTTGGACTCAGAGGCAGGAACTAAGCAAAAGCATGATAAATATTACTAGCTGTTGCTGTCCCTAGGTGGTAGTATAGTATTATGACTATTTTCCTTGCTTTTAAATGTATTTGAAAAGTTTTTAAATAGAATGTCAACAAGCTTATTTGTTTAGGCCTCATGACACATCTGTATCTATTTCTCTAGAGTCAAAGTAGTAGTATAACCTAGAAGAAATGCACATAGATAAAACTCTTTATTTCATCCTTTTTTATCAACTGTAACTATATTATATATATTTACTACATTATTTTATTTATTCATTCTTCAAACAATTATTTAATATAAAAAGTGCTGGGTAATAGTCTCAAGTCTAAAAACATATCAATGAACAAAACATATCCCTTTTATTATACAGTTTATAATCTCTTGGAGGTGACAATTAGAAAAAAAGTGCATCAAGGGACAATACGTATTAGAAAGACAAATAAAAAATAATTATATTAGGTTATTTTCAATACATTAATTAAGGAGAATCTACCTGAAGAAATAACTTTTAGGCAGAAACCTGAGTAGATACTGTATCGTGACACTGAACTTGTCAAATCAAGAATGTAAAACTGTCTTACTATTCAAAAGTCATAGTGAAATCCATAAAGCAAAAAGATTTGATGGTATGTTTAAAGTAAACTTCAAACATTAAAAGACATAATTATAGGACATTTCTGAGTATATAAGTATGAAAAACTTTAATTGATTTAAGTGTATATTTCTTTCAATTTCCAAAGGGCCGAGCAAGATAACTGAATAGTACTAGATAGTAATTGTCCTCCTGCAGGAATATCAATTTGAATAACTGTCTACACGTAAAAATTCTTTCACTAAGAAAATTAGATGAGAGATCACAGTACTTGGTGACAGCATAAAAATAAGAAAATACACATGGAGGTGGGAAGGATGGACAGTTTTACATTACCCATATTGCCCATCCTTCAACATCAGGCATTGTGAAGTAGAAACAGACACCACCTACTGGGGGCAAGATAGAGAAGTGAGAGTAATGAAAATCACACCAGACAGATCCTCATGACCCGACCTCAGACCAGCACCCATGACCTGTGCCCATAGAACTACACTAGTGCCAACCGGAAGGTGTGGCTCCTGTGAGACAGAATGGAGACCTGGCTTACACCATTGCCAGTCAACAGCAGTGGCTTTGGGCTATGGATAAACCTCAGTGACACGTAGGCCTTGGAGGACATAAACTCCAAGTGTACCCAGTGCTACATCAGCCATGGAACTCAGGATTCCCTTTTGGAGTTGGGCTGGCCTCAGACATCACAAGGTTCCAATGTGTGTTGCAGTAGCCATGTCATATTTTGGTTAGGGCATGGCCGTCTTGGGCAGTTGCAATAGCTGCAATTGTCCAAAGTATTAAGGATTCGAGACAAAGTAAACAGCAAAGACTAGAATGAGTATCTACTTATTTCATGAGCAAGTATTGACATGCAGCTACAAGAATCAAATGTAATTAGGGGAACATGATTTTACAAAATGTACAGTATACATTGCAAATGAATAATGCTAAAGAGGGGGCAATACATAAACTATGTGACAAAGAATTTGAAATACTTTTTTGAGGAAGCTTGGTGAATTTCTAGAATGTAAAGAGAAACAATTCAGAAGTTTATCAGAGAGATTAAAGTAACAAAATACCCATAAATGCTGGAGCCAAAAAGTAAAATATACTACCTGAAAATTGCAATAGAGACCAACAACAGCACAGATAATTCAGAAGAAAGGATCTGTTATCTAAAGACAAAGTACTTGAAAATATACACTCAGAGGAGAAAAACAATGAAGAAAGTTTATGAGATTTATAGGATGACTTTAAAAGAACAAATTTGAGTCATTGGCAGGGAGTCGAGAAACATAAAGGGATAAAAACCATATTAAAGTGAATAATAACTGAAAACTTTACAAAGCCAGAGGAAGGTATAAATTTCCAGGAATAGGAAAGTCAAAATTTCCAATTAGATTTAACATAAATAATATTACCCCGTGACATATTACATTTAAATTGACGAGGATCAAAGACAAAGAGAGGATTCTAAAAGCATAAAAGATGAGACACAAATAGCATATGGAAGTGTTCCAGTCCGCATAGCATCAGACTTTTCAGTAGAAATTTTCAAGCCAGTTGAGGGTTTCTATATGAAAGAAATCAATTATCAGCGGGGAATACTGTAATATTATCCCTCCAAAACAAAGGAGGGATAGAAACTTCCAAATAAAAGCTGAGGGAGTTCATTGTCATTAGACCTATCTTGTAAGTAATACTAAAGAGAGTTCTTCAAATTGAAAGAAGAAGACACTAATGAGTAATGTGGAAATATTGGAAAGTTTAAATTTTACCAGTAAAAATAAGTGCAAATTCAGAATACTCTGATAATGTAACAGTGGTGTCTAAATCACTTACATCTTTAGTATGAAGATTAAAGGACAAAACTATTAAAATTATAATAATTGGATAAGGACAATGTAATAAAGTGACATAAATATTTTATCAGAAATTCAAAATATCAGGGGTTGTGGAATGGAAGTGCAAAATTTAAGGGAAGCATCAAAAATAATTTTTAGCATAAAATAACTTATTATAAATATAAATTGGTTTTCTAAGCTTCATAGTAACCACAAGCAAAAACTTGTAATAAGTAGTATATGTAGAAATTAAACAACATGCTCCTAAATCAACAATGGATCAAGAAAAAAAAAAGCAAAATAAAAATAAAGAACTTTGAGGGAGAAGACTATAGCAGTAAATACCTATATCAAAAAAGAAGAAAGCTTGCAAATAATAGGTAACATTATACTGTGTCTCAAAAAAATAGAAACACAAGAACAAATTTAACACAAAATTAGTAGAAGGAAGGAAATAATAAAGATTAGAAAAGAAATAAATGAAACATGGATTAGAAGAATACTAAAGATCAATGAAACAAAGAATTGATATTTTGAAAAGACAAACAAAATAGACAAAGCTTTGAGTAGATTACCTAAGAAGAAAAGAAAAAAGAGACTCTAGTAAGTACATGCAGAGATTAATAAGGGAACATCACAGAAATACCAAAGATCAGATAAAACTCTTATTAACAACTATACACTAATAAATTAGAAAACCTGGAAGAAATGGTTGAATTCCTGGACACATATAACATATCAAAATGCAACCATGCTGAGATAGAACATCTGAGCAGACCAAAAATAAATAACAAGATCAAATCAGTAATAAAAGGTCTCCTACCAAAGAGAACCCCAGTACCTAATGACTGCACTGCTGAATTTTACTAAACATTTAGTTCTTAAGCTGTCCTAAAAAAGCTGAAGAGGAAGGAATATTCCCTAATTCATTTTACAAGATGCGCATTGCCTTAATACCAAAATCAAATGAGGACACAACACAGAAGAAAGCTATATGCCAATATCTGTGTTGAATACAGCTGCAAAAGTCCTCAAAACACACCAGCAAATTGAATGCAAAATAAAATAGAAAGATAATTCACCAAGTTTGATTCATGTCAGGGATGAAAAGATTATTCAACATAGATGAATCAATAAACATGATACATCACATTAAAGACAAAAGCAACATGATCAGTTCATTAGATGCAAATAAAGCATTAGACAAAATTCAATACCTCTTCATGACAAAAAGCCTCTACAATTAGGTATAGAAAGAAATCACCTCAACATAATAACATCACACTGAATGGAGAAATGTTGAAAGCTTTTCCAGTAAGATCTGGAACAGGAAATGATGTCACTTTTGCCACTTCTATTTTAATCTAGTACAGAAGTCCTAGTCAGAGCAATCAGGCAAGAAATTAAAAAATAGAGGTAACATGTAATCCAATAATTCCTGATACATATGAAATGAAATTAGTATGTTAAAGAAATATCTGCATTCTTGTATTTGTATTAGCAATATTCACAACACCCCCCAAAAATGGGATCAACCTGTGTTCTTCAATGAATAAATGGATAAAAAATGTACTATACAATAACCACTAGAATACTGTTAAGCCAGAAAAGAAATAAATCCTATTACTTTCAACACAATAAATGAACTTGGAGGACATTATTTTAAGTGAAATGAATCAGCAACAGAAAAAAATATTGCGTGACGTTACTCATATACTAAATCTAAAAATGGTGGTCTCATAGAAGTAAATAATATATTACTAGATGTTGGAGTGGTTAAAAGGATGGAAAAAAGGAAGAATGTTGATTAAAAATATATAATTATGTTTAGATGGAAAAAATAAGGTGAAGAGATCTATTGTGTAGCACGGTAACTATAGGTAATGATAAAATATTTTCTATTTGAAAAATTCCGAAAGAGTGGATGTTAAGCATTTTTTACCACTTAAATAACCATATGAAGCAATGCATCCATTAAGTTAAATGTCACCCTTGTACAATGAATATATACTTTAAAACATTATGTTCTTCAAAACATAAGTACAATTTCCTTTGGTCAATTTAAAACTTTAAGAAAATAAAATCATTTTAGATATAGTTCATATATATTTATGAAACTGAACTTCCAAACATAATTTTTCTATTTCCACCTAACTCTACATAGATTGATGATTCACACACACATTAATAACAACAGTAACCAGTAATATTTACTGAATTGTTATTTTAAGGTAGAATATGCTAAACATGCCTCACAGGAAGTTCATGAGGTTGTCATCAATATTATCCCCATTTTAAAAAGATTAAACAAAAGACAGAGTCCTTTTTTTTTTTTTTTTTGTTCAAAACCACCAGCTTGTAAGTACTAGGGTTGTGATTCAAATCAGGTCTATTTGGCACCAAAATCAGTGTGATTAATCCATAGGTTATAACAATTTAGGTTTGAGCTCTGAATTCATATGAGAGATTTTAATTTTAACTAAACCTCTCTAATTATTTTTTAATTAATAAATTTGAACTTTAAATCAGTCATGTGAAAAAATCTTGGTAGATTTGGCTGCAATACAATAATTAACTGGTTCATTGCTTTTAAATATGCATATGGGTTTGAAACAACTCTAGTGTTAGTTCATTCAATCTATTGCAAAACTTCATAAAATAATTCTTTGAGATTTTAGTTTTTAAAGTTAAAAGAAGCTTAGAAGTTACATGTGTTACTAAACCAATAAATAATGTAAATATATAATGATATGTCTTCCAGGTCCTGGTTATTTTATAGATATTGTACAAATTATAGGATAGAATAATAAGCCAATTGAAAATAAGCCAATGAAACATTTATTAAATGTACAGATATCCTGGAATAATTATGATAGTGTCATAATAACTATAAATAAAAATGACTTATTTAAATAAAGTGCTTAATATGATCGAGCAGCCATGATTTTCATGGTTGATATGTAGTTTTTCAATTACCTACAGCAACTTTATCAAGTAGAAGATAACACCTACAAAACATTGAAAGCTTATATAAGATTTCCAACTCCTGCTAGCTGCTTATCTAGAGCCAGATTTAAATTCATATTGGCCAAGTAATAATAAAGTTTCTAGAGTGAAGTCTATGTCCAGAGATGAAGCAAAACTATAAAAATATAATTATCTATTTATATCATATCTGCCCTTGTGGTGCAAAGGATTTTATCCAGAATGTCAGGGGAATTTCTGCTGTTTTAAAATGGATATAACTAACTTTCAGTACACCAAGAATATAATTCACTTAATAACATAAAAGTTAATTGTATAATTGACTTTGTAATGCTCTGATCAGAGCTCAGATTTTGCATCAAATATCAAAATAGGAGTGTCTCTATGAGAGTGTGGAGTGTCTCTTAGTTGTACTGGAAAATCATAGAAAAATAAACGATTAATCATACATCTTTTACAGTAATGAATGTGCAAAGGGTAACTTCGATAGTTGAGATAATCTGTCCCAAATATTAGCAAGAACTTGCTGTTTGGTTACAAATGTTTTAACATAGGCCAAATAGCACAGTGATGTTCCATAGGACTACTTCATGGAACTTTTGTTTCCTTTGACTTCTCTTTTTTTCAATCTTGGAAATAAGTGAATTTTATCTACCTTACATTGAATTGTATAGCTTACGTGCCTTCCACCTACTTAATTTTAATTTCTACTACTACAATAGACACAAATGTATCTGGTAAATAGCTATGTGACATATCACTAACTGGGTATTAGATCATATGAAGAGGTCTTATTTCCAAAGAGCACCATCAACTTCCGCTCTCATGAGCCTGACTTTGCTGTTAATTGCTTTTACCAAATGATGAAATCAACAAATGGAAATGGCTCGAAAAGTCATTTCAATGGGGGCATAGGAATGGAGGGGAAAAAGTAGGATACTGACTTCTTAATACATAGGCTTCAAGTAGGTAAATGCTTTGGATTTCTGGTGACATCTGCATCTTACAGTGAAATCACTAAACACAAATAAAAAAATGTTTTACCCTCCATGTGCCATTGTATAAAATATGTTTCAAGTATGGTATTCCTGCATTCCAATTTCTCACGCTGAATAAAAGGATTTTAAAGTCGTAGGTGTCACACAGTTTTATTTAGTAAATTGTCAAAAGTGAAGTTAGTGAGGAACGGAGGGATTTTTGATACTGTTCATTTATAAGGAATGTGGAACATTTTATTCATTGTAATATTTTTCTCTCTCTCTTTGCTTTCTTATAAGGGAAATTTTAAACACACACACACACACACACACGTCCACCAGTGACCATGGGACGAGAACACAATTACAAGTTTTCTCACAACAGTTAGCTCTCGATCGCAGCTGTGCCTTTAGCCTGAGCCAGCTTGATTATGCTAAAGCACCCCTGGATTCCTTCCTCTTTTCTTTCATTCCACCCAGGGTCTTAAAGCTTAAACATTTCACATGCTTGGGCAGTTTTCTCTCTAATGTCACCCAAGCTGACTGTGCAGTGAGTATAATGTGGAGGTGTAGCCTGTAGGTGCGAGGAGCTTCTTCAGTATTTTTTCCCTTCAGCCATCTGAACATGGGATGCATTCCAGATTGGAGCAAATCTGTTATGGTGAAAAGTTAAACTATACCACAAGAGAGATAATATTTCCCGAACAAACTGATTTAGATTAATATCTTTGCAGGCATAAGTTGTTTGAAACTACAAGCTTCTCGGCTTCAATGTTAAGAATGAGACTCCTTAGGAAGTCAACAGAACTTCTGCACGTGTGGGGTACAACAAATTTAACTATGACCTTTTGAAACCCAATGATAAGAGAGCAGACCGGATGGTTTGCTCGATCTTTAGTTTTTCATGATTGAAGATTAAGGAATATATATATACTGTATACAGAGTCTGCCAAAAATGTATACACACTTCAGAAAAAAAAACTTGTATAAATATTTTAATACTAAATTTATTGAGACATCATGACATTAATACAAGTTACCTTTGGTCTCTACAATTACAAGAGATGCTTGCAAAGTGGTGGCCATTAGCTTTTAATTATTAGTACAGTGAACTGCTTCTTGGGTGACCTTGGTCATTGAGATTGCTGCACACGTATTTTCAATTTCTTCTCTAAGGGCCAGCAGTGTAGTGGGTTTTCTGTGATATATGATATTCTCTAGAGTCCCCCATAAGAGGGTAACACCAACTGTTGTAAAAACATCACACTATGGCTCTCTCTCTATATATATATCTATATATATATATATGTACATGCATACACATATAAACATATATATATACATATATACACAAACACATATATATATATATACACATGTATATAAATTTAGAGCAGAAAAGCACAACACTTTTGTAAAACATCAAATTTTTTCCTAAACCAGAACCAACAGCTTACTTACAATCACGTCTCCTTTTGAAGCACTCTCGCAGTCTTCGCTACTTTGTGAAAAATATAGCAGAGCTTATAGTGATATTCGAGAGTCTATCACAGACAGAGACCACCATAGAGAGAGGACAAACATCTCCTGGACCCTTGGCCTGTTACTCTTGAAAAGCATGATCTGTTTTTTCTCCTGAGGCAGATAGGGGCTTAAAAGAATAGTGGTTCTTCACTTGGGCCTACCAATGTCCAAGAGGTAACTAAAATCCAAACCCTGACCTTCATTTTAGATCTGCTTTTGTTGTGTGAACCCACTGAGATTTTGATAGTTTATCTATTATAGTGATTGGTGTTACCTGACTGATGCAATTTGTCAATTTATTTATTCACATATTATTTTTCTGGCGGAAGGCCTCAAGCTCTGCGTTTAGGAATGTTAATCATTTAGAGAGTATCTGTCTAAAAGCCAGCAAAACAAAGTTAATTAGCCATAAACCTAAGTGACTTATCTCATTCCCCTTCAAGACTGAGGACATTTACAGAGACGTGCAACTACCAATGAGTCTCCAGATGTCACCCTAACCTACAGTCACCTTGGATTGCAGCAAAGCCTCCACAAGACTGAGACTGCCTGTAGCAAAAACAACTATCACATGGAAACCCAATGCCTTCTTCAGCACTAGGGTTGCCCCCTGGAGCCAACTTATAAAACCCAAACTGAGATAATGATCAACAGGCTCCTAGGCCACCTTAACTAACCTAAAAGTTGATCTTATTCTTTGGTTCACGGGTCAGTCTTATTCTATTCATCAGAGCTGTTCTCTCCTTCAGCTCTTCAAACTGAAGTCCCTTTCCCGTTTTCTCTTACTTTCTAATTCTGCCCAATAAATCTACTCAGGCCTCACACAGACAGCCCCTGAAAAGCTTATCTACAATGATGCATCAGGAACCTGCTCTGTAGAGTGAGTTAAGGTCTCCATGTCCTTGTGCGGACCTTTTTGGATCCTATCAGTGACATATCTAAACCCTCATGGGACATTCTAGTGCACCTATAAGTTCATGGAATATGTATATCTTAAAAGCCTACATATGTCTCCTCTTTCTGAAAAAAAAAATAAAAAGAGATTCTTTTTTCTTTTTTTTGTGGGTACCAGGGGTCGACCTCAGGACCTCTCGCACCTAGCAGGCATCCATGCTGCTGAGCGATATCACCGGCCCTTTTTTTTCGTATGTGGGTTCTGGAAGTCAAACTCAGGACTTCGTGCTTGCCAGGCAGTTGCTTATGCCACTGAGCTATCTCACCAGCCCCTAAAAAGAGATTCTTTTGGTTTTACCCTGGTCCACTTCTTGGTCATCTCAATTCACTTGTTGATTTGTTCAGCATTAAAAAAAATCTATACCTTAGGGGAGATATGATTTTTTGGGATAGCATTTCAAACCCAGAATGGAAATATTTCAGAGATGAAGAAATTCTGATATTACTTTATAGGTTTAGATTATATGATGTGTGTATGTGTGAAATTCCAGAAGCAAATAGATTGAAACTAATGTGTCTAGAAAAAGAACTTGTTGGCCCATGTTTTTTTTGCAGCAGTTCTACATCTTTGCGAGATGTACATCTAGAGAATCACAATCACATGGATAACAAACACTCTTGTATTGAGCTGCACCTCCACTCCTTTCTCTTTCATTCAAGAAAGCATACTGAGGGTGGTTTGAGTGTCCCATAAAGGGTCATGTGTAAGAATGAGCTGAAAAGGGCACAGCTAAAGAAAGTAACAGAATTACTAATTATCAGAACAATTGGAGAATGCCTCAAGAGCATTTCAGCAAATTTCGAGTCCAATTTATTGCTAGAGGCATAGAAGTGCAGATTTGTTTCAAGGACTGCATCCTTGGAGACTCTCTATGGTATCATTGTCTGGGGCTGCTGCAGCCCTGGTTCTCACGGGCCACTCAACTCATGCTAGTGGCAGACTTTCATGGGTGCTTGTGGAGCTGGCTTTACAGGTGTTCAAAGAGGAAGAGCTAGGGAATCATGGTGGGCTCTACAAAAATTTCCAAGAAAAGGATAGGATGCCAGGCAGAACTTTGACACAGGGTCCGAGCAGCTGCAGGAAATCTTTTTTGGGCAATGCCTAGTGGAGCTGAGGAAGTGATGCTAAAGCCTGGACCCCAGAAAGATAGAGCAAATAGCAGCATGCCATGTGAACTTTAGAAAGCTGCCAAAATCAGCATGTGGTCAGTGAGAGAAACCCTGTGAACCAGCAAAGCCAAAGGGGAAGGGCTGCCCTAGAACTTTGGTGTTCATCCCTTGCAGCAATGTCCTCACTATGCTGGAATTGGAGCTTTAAGATGTAATGCCTGCCCTGCTTGGTTTTACTCTTGCTTTTTAATCTCGATTAGGATTTTGCTTTATACTTTCTAACTCCCCATATCTTCCTTTTGAAATATGAATTGTTATGGTTTGGATCTAGGTGTCCCCCCAAAGCCGTAGGTGTTTTAAAGTTGACTAGATCACGGGACTGCCATACTCATCAATGGATTAATCCATTGCTCATGGAGTTGTTGACTTGTTAAGAGGTGGGGCCTGGTTAGAAGTGGGTCACTGGGGGTGTAGCCTGGGAGAATGTACAGTATCTTTCCTTCCCAGCCCATCTTTTCTCTCTGTGCTTACTGGTCACCATGACAGGAGCAACTCTCCTCTGCCAGTGCCTTCTACTATACTCTTGCACACGAACTGACCATGGACTGAAAACATGAGCCACAATGAACTCCTCCTTTGAGTTGTAGGTGTTGAGTACCATATCTCAGCCAGCACAGGGTGACTAAGACATGAATACATGTCCTGTACTCGTCCTGCCATTGCGTTTAGGAAGGGTGTGATTTATTTTTAGTATTATTATTTTACAAGGGTTCAAATCTGAAAGAATTCATGAGTCTCAGAAGTGGCTTTAGGATTGAACTTTTAAGTAATTATGGACCTGTTGAGATTTTGGGAGTGTTGGGGATGGAAGGAATACCTTTTCCCTTGTGAGACAGACATGAACCTTGGGGTGGCAGAGGTCAAATGTGATAATTTGGGTATAATTTGTCTCCTAAAGGTTTATGGGTTGGAACCTTGGTCTTCAATGTGGTGGCGAGATTCGGTATAGATACTTTAAGAAGTGGGCTCGAAAGGGAGGCCCTCAGGTCAGTTGGATGCATTTCCTCGCAAAGAATTGTGGGAACACTGGCTCTCTGGCTTCTTGTTCACCAGTGTGCTCCCTTCCTCATGGCTATGCTCCCCCCATGATGTGACACAGCCAAAAGTACCCTCACCAGAGCTGAACCAATGCCCAGCACCATGTCCCTGAACCTCCGAAACTGTGAGCTAAGTAACTTTTCTCCTTTGTAAAGCTGGGTTGCATCCAATGTTTCATTAAAATAACGGAAAATGGATTACTAAAGACAAAATTAATTGACTCACATTTACTTCCTAAGTAGTTTATTTGAAAAGGATGATAATGTAAATGTTATTAGGAACTTGTTCTGAATACCTCATAATGAAGCACAACCATCATGTTGTCATACCTCTGACAAGAACCACCATCTTGGGGCAGGTATGAGAATATTAGGGCCATGAAGCCTCAGCTTTTGCAACTGCTAAAATCCTTTACTTTAAAATCATGATAAAGATTGCCCTAGTTCTTATAAAACTTGTCAAGAATCATTGGTAGACGTAGTTACCTTAGACCTTATGGGAAAACTAATAGAGTACTGACTGTCACCTTTACCTCATTTACACCCTCTGATTAACCAGTTAAGGACTGTCATTCTGTCAGAGCCTCAGCAGTCAACATTGACTAGGAAGCCGACATTCAGGCACCTGAAGTGGTGTTTTAAAGGCAATACGAGATAGATAAATTATTCTCTGTCACAGTGCATTAAGAGTAAATTCTGCACTCACCATAACAACAAAGAATTCCCAACTAAATTTGCTATGATTCTGACTGTAGTTATCTGGATGCAGGTGAAACTTGAAGGGAGAATTAAGAGGAATAATATTAAGTTATTTCATTATTTTTAAGGCAAAATGAGCACCATAAAAAAAAAAAGAAAGCCACGTTCTGCGTTCTGTATACTGGCCTGGGCTCTTGCTAAGATATTTGATTGGGCAGTGGAGTGATCACCTTGGCCTTTCATTTTCTGTTTGGTAAATGAGAGCAGCTGATCCCAATCTATTGTAAGAGACAGTGGCTTCCTAAATGTAAATAAGCTGTATAGTGATGAAATACACTCAGTGAAGTCTGTAAATGGGGCATAGCCTCTCACGCACCTATTCTGAAGTGAAATTGCAGAAGTTAAAGTGTGTAAAGTGTCTTGTCATAAAACTTTACTTGTTGACGTGATTCTTGACTCAAGCTAAGTGTATGAAGCTTCGAGAGGGTTGTGAAGTACTCTGAACCTTGTTCTAGACAAAGTAAGATTGTCCAAGGATTGGTCAGGGGAATCAACAATTTACCGGCTTTTGTTCAGTGGCCCCGTAAAGATAATGTTAGTTTAGGAAGTTAGAATGGAGGGACTTATCTAATCAGTTGAAGGCCTAAGAGAAATAGACTGATCTTAAGGAGAAGGAATTCTACCAGCTATCTTTGAACTCGGTAGCAACATCAACATCAACTCTTACCTGGGGCTTCAGCCTGTCAGTCTATACTGCACATTTTGGACTTACTAGGCTTCACTATTGCATTAACTGATTTCTTAAGCTCTTTTTCTCTACACACACACACACACACATTCTTGATTCTGTTTCTCCAGAAAACCCTGAATAAATTTTGGATTATAGACCAAGTTCTGAGATGAAGACAGTGATTCTTTGCTGGCCCACAGATGAATGAAGACTGAAAGTTTTAATTTTTAATGAACTATTTGGTTACTTATTCAAGATAACTAATATTTAGTTATTTAAAATATGCTAGTATCGATTACTTAAAAATTGATCATCTCTTCAATTCTATGTAGTAGCAGCATTCAATCTCTTAATGCTTTCAGAAACATTGCCTATATCTTTATAATACTTAAAAGAGAAGATAAAAATAATTAAGACTAAAATATAAAATATTTCAGCACATGACGACCTGAGACTATGGACACGGTTAGATTTAGAGCAATAATTCTTAACACAACATCAGTAGAAGTGTTCATGAAGGAGTGGTATGTGGTTCACATACTAAACCAAATAGAAAACAGAATTGTATGGAGTTTGTCATTTTCTGAGGTAATGTGTGAATAGATTCATTAGTCCATGGGTCTTCAATTAAAAATAAAAAATTAAAATCAGTAGTTCAAGAGCATTTTATAAATATACATCTCTCTCTCTCTCTCTCTCTCTCTCCTTTTTTCATGGATTATAACAAGATACATGCCAAAGAGCTACTTTCTTTATGTTTTCTATTAGTAATAGTAGAACATCTCTCTTTATGACTTTATCTCTTTGTCACTCTCTACCTCTCCTTTTCAACAATAGAAAAGAATGTTAATAAATTTGCTTATTTTTCACAAACATAAAACATTAAATATATTTTGACTGTACGATGATTAGTAATCACAACTCTTTAATGTAACTATTTAATATTAACGCTGTTGGATAAATATCTCCTGTCAGACCTATTTTTATTTTCTATACCCTATGCTAGCTAAGATTTTCTTTAAAGGGCCAAAAACAATTACTTTAGTTTTTTTTGTTGTTGTTGGTCATATGATCTCTATTGTAGAAACATTTATTCTGTCTTTGTGGTACAAAACTTGTTGATATCTAAGAAAACTATTTGCAAAAAGGAGTGTGAAGCCATGCACGCACAATTTGCATCCTGCTCTAGATCATATAAAGATTACATTTTAGGTTTTCATTGAACCTAATGAAAAAGTATTTAATTATCTATACATGAATTATTGCATTTATAATCTGTGGTACTAGCCCCCCATATTCAGACAATTCTGTCATTTTGTTTCAAACATTTCTTTTAAGAATATGTACATACTTTTTTCCTAATTCAATCTGAACTTTAAAATATTAAATTCTAAATTCTAAACTTTTGATTATACTTATTTTTGATTCTCAGTTTTTGGTTTATTGTGGATTTTCTCCACATCTTTTCCTAATTCACAGATGTTACATTATTTCTTCTTCACTTGTTAATAATTTTCATTTTTATAATAAGATTTAAAATATCCTACAAAAGTTGATTATTTCTTCTCTTTTATGATATTACTTTCTCAGTCCTGAAGTTGATTTTATGTGGAAGAATATCAGCTGTCTAAGATCATGTTTATAGATTTTAACTCTTCTCCTTCCTGCCGGAGAAAAAAATGCCAGTGTAAGTACGACAATTTATACTGAGTTATAGTTTAATGGCTTGAAATTAGGGTCTAAAGAAAAAGACGTTTTATTTTGTGATTCTACAAAGCATATTTTATGGTTGAAGACCTTGGAAGTCCAGCAGTTGTAGTTTTTTATGCCTTTAAGTCAGTGCTCTTATTTGAAGCCTTTTGGCCTCCGTGAATGCATGTACCAGCAGAAACTTTTGTTTAGCAAAACCGAATACAATTTCTGGAAGTCAGCTGTAGAGAAATCAGAGAACCATCCACCAAAATGTAGAGTAGCTATCATTTGAAAATGAAACTGTATGTTGTCATTAAGATAGACTATATAAAAATACAGAAATAACTAGTAGATACATCTTATGCTCCAGAATATGGAATACACTATTAGTTCTTGTGCCATTCAGATTTAAATAAATTGGGTATTATAACAAGTTCCACAAACTACTGTGGAGAACATGTTGGTTTCCAACTTCACTTAATAAATTGGAAAGGAAATTTCATATTGAAACTGATTGTTTGTTCTAAAGACCACTTTTTACAGTGGTTAATGTTTTACTCTGTATTTGTGACAATTATTGAGATATAGGTTACCTAAAATGAAATGCAGTCATTTGATGTGTGCACTTTTTTGTGTTTATGTGCCCACAGTATTTGCTATGGAATGAAGGTACAGCACATTTTCATCACGTGTAATGTTTCCTCAGCTCGTTTACAGTAAATTCCAAACTTCATGCTTGCCACACCCAGTTACTGATCTCATGATGGGTTTTCCCTATTCTGAAATTCCATTTCAGTGAAAATATACAGTATACACTCCATTGTATCTGGATATTTTCATAAAAAAATACATATGAGCTTCAAGTTTTTAATTGTGTCAGTAGATTGCTCTTTTTTAGTTAAATTTTAAAAAATTTTTATTTTAATTAGTACATGCTTACAGCACATAATAATTACATTCATCCCGGGGAATTGGATTGCTCTTTTTTATTGATGAATGTATTTTTAAAGACTTTTGTGAATAATATAAATCGGATCCCCTTTTCTTAATACAGTATAAAATTTCTCCCTTTTGTTTTGTATGTTTACTCCACTAATATTTGATGTAATTATTAGTATTGTATTTCACTCTTCAACTCGCTCCTGTTATTTCCTTTCTATTTGCTCTATTTTGTTCCTGTTTTTATCTGTCTTTTTCTCTTAGGAATTACTTGAATATATGTATTGTTTCATTTTATCTTTTGTATCGATGTTTTTTATTAAATTACTTTTTTCAATATGTTAAATTGCTGCAGTGTTTAAAATATGTATTTTGAACTCATTTCAGTCATTCAAATATTGTCATTTACATGTTCAAATGTGTATATTTCCTTCTTTTTGTTTTTATTGTCCTATGTTGCACTTCTACACACATTAGTGAACATACTGATGCTGTTTTAATCAAAATAATTATTTCTGGAAAACTCAGAAAACAAAGTATTTTGTATTTTTACATATAACAGATAGATGCAACTTTCTACTGGTGTACAACACATACAATTTTCCCTCCACTCCAAAGTTTATATACTACTGACAATTGCTATAAAATTTCAATTTTTTATTTTGGTACCAGACATTGAAACAGAACACATATTCTACCGTTGACCTGCAAACCCCAACCACTTTGGTCTGTCTTAAAATAGCATTATGTTGGCACAGTGTTTGGAAGATATATCCATTGTGTACAGAATTCTAATTATGATCATTTTCAGTAAATTAAAAATTAATTTCCTTTTTGTGCCTTTTCCATAATATCTGTCTGATGAGTATTCAGTGGCCATTTTAATTTTTCTCCTATATATAATGTGTATTATTCTTTGGCTACTTCTAAATTTTTTTTCTTTGTCGATGGTTTTCAGCAATTTGATCATGATATGTCCAGGTGTAATGATAATAGGAATTACTTAAATACAGGATAAATATTTTCATCAAATTGGGCAATTTTAGCTATTAATTTCTCAAGTTATTTATTTGCTTCTCCCTATGTTTAGGAGACTCTCGTTATAAATGTAGGCAACAATCTTATACAAAGATCATTGAAAGTGTTAATTTTTTCAGTCTTTATTTTTCTTCTGATGTTTCAGTTAGGATAATTTCTATTGCTTTACTTTGAGTTTAGATATATCTTTTTTTAGAAAAAGTAAATCCTGTCAATTTCATCCATGTCTGATATGTATTAAGTTCATAAGATCATTTAATTCTTTCTAATTTCCATTTCTTTTACTTCCTTGGTATGCTTTTGTTAAGCGCGCACACACACACACACACACACACACACACACATAAGTCTACAAATATTTTTGCTAATTCAATCAGCCTTGTTCTGTTTTGATGGTCTAATTTTTCTCCTGATTATGTGTCACATTTTTACCTTTCGTGCCTCGTTATTAGTGATTGGTAATTGTATGTTCCAGTGTATGGATCCTTTTATCCTATAGTATTTGATTTTGTCCTACTGACTACGAATTTGCTTGGAAATCACCTTAATCTTTTTAAGCTTGCTTTTATATTTTGGTAATACATGTCTGGAGTATTAGTTTAGACATTGTTTTAAAATATGACATTTCTAAAATATCCATTGAATTTCCTGGTTGTTCAATGAGCTGTCTTTGAGACTGTAGGATGTCAAATGTGTGAGCTCAGTTTGTTGTGCCAGTGTAGATCTTACTCATGTAAGTTTCTTGGGTTCATAGTGTCAACCTTTATAAATTCACCTCAATATTTAGCCCGAGCTTTAAATGATTCCCTTTAAATTTGTGGATATACCTTCCTCTCTGTGATCACCTTCTATAGGATAATTTGGCCAACAAACTCTAACCAGTTCAGCTTTCCTTGTCTCAGTTAGGTTTTCTTCATGAATTCTTTGAATTTCAGTCTGGAAAGTGCCTCCACCAAGAAAGCCTGGCGATAGCAGAGAATACTTCGTTTTCTTTCTCACTTTTAGTGAGGGATTTCAGCTGTCGTTCATTCTCTATGAAGAAATTTTAAAGTATTGTTTATCTACTTTGCTTTTGCTTTTTCTTCTCCTTCTCCTTCCTCCTTTTGTCCCTCGTCCTCCTCTCCTTCCTCCTCCTCCTCCTCTTCTTCCTTCTTCTCCTTCTTCCTCTGTGTGTGTGTGTGTGTGTGTTTGTGTGTGTGTGTGTGTGTGTGAATGGCAGGGAGGCTAGTCCTATGCTAATCAAGTTTTGCCAGAAACCAAAATTTTCTTATTTTTTTACCTGACAAAAACTTTGTTTACCAACAGAAGTCTAATAATTATTGTCTTGTTAATTTAAATTATGATTCTTTATATTCACCACTTCCCAAAGATGTTTTGTGACACTTCTGTGTGACAGAATGCTTAGATACCTCTTACTAGACTCTAATTTTCTTTGGAAGACACTTTGGAGAGATCACTTCAACAGAAAAGATCTTTATAGTGTGTGTGTGTGGTAAGACCAAATAGAATGAATATAAAGTCTCAAAAATCATGCAAAAATGCATACCATTAGTTTCTACTTTAATTTCTATATTACTGTACAGCCTGATTAAAAACAATAGAAGAAACATGCATAGCAAATGTATGAAGATATTTAGGAGGAATTATAACATCTTGTTCTACTACAGAGGTCAATATCCTCTTAGAATCTTGCAGTATTCACATTGCTATTTTGTCCAGAGGAGATTTTCTTCATTTAATGCCGCTACTATCATAAATTCTTATGTTTTATCCTATATGATTTCAATTCTCCCCTTATGTTGACTTTTCTTTTCCTTAATACTACTACTTTTTACTAGAACCCATAGATAGCCTTAAACTTCTCTTTCATACTCAAAGTTGTAGAAGTTTGTGAGCTTTGCCTAAAGGTTTTACCCAAATCAATAAAAATGCAACATTACTGAATAACCTGTAACCTCATCTCTGGTACTTAAGTCACTAAAGACTAATTTCATTTGCCTTCGAAAGTGCGCAATGTGTGGAGAGAAACATGTGAAGAAAGAGAAGCACAAAACTACACCAAATCACTTCAAAAATACTTTAAAAATGGTTGTTATACTCAGTTGAATCTTCCTGTGTGATACTGACTGACTCTCTGTATTCTCCAATAAGTACGTTTTAGTCATTAATTTACAGGAATGAGGACTGGTGAGATGGCTCAGCGGCGTAAGCACCTGCCTGGCAAGAGCGAGGGACCGAGTTTGACTCCCGGAACCCACATACGAAAAAAGGGCCGGTGATATTTCTCAGTGGCACAGGCGCCTGCTGGCGCGCGAGGTTCTGAGGTTGACTCCCGGTATCCACCAAAAAAAAAAAAAAAAAAATTTACAGGAAAGATAGTCATAAGATACAAGTAAGTGTCTATTGTTTTCACAGGATCCTAGAAACTTCTCACAGTGGTGACAAGCTGAATGAATCGATATTTTACATCTAAATAAGTGAAGTGAATTGAATTGAACCTCCATGTGTGATCAAAAACTACGGTGAATGATTAAATTATTTTTTTAAAAAATGTACTATAGTAAAAGGTAAACTACCATCAATCCTCCTCAGTGTACTTCCCCTTGCATCAAATACATTTTTCCCATTCTTCTTGATACTTTTTGAAGCAGTTCTAGAAGTCCTTTTCTAAGTCTTTAGTTGCACTGCCATGGCTGCCTTAATGTCCTAAATCCATTCAAACTGTTCACTTTTGTGGTCATTTCGACTTGGATGAAGATCCAGAAGTCACGTGGAGCCAGATCCACTGAATAAAGTGTCTGGGGGCACACTGTTATTTCTTTATGAATTTGCTTGTCCATTGGATGTCACTCAGCCACTGCATTCGCTGTACTTTTGATTACACATCATAAAGAGACTCAGGAAAGAGGACTTCTAAAACTGCTTCAGAAAATTGCAAGAAGAATGAGATAACTGTGTTCAAAGCGAGGGGGATTATTTTGAGGGGGATTAATGACAATGTGTCTTTTACTGTAGTAATTTTTTAAAACTTCAGTATTTGCTACATATTTTAATCATCCATTGTATATATATCACAGATCTTTTTAGAATCTTTTCACCAGCTTACACTCTGGCCGTTTCACATATTCCTCTGCTATGATCAATAGTTAATAAAAATGTGGTGTAGTGTACTTTTTCTTTTGGTTTATTCTTTTTCAGAAATCATTATTTTTGAAGTGCTGTTTTATCCCATAGAATGTACATAGTCCAAGCAATTGTCAGCCCCAGAGCCCCATCTCATTATGATCAACAAATGGATAAAGAAAATATAGTATTGATACACAGTGGAGTATTACTCTGCTATAAAGAAGAATTAGTGAGCTATTTGTAGGGAAATGGGTGCACCTTGAGATCATAATGTTAAGTAAAATAAATCATACATACAAGCTTAAATTTTGCAAGCTTTCTCTTACATGAGAAAATGAAAATATAAATAAAGAGCAAAATAAAAGTTAGATAATAGGAAAAAGGCAGATAGATCTCTTGCAAGAGAGGGGATCAAGAGATGGAAGGAAGGAGGTAAGAATGGTAAAGGATTGAAAACAAATAATTCAGATGTTTTATGTACATGTACCAACTCCCACAAGAAATGTAATCATTATGTACTGCAACCATAATAAAAGAGCAAAACTGAAAAGAATATGCTCATCACTGCGTGCACACACACACACACCCACCCACCCACACACACACACACACACACTCGAGCACATATGGGCATATGTCCCAGTCAGAAATAATCCACACACTTTCCTTGGCAAGTCCACATAGAGATTGTCCTGAGGTTCCTCTATGGGCATGGGAAGAGAGAAGCTGCCTTTCCTTTATAAGTGCTAGAATTGGTTAGCTGGCAGGTTCTGAACAGATCTGACAGTGGATATCTTTTCTGCCATGTGGAGATAATCTACTGGTAAATTAAAGCAACATGAGGAGGACGCTACAGCCAAAAAATGCAGAAAATGAGCACAGCATTTATGTCCCTGAATGAAACAATGTCAAAGCCAAACCAAAGGCTGAAATTTCTAGTCCCAAAGCCAATGATTTCTATTTACACAAAATATTTTCAATTAAGTACCTATGAATTGCTACAAAAATTACTAATATAAGAGCTAAAGTGATACAATGCTTTAAATTCTATTTAAGATTTAGGATTTTTTTTTTTTTTTTTTTTTTGGCGGGTACCGGGGGGTCGACCTCAGGACCTCGCGCGCCAGGAGGCGCCCGTGCCGCTGAGTGATATCACCGGCCCCTTTTTCGTATGTGGGTTCCGGGAGTCGAACTCGGGCCCTCGCGCTTGCCGGGCAGGCGCTTAAGCTGCTGAACCATCTCACCGGCCCCAAGATTTAGGATTTTGTAATTGCATCTATGTTGATACATTAGCTTTCCTACATTTAGTATTCTATGGTGTATTATATGTTTCACGTTACTTTATGTTTCATTTTGCCCTAGGTGTATCTTTTATGATTAACTTATAAATGGACATTTTAAAATGCATTCTCAATTTCCAAATTTTTATAACTAAATTTGGTTCTTTATATTTTTTTCTTACTTGGGTTTAATGTTTCATTAGATATCTCTTGTTTACTTTCAAATTTTTTCCTTGGCATGTTTGTTTGCCTTTCTTTCATCTTACATTGATGAAGATGTCCATATTCCTGTTGTACAAGTTAAAAACACATCCAAGTTCACACATCTAGAAAGAAGTGAACATAGAATTTGTTCTATGTTCCATCTTGAATCTACTGTTTGCAGTCTTCATGACTAGAATATATTGCTCCTAGGGTACAGAAAGGTAATATTTGAAACCTTTGAAGTGGTAATGGAACTCAAAGATAATAAAATAAGCAAAGGAAATAATAATATGACTTGATTGGACTTACAATGATTCAACTTAAAACTAAAAGAGTGTTGGTACATGGAATGACTGAAAAAAATCTGTTTGGGTAACTTGACATATACTATGCAAATCATCGGAACACCAAACACAGGAAAATTATTTTGAGTGAGAGATGCCAATTGTATTGGCTAGGGTTCTGTAGAGGAATATATATAAGAAATATATGTGTGTGTGCATAATCATGAAAAAGGATTTATTAAACAGGCTTCAAGTTCAGAGGCAGAGTCGTCCACCGAGACCCTCGGCACACTGGAGAGCCAGAGGATGCATAAGCTGCTCGATGGAAGCAGTTGAAACTGGAGAACAAGAGGGCTCAAGCTCACAGTGCCAGTGGGAGGAGGAAAGCCTGAAGCTCCCTGTAGAGTCGCTGGGGTGACTCTAAGTTGAAAGTCCGAATAAACTTGGTCTGACGTCCAGAGATGATAGCAGCAGTAAAAGCAGCACCTGCTCAAGCAGCAAGGAGCTCTTCAGCGGAGTCTGACTTCCTCCTTCTTCCCCTTTAGTTCTAGCTGTTCTGCAAGCCCACTGGATGGTGCCTCTATCAATCATGTTGGGTCTTCCCCTAAATGTGCTGGCCCACGTGCCAGTCATCTCTAGGAGCACATCCATGGACTCACGAGAAATGTGCTTTACTAACCAGGAGCCTCTCAATCCAGTCAGGTGGACAATCAAGGTTAACCATCATACAGATGAAAATTTAAAAACAAACAAGTTTGTCAGCACTTTGTTAGAAAATTTCCCGTTTAGAAGTAGTTTCCAGGCTAGACTTTTAAGAATACAATGGCTAGGGCCGGTGAGATGGGTCAGCGGCATAAGCGCCTGCCTGGCAAGCGCGAGGTCCTGAGTTCGACTCCCGGTCCCATATATACCAAAAAGAAAAAAAAAACAAACTTTGTCTAAATGTCTAAGGAAGCCATGGATTTAGACAAGGACACTTCAAGGGAGTGTGTCTTAAGGCCAGAAGAAGAACAAAAATGGTACCATCAGTGAGCACATAGACGTTTGTGTTGTAAGGATTAGATGAAATAATAAATGTGCAGACCACTGGAAATAGCTTGTGCTGTAAAAGAACGTACCAGACAGTACGATGATGAGGAGGATACTATAAATAATTTTAGCCTATCTAGAACATGACTTTATTTTTTATTATTATTTTTTTGCTTACACTTATTTGCCATAAGGTTCAATTCTAAAACCAGACGTTAGAGTATTATCCCATTATTTACCTCATGGGATACACACTCTCCAAGTCTTATTTTGAGCTAGAAAGAAATATTATTCCAATACCCCAACTACACTTTACTTCTAATGAAAAAAAAAGTAGATGAATCCTAGTCAAGCAACTATGAGAAATCCTTTTGCAGTGATTTTTTTTTTTTTAATACTCTGCAACAACTACACTAATTTTTAAGGCTGCTAAAATAACCTCAGATAAATACTGGGAAGTTTTATAAAGTAGCTACAGCCATATAAATTTTTTCTCAGATAAAACAGTCAGATTTATCTCCACATTTCTTTACATTTCTCATCAGGTTATACTGGTATAATTTGGTCATGTTCAAGTACATGTGAAATGTAGTTTTTACTCTTTTCTCCAAACACATCTTCATATAGTGAAGGTGAAATTTGTGCATCTCGGGGGACTAGGAAAAAAAGGTGAAAGGAGAAGTTGAAAGGCAAAAAGCAAGTTCAAACTGTCACGCAGTGTGATCCATCTAAATTTTACCCAGGGGATCACCCACTCTACTTGTCAGGAGAGAAAGAATTTGGGAAGCAAGAAAGACAATTCAAAAATAATGGGAAATCCCTAGTGAAGTGGCAAATGAATGATAATATTTTACACATTGTGAAGTAGTTTTATTCCAAAAGGCGTTTTTAGATCAAGCACAGTTTCTTACCTACCTATGGTTTCTGAAGGTGATAAGCTTCATAAAGTTTGAAATAATTTTGGGAGAAAATGGGGCTCCTCAATTAACGTTAATTTATATTTTGTTTTCATAAGGTGATATTTTCACGATAGAATTTTAAGTCCAAATGCAAATTATGCAACAGTTTTAAACTCACGTGGTCCCTCTCCCAATACTTCTAATTGTATTTCATATATGTAGTCATATGTTCATATATATGAATATATTTTTTTCTTTCTGCAATTTTTACAAAAAAATTGAAGCTGGAATGAACAAATAACTGTCAAGAATTACTTTAATAAGGAAACCCATTCTGATATCCTGAAGTTGGTAATACATATCTGATCTACATTATATATTGAACTGAGAATAATCAATATTAGATTAACTTATTCTTGCAAAATAAAAATGATATTCATTTTTGCAGATTAAAAAACACTTGCTTAAGTTCAAAGAGTAATAGAATTAGGACTAAGATCATCTAACTTCAAAATTCAAGTCATTAGTTCATTATGCGAAACGATTTTGGTTTAAGGATTTTCAATGTCATGGTCATAAGAAATCATTTTTTACTTTATGAGACATCTACAGGCATGGCACTCAGTCTGAGCTTGAGAGTGTATAAGAAAATGCATATGCTGAACTCAGGTACATAGACGTGGTCTAGTAAAAAATATAAAACATCATAAATAACCTTATGGGCCGGGGATATAGCTCAGTGGCACAAGTACATGCCTGGCAAGAACAAGGTCCTGAGTTCAATTCCTGGTACCAAAAATAATAAATAATAATAATAATAACCTTATGAAGTTTCACATAAGTAAATTATGAATTCATTTTAAAGATGACAAATGAATAATAATTTATTTTCATTTGTATTTATATCTAATAGTTTCAGGAAACCATGAAAGCTTTTCCAATAATATCAGTCATGGAAAATTTAATGCAGTATGTTATAATTGGTATAATGTTGAATATATTACAAGAGTATACCCCTTAGGGTAGTAAAGGAAAAACAGTATATATAGCAACCTAGAAAGCAATATCTGTACCATTGGTATATACTGAAATCGGATCGTAGATGCTGAAGATAATTTGTTCTGAAATACTCAATCAAAGTGATTTTCTTTTCTTCCTTTTATGCAGCTACTTTAATTTTTCTTTTTTCTTTCTAGTGTAGTTTGAGTGTTTATTGTTGGGGACATAAAAAAAAAAACAAAAACAGGTTCTTTAACAATGTCACCTTTGGATTTGATGCAGTGATTGTTACTGCGGATGTTACAGGAAGGCCTGGCACAGCAGTTCTGACTGGCTCAGTCTAATCAAGTCACCATTTCTAGATAGAAATCTTCCTGATAATTTTATATTTCAATAATTTTTTACAGTTTGATATTTTCCATATTCTGTGGAACCATAAATTTCCTATAAATTAAAAACATTTAGTGGAGAGAGGTGACAAGAATTCATAGCCTATCTTAAGATACAACAGTAATTGAATATATTTCCTTGACTACCTCATGTAAAATATTCATTTAGCAAATTTCTGGGAAGGATGGTATGAAATGAAGATAGAGATTACAAGAGGCAAAGGAGGTTTTTACTTAGTGTGTATAGTATATATATTAGATTTCAGAGGTAGACATATCCACATTTCTCTGAGGCTTTATGAAAATAACCATGATGGGAAGAAAAATTGCTTGAAAGTCAACTTATTCCATTTTTGTTTGGGACAAAAAAATGAGTTTAATGAGTTTAAACATCCTTCTGCTGTGCATTCTTAGTCAACTTTACTGCCATAAAATGTATGTACCGTACCATAAATCTATTTTAAGGAAATAGTTGACATCTGTTCTCAGCAATGTATGAACTTATGTAACAGTCACTCTAATTAAGATATAGGACATTTTCATACCTCTCAAAAGTTCACTCATGAGGTGCAATTAGCCTCAGCCACTTCCCACCCCAGTCAGCAATACTACTGCTCTTGCTGCACATTAGTTTTGCCTGTAAGAACTTTGTATAAAAAAAGGCCATATAATACCTACTCTTTTAGGACTGAATTTTTTCACTGAGCAAAATGATTCTGAAATTTTACATGTTCTTACATTTATCAGTTGTTTCTTCCTCATTTTTAATTTTATTCCTTTTCATCACACTTTATGAAAATACTACCCTTTAATGGATGGCTATTGGAATGATTTCTAATTTTGGGTTATTATGAATAATGTTATGAACATTAACATAAGGTATTTTCATGGGTATATGATTTTATTTCTCTGGGGAAAATGCTAGAGGGCTTGCTCGGATATGGTACTAGATAATTTAATTATTATTAGAAATCACAAATCTGTCTTCAACAGTGGCTATATCTTATTAACAACCCCACCAGTTAAATGAGAGTGCCACTCGCTCTGTATCCTCACCAGTTGGTACCATCAATCTTTTAAAGCTTAGCCATTCTAGTAAAGGTGTAATGTTACTACTCATACATTGTGGCTCTATTTAACATTTCCTTAATAATCTATGATATTAGCCATCTTTTCACATGTTGATTAGCTAATCATGGATTTTCTTTACAAAGTATTTATTTAAAATAGTTTTACTTTTTATGAAGCTACTTGATTTCATATTTAACTTTAATAGTTTTTTATTATGAATGAAACTCCTTTGACAGGTACATACATTGAGAATATTTTGACCTAATCTGTGGCTTACTGTTTACTTTTTATTTTTAAGTGTGTCCTAATAAGTGGAAGTTTATTTTGAAGAAGTCCAGTTACTCATCATTTTCTTTTAAAGTTAGTAATTTTTGTGTCCTGCATAACAAATCTTTTTCAACCCCAAAGTTGTATAGATTTTTGTTATGTTTTTCTATAGAATTGTTATAATTTTAGCTGTATATTTCAGAGTCATCAATTACGAGTTAATGTTTTCATTTTATTTTTATGATTTTGACTATTTAGGCTCTCATTTGTGTTGCTAAATGATAATCTTGTCAGGCCAGAGATATAGCTCAGCAGTGCAGCTCCTGCCTGGCAAACATGAGGTCCTTAATTCAATTAAACTGATAACTTTTGTTATTCTCTGTATAAACCTCTTACAGATTTTGTTAAAGTATAACTATTTTATATATTTAATTCTTTTCTAATGTTCTAAAATTTTCTTCCCCTTTTAAAATGACTTTGCTTTGAAGTAAAATTTATTTGTGTATGCTGACCTTGTATTTGGACTTGCTAATTTTGTATATTAATTCTTAATTTTTAAGTAGATTTAAAAATTTTTCATGTACCCGATTGCATTACCTTTCTGTTGCTGTAACAAAATACCTAAGATAAAACAAAGGAGACAAGGTTTATTTTGGCTCAGTTTCAGAAATTTCAGTCCATGGTTGCTTCACCCGGTTGCTTTGGGCCTGAGGCAGTACAGTGTATTATGGGAGCAGCCTGTAGTAGAAGAGAGGAAGAGGCCTATTCATCTCTTAGCAACTGAGAAAGTAAGAGAGGAGCGAGAGAGAGAGAGAGAGAGAGCCCCCCAGGTTCCCAACAAACATTTCAACAGCACACCCACTGGCTTTGATCTAGATGTCCCCCCAAGGCCTCACGTACTCATAGGTGGGGCTTTCGTGTGGTTGTTGGGTCATGGGTATGCGATAGCGCATTAAGGTTGTGATAACTGTATTAGTCCACTGATTAGTCCATTAGCATACTTCTGGATGTGGATAATGAGAAGGTGGTGTGGGTAGCACCAGCTAATAGACTTGTAGCCTGAATGAAAAAAAGGGAAAGGTAGGCTCATTGCTTGACACTTTTTGCCTGCCTCACCAGGGACTGTTTCTGCTCTGTGATGCCCCTCTGCCATGCTGCCCTGTGTTGGAGACAGCGGACTACCGACTCAAACCTCTACAAACTGAGAGCTCAAATAAACCTCTCCTACTTTAACTTGTGGGTGTTTTGTATTTTGTCCAAGTAACAAGAAATTGACCAAGTCACCCACAATGATGTAAGTTCTAACTAGACACCTCCTGATAGCGTCACCATCTGGGGATGCTTTGATAAATGGGCATTTGAAGACATTTCAGATCCAAACTATAAGAGTAATCATTTTATTCATGGTAATTTTACTCTTTGTATGCTTTGAATCTCTATATTTTCTCCATTAATTGTACTGACTAGGACTTCAAGTATAGTATGGCATACAAGAGCATTCAGCCTATAGTTGGGTATTGATGAATTTTCAAATATTTAAACTGGCTTGATTATAATGTATTTTACTTGTATGTAATGCTAGTTGAATTTCCTGATATTTTGTTAAGTTTTACCACTATTAATATGAGATATTAGTATTTTTCTTCCAGTAATACATTTGTCTATTTGGAAGTATCTTTACTTCTGTGTGTTTCAATTTATATATTTTAATATATCCTTATATATTACATATCCCTATATATTATATCCTTATATGCATATTTGATTATGCATAATATATAATTTTAATATGCCTATTAATAAAAAGAAATTTTATCCTTGAGAATCTCTCTTTTCTTTTTAGTTTTTGTGTGACAGTGTTTTAAATTGCATTTGCATATTATTTAATCCATACAGGTTAATACAAGTATTCTATTTTTTATTACGTTAATTTTATTAATTTGCTTATTGTAAAAATGTGCATTTTATTTAAATTATTGAATTAATGGGAAATTTTTTAATTAAATTCCCTTATAATATCAATATCTGTAGCATCTGTCAAACATTCTAGTTTCATGGTTTTTTAATTTCTTTTTCCTTCATCGGTTTAGCTAGGGTTTTATTAGTTTTAGGGATCCTGTCAAAGGAAATCTTTTTATTTTCACCCATGTTTCTCCATAGTTTCCTTTGTTGATTACTTCATTGAGTTCCAAAGTCATGTTTATTTTTCTTTCTTTTTTATAAGTTTAATTTCTTCTTACTCTAACTTTTTAAAATAAAAATTTGTGTCATACATTTAAGATCATTCTTTTCCTAATATAAAAATTTAGAGTCATGAATTTCTCTGTAAACAGTTTGTCTTATTTCTACAAATTTTAGTATATCCCTTTCAATATCATTAAGTTCAATGTACAGTACTTTCTAATTTCTTTAATTCTTCTTTGATACATAGGTTATTTAAAAATTTTGTTCTATTTATGAGTAGTTGATGCTTTTTCCAGATATCATTTTGTTATTCATTTCTGTCTAATTCAATGTTCTTATGAATGACTTATGCTTAGTGACTTCAAAAGTTTATCTTACCTTATTTTACTGCTCAGCCTGAAGACTATCTTAACTGAACTTCCATATCACATGAAGATAATGTTCCATTATTGTTAGGTGGAAATCTTAGTCGATAATAATTAGCTAATTTTGGCTGAGATGCTCATTAGAGTTTTCTCACTGATTTTCTCTGTAATTTTTTTTTATCAACTGCCAAAAGAAAGAAGATGGAATAACCAGGATTGTAAATTTGTCCATTTTCTGTAGCTCCTTCTGTTTTGTTTCACGTATAATCACCTTAATAATATTAAGTACACCTACTTTCAGTATTATTTTATACAATTAAAGAATTGCAAACTCAATTGTTATAAAGTGATCCCAAAACTCTTTGGTGGTTTACAGTACCTTTACCCTGTAATTAGTTTAAATATTATCCTAGTACATGTGGCTTCTGAATCTCTACAAAATGTGTGCATCTTTCACAAGGTCTTTCCACTCTGGTTGGTTAAACTCAAACCCCAATACTTTAAGAGTTCTGAAAGTTTTCCACTTTATGGATCTATGACAGCTTTATTTCCTTAACAGTTTTCTTTGCTGTGTCTTCAGTGTTATTCTCTCTATGTATCAGTGTAAAGAATCAAGGTGGCCATATTGCAGATGGTTGGAACTTCTTCTGGGTAGCTTGCTCTTTGTCAGTAATCTGCCTTCCAAATCCCAGTTCTCTGGACCTTGCTAAATGACGGTTTCTCTGTACTCTATTCAACAAGAATATAAAGCTTTGTTTATGCCACTTTTCCTTGTTCCAGGATCCAGTAATTATCACCATGCAGAAAGCTGGGAAATTCCGAGACTCTTCTCTTGTCTCCTTGTATAATGGTTGACCTGTCTTTGTTGCCTACTGAAAGAAATGAATAAAAATAGATGTTTTATAAGTGGTTTCAATTTCTATATTTGATTACTTATCTGTTACTTCCATATCTGTTACTACATCATGTTTGAAAGTAAAGCCTTTACTCCATTTTAAAATATTATGACTTATATTTCCCAGGTTAAAGCCAAATTTCTATAACTTTTATCCCTTGATTTTTGGGTTTTGTGGCACACAATTTTAAAAATTCATACTTCTGTTTTTTATCTCACTTTAAATAGCCACAAAACTCTAAAATATGGAAAAACTTGTAGTCTTAGTTTGTTTCTCTTGTTACCACCAAATACAGCACTTACTGTTTTTAAAAAATTGTTTCTTTCCCTCGCTTGGGATCAAACCCAAGGCCTTGAGCATGCTAGGTAAGTGTTCTATCACTGAGCTACAATCCCAGCCCAGCCTTTTTTAAAATCCATGTTCATTTTACTTTTAGAATTTTGAAACCAAATTCTCATCTAGTCATTGCACCTATTTACACTTTATTTATTGAGATAATTTTATTATTTCACTTAACAGTAACAGATACCCATTAAAAATGTTAAAGGGAAAATTGCCAAAATGAAATACAATCCAAATAACCTTTTCTTTTTTTTACTGGTATAATCTGGAAGGTTAATTCAGTTGTATTTTGTAAAATATCTGAAGTATGCAGTGGATCTTTCCTGAAAGAAAACTTTTCCAGAAGGATTTCTCGTATCTAATTACCAAACTGCTAAGATGAGAAACATCAGTGTATAATAAAGTTTATTGTTGTAAAATTTCAATCAATGTTATTTTAAAATAAAGTGTTGAGGGTTCCACTTAAAGTATTGTTGATGTGGTCAATTACATAAAAATGTAGCAGTAAGACATCAACTTGAAAGCAGAGAGCAACCCACTCCTGATATATTGGAGATTTGATCTGGATTCTTGGCCCCTCAAACTGTGAGAAATAAACTCTTGTTCATCATAAGTTAATCAGTTTGTGATAGTTTGTTATAGAGACACAAACAAAGACATCGAGATTGATGTTTTGAGTTTTAATCTTCAAATTACGATTTTTTTTTCTGTTCCTGGAAATCCTTCTTAAGGAACATCGAGTTTAACCTTCCAGGTTAAATAAAAATACCTGATATATTTTCTGAGGTGTGATCATATGTATTAATCCAAATAAAGTTTTTCCACATAAACTATTGAATTTTTATCAAAGTATAGAGAGATTGATAAATAGCTAAAAAGTAACATCCTCCAGTGAATATTTCTTTAGCTTTCTTCTTGAAAGATGTGAATTCCATTTAGTAGAAGTAATGGAATTTTACAGAACCAGTTTCTCCTAAGAACAATGACACTAGTAGAAACTAGCTATTGTGGAATAAATTTTCAACTACTTTGTGTATAAAATTAATATCCAACTGCTATCGATTTTAAATGCAGCATTTATTGACAATCTTTTCAGTTGCCTTATTTGGTTAATATGTATTTCTCTTAGATTATTTTCACTACATATTATACCTTACATATGATAATTAGGACCAAGAGTATAATACACAGATGAAATATGCAATGGTTATGCCTTCTTAAAAGTCATGAAGAACCTGTTTTATCAGTGGAAATTGTCAAATTGTCTGAACCGGGAGATAAATCATTGGTATCACTGATATTGTGTTTTTTTCTATAAGTGTGGAAAAATTTTCATTGTATGAGTTTAACATATATTCTATTGACCAATCCACATTTTGTCTGTATGCAAATAGTTTCATGATAGATCCAGGAGAAATACATGTGTTGGCTCATTTATGAGTAAAACCTCATAGTGACCCAAAAAGTGATTAGGAGGAACACCTGAGCCTAAAGAATTTCCCAATTCAAGTGTTTGCTCGTGATTACCTCTGCAAGGCCATTTGTCTCAAACTATTACTAATTTAAATTTGAGGAAATTACTAAGGACTAATTCTTCTGCCAGTTTTACCTGTGCTGACTTTGTGGACAGTGACACAGAAGCTAGTGGCATGGCCAGCAACAAGCCCTGTCCCTGGGAGGTGAGCGCAGGGAACTGAGAGATGAGACATGGTGAAAGGTCCAGCTTTCTTCTTTCCGGGTGAATGTCCCTGGAAGCACATCCCTGGGGCTTTCCTTAGCCAGCTTCTCTTAGGTCTCTCACCTCCCTCATCTAGCACAGCACAGCAGTGATGCATTAATGGCTAAGCACTGGGCACACCATGGTGTGCATGGTGGTATTCAGAAATCCTTATTCTCACATGCTTTGGCTGTGCAGTTCATTTTTTAACAAAGGACTGGAAAGGAAAATGTGAATGAAAGAGAAGAGCAGGGGGTGAAAGACCACTTTGTAGCAAATGAATTATGTTCATAGTCAATTCTTAACTAATTCTTCCTGTGGCTATTAAAAGAGCTAGTGTTACATAGAGTCACAAACCAGTCCCCAGAAAATGAGCATCAGTGAGAGATCCACTTCTGGGCATAAAGCATCCTCTTTAGAGAAAATCATTGTTGAAGTCCATACATTAAGTTTGTTCTCACTACTCTAAGGCAGGTTTAAAAAATAAAACAGAAAAGCAAGAAAAACTGTTGAATATATCCATCTTAAAGAGAGCATAAATTGACTTCCCACTGACGACAGAGTACTCATAGGGGAAAACAACAACAACAACAACAAAAAAAAAAAACAGAAAAAAAAAGAAACCCTTCACAGCCAACAATAGCGATCACTTCAGTTCAATTTCCTCTCATATAAAGGATTGGGTTTTATATTTTAGTCCCGTAATACATTTATTAGAAGAAAATTCAGGAACATTAGCAAATAACTGAAAATAAAGCCTAATACACACAGGCACAAAACATTTTTTATAACTTCTTTGCCTTATCTTCTGTAATGCAAACCAACCTCCTTGGGTCCCTTCCTCCTTCCAGCCCCCTTCCCGTCCTTTCTCCATTTCAATTTATATAATATACTAGGAAATATACTAAAGAAAGCTAAATTTCTTTATTTTAAACCATTTCTACAAGCTCTTTATTAGTCTTTACCTTTACCATGAGGTCTTGCACTCTTAATTCTATGTTGCAATATACAGTAACATGTATTTTAATCATACCAGAAAGGATAATCTCAGAAAAGAGCCTTTATTTCCAGTCATCTATCCTGTATATTAATTACTATGTAGAAACTTCTTGGAGGTGACCTCTTCAAGATATGCACATCTTGCCATCAACAATCCATAGGAGAGTTTGAAATAGGGTGTGAGAACTTGCAACATTTTACTGAGTGTCTTGGGAGACACCATTATCACGACCCTTAAATTTACTGTCTTTGTAGACAATTTGCTATGGGAAAGGGGGACTTCGGAGTTAACTCAGCAGCTTTGGTAAATGAATGTTTCATGAGAGTATTACTGCAAACCCCAAGAGGGGACATTAGTCTAACTCTTCATTAGCAGGGGTGAGAAAAAGCTGTCCTGTGTATTCCTGGATAGGGAGACTTTATTCCAGCAGGAGTTTCTCTCTGGAACTCAGTTCTCTGAAATTCTTAGTGCTCCCAAAGTCAGACTTGTCTTTAATGGAAATGGGATGAGGGGAATCTGAAAATGTCAAGAGTAGAGTTTTATTTTTCAAGAAGACCATGAGTTTACAAATCGGGAGGGAAAAAAAAATCCTTTAAGCAGAATTAAAATGCAATTGTAAAAGTCCAACGCATTGCAGTTTGACAATGTGCACTAACTGATAATGCCACCCACTTGACTCATTTACCAATTTAAGGTTATTTTGTAATCTCCCTGTGAAATTCTCAGCATAACAGAACTCTGTGACAGTGTGTGTGTGTGTGTGTGTGTGTGTGTTGCTCTAAAGCAGCAAATAACTTCCCACAATGTGGAAGAAAATATACTTAATAACTCTTTTGCTTACCTCTTATATAGCAATGATTTTTGCAATTTTTTAAAGTTAAATTTTAGTCCAATGTGTGGGTGGGAAAAATGCAACATAAATTTCAAAATAATATAAAGACTGTTAAAAAATAATTAAGAACAGAGGGAAAATATGGATGAAATTGCTGAAAGTATTTAATTCTAATTGTAAGTATGGAGACTAAGTAGAAAAATTCTCTATCTTGGATAATGAAAATATTTGTTAAAAACCTGATTTCCTTATAAAACATTCCTAAATTCCTAAATTGAAAATGGGTAAGTACAGAAACCATTATAAAGTATTTTTATCTTTTTCCACCACTACAAAAATATGCCGATAATTGTGAACCATAAATATAGAATCGCTTTGCTTTATTAAATTTTTAAGGTCCTCACATTTTAGAATTTTGAAAATATCTAAATTATTGGACATATTCTTTATGCACTAATTAGTAAAGATTTTGATTGGAGCTGTTAGGGTATAGATATACCTTAATGAATATTGTGATTGTGGCAAACTTGAATTAATCATGTCATGTGATTTTTTTTACATTTGTGAAAGTGCACTAATGAATAAATTACAGCATTCAAAATTTTTTTCATCACTGATCTTCAGAATAGTAATTATAAAATGCTTATTCATCATTGCGCTATGCTTGACCTTTTCAAAATAGTTCTATAAAAATTCTAGAGATCTAATAAGTTAAAAGTAAAGAAAATAATTGTAATATTTGTTTTTCATACCATCTTTTTTGAGCTTCATAGAACTTAGAGCTTGTGGTTTGAAAATATAAAATAAAAATAAAAATTCTCTGTAAGGTCAATGAGAGGTGGCCTCCCTCATGCCTCCCTTGGTCTGTGTGGACAATTTTGAGTGGGAAACTCATTGCAGCCTGAGCAAAATTTTCCTCTTTTTACATTACATCTCATATTAATAGTTATTAGTTCCCAGATCTTCCATTCTATTAAATTCACCTTAGCTAAGAGTGTATGCTTTGGTTCCATTTTCACCATGTAAACTATTGGTACTTCCAGAAATCTCTACTGTTTCAGCTGCTTCTGTTTGTTTGTGTCTCTGTCGCTGTTTACTTCTCTCGCCTGAAAGTTATTTAGCTTTGGACATCTTTTTGTTTTGTTTTTGCCTGAGCATCACTGGATTATTTTATCCTTTTCTTCCCTTTATGGACTGAACTTCACCTCCAGACACTATTTCTTCGTTCTTCTCATGATGTTTCACATATGCCCACAATCTCAGGATGATCCCAGCTTAGTTTTAAACCAACTTGGTCAGAAGAATCTGAACTAAATCAGAGCTGAAACAGTGTAGCTTCCTCAGAGATTTATGAATTGTTGTTCCATGAGTTCCGTGTGCCAGAGGCTCCATTTTGTCCCTGTTAGCAGGCCAGAACTTAGTAAGCTAAGCTTTCATGACTACGGCAAATTATGGCTAGGGAAGGATAGTGTGGAGGCCTTCATGCTGCGTGAGGAGCACGCCTCTGCTGATTCACCATAGCAGTCCTCGTCTATTCACACTCTGGCTTCTCAAAGAAGCTTTCCAGCTAAAAAGGTTCAATTTCAAGATTTTGCAGAGTTTGTTTACTCATCAAGGGCAGGAGAACTGGAATTCCTAACTTTTCTAAGTTGATCACTTATGTCCAAGAGAGGACGCTGAGATGTTCATTCCTTTTAGTTTTTCTATTGATACTTCTCGACATAAATTCACTGGATGAAGTGATCCCTGCAATAGGGAAGCCTAATGGTCTTTACCTTCTAATTTACTGTAGTACCTAAATGGGACTCAAAACTATGTGGTTCTAATTCTCAGGTTAAGTTTATCAGAAACAGCATAATTGGTCATTTTAAGGATCAAGCTGTGATTTATTGGATCCAAATTTATACCTAACCCAAGACCAAAATGGATAGATCTATTTCTAGTGGATAATGCCAAGTGGAGATAGGGATTCTTTCCATGGGATTCATCTCATCCAGCTACACATGGTGGGGCAAATAGAGACTCATGCTACTTATTGCCCATAGCATGTGACCCCTCCTACCTGGAAGTGCACTAATTCTCAACTCACTTCCTTCTAGAGTTACCAGCATAGACTCTTACCTGTCCCCTGCCCCAACACTGAAATACTAGGTATTGAATCCAGGGCCTTCATATTGCGCTAATCCCCTAAACTTTTTTTATTTTTTACTTTTGAAGCAGTGTTTCACTAAGTTGCTATTATCCAAAATGGGCTTGAACTTTTGCTTATCCTGCCTTACCTTCTCAGAGTGCTAGGATTGCAAGCATGTACCACCATCTTCTACTTATTTGAAAAATGTAAACAGCCATGTAACACTCAGTTTTTATTGAGTGGATGGGAGGCTGAACCCCAGCACTGTGTATAATTTTTATTAGGAGATGTCTTCCCATATCAGGCAGTTATTTAGAAGTTATTTTCATTTTAAGGAAAATTTTTATATTTATCACTGATCTGGAAGAAGAAAATAATTTGGAATCTGAATTCAGTCACCTACAAACTATCCTTTCCATATCTTCCTTGTGTTACATTATTTTACCTATCATTGTTTCTATTATATGTATTCTCTTACCAATGAAATTAGATTTTATCAATGCTTTAGACTTACAGAAAAAGATATTTATTAGTACTTGGGATTAATTATCAAAGAAATCTTCAACTTTTTTTCTTTTTCATGTAGTAGATACACATGAGTCTTGATACTGTTATGTTCTAGTCAAAGTAGGTTTTGATATATGGTTTCAAAACCAATTCTGCATGGCTTTGCCCCCAGATGACTGAGGTTGAGGGAAAATAATACAGCAAAAGTAGCTTGACCTTACTTTTTCCCAAGTACATATATATCTAGTATTAATATTCCCGACAAAACAACCCAACATTGTCATTGTGGAAACTTACAGAAAGACACTCTTATGAAAGGAAACATTACTAAAATATTTTTGACTATCAGTCTGGCTGAGACGAGGTAAAAAAATTGAATAATTATATAAATGAGAACCACCAATAAGAATAATTCTGTGTATGAAAGACTATAGCTCTCAGTAATGGGATTTTTGGCATCAGAACTATGCTAAATATTTGCTCAATTTTATCATTTTCCCTTATGGACCTAAGCAGAACAGTTTCATGAAATGACAATAAAGTATTTTTCCATGATATTTTACTTAAAATATATTCAAGATGACAAGGATTGTGCAGTTGAAATCTCACTGACAATTACTAGCATACTTCTTATGAAAAGGTAATATACTTTAAGTATACTAAAAGTACCTTTAAAATGGCTAGAACCTCATGGGAAAACATTGAAGAGTGTATTCAGAAAACTCTATTTACTCTATATTATGTTGCTTTTCTTTTTCTTATTTTTTATTGATAGAGACAATGATATAATTATTGAATTATTCTAAATATCTCATCTATGTTTCATAGCTCCTTTTTATTCTCTAAAAGCATCAAATTTGCTAAATTCTTTATCATCATAAAATTAGTTTTATGCAATCATTATGCAATAAAATGGGAATTCAATTGCAATTTACATTCTATTTGAATATTTCATTCATCTCCAAAACTGTATTTTTTATTCTTATTTGAGGGGGAGGGCATAGTATGTTTTTTCAGGCTGAATATTTTCAAGACAGAAATTTTATATTTCAGCAGTACTTCATCCAGGACCTGACATTTCACTGGTGCTTTTTAATAAATGTGGTTATGAAAGTTATGTTTTGTATTATCATTTGAATAGTCTGTCCATAAATGCTCATAACTAGATATTTATGGATCTATGCTTCTTGTTCCTCACTCTTCAAATTCTATTTAAATGAGATTTCAAAATATAGGCGTTGCTATTAGATTACAGTTATAGATTATTGTTTCCCATGAATAAAGATTAAGAACTTAGATACTGTTGTTTACTTTTCAGTGGAGAACAGAATTATTCTTTGGGGACACTACAACATATGCCCTAGGCAATATTTCAAGCCATTTTGCTAAATATATTCAAATTTCTTTGATCTATAGAAAGCTTTAGTAAAAATTATAGTTAACTTGCACACAATCACTGAAATCACCTTAACTATCTTATTCTTTCTGATCATCTTTATTATCTTTCATGTTACTAAAAAATGATAAACATGAGCCTTTAGCCAATGATTTCAGATTTGGGCCCATAAACATCGCTTGCCATGAAAACCCAATCAAGGGACTAATGTTGCTTTCATATAAACTATCTGCTTTCCACTGGACTTATATCTAATTTTGCTTGAAGCCTTCGGCATGTGCTCCAGGTTCATTTTCATGGATTCATTAAGTTGTCAAATGTTAAGGGAAATGACTGGACAAATCGTCTTTAGAAGATGAGTTTAAGTGTTCCCTTCGGCAGCACATATACTAAAAAAAAAGAAGTTGAGTTTAAAAAATACATTTGCTTTTCTAACTTCACATAGTTAATATAAAGAAGAGGTTTGCATAGATTATGGACCACTATAGTAGTATATGTGTTTGTGAAAACTATTCTTCAACTGCTTTTTTGTCTGTGTGATATACATTTAAAAAAGCATACCATATTCTTCCATATTTCTAATTTCAGAAATTTGGAAATACAGTATTTGCATAATTGCTGTACCTACACAAGAGTAAATATATAATATTTTCTTTGGAATAAATTGGAGCCTCAATTACTCTGACACCTTTTTTCAGAATTTCAGACTTGTAGAGATCACATAATTATAAAATTATTTATTTGTGCCACTTTTATCGAGCACCTCCATATACAAAGTACTGTACTTATCATGGGCAGCATTAAAATGAAAATGAAGCTTCAGTTAACTAATCTCAAAGAGCACTGTAGGTGAGCCCACTGGCGTAGTGGCTAATGGGTTAAAATCACTCTAATGGCAATCATTTTATTATAAGTATAATGTTTGTTTGTGCTCATGAACTCAGCTTTAGATGCATTAATTTTATTTGTTTACAATTTTAGATCTTTTCTATTAAAATACTAGTGGAAACTTAATCTCAGTTAGGACCAGGGCTCCTCACTTCTTTTCCATGTAATTTCATCTATATTCTGGAAGCATTTAGGACCTAAATCCTAAATTTTAGGCCATTGCAGAGGACTGCTGGGGACTGGGAATAGGAAAGTTCTTATACCTCTTTCATGTATTTCTGCCTGAAAAAATTTGTAATATATATCTTTAAAAAACTATTTCAGCCAACAAAAATTGATCACATTTGGAAACTACTCATGATCATATCATCAGTTTTCTGCTTTTGCTGATGTGGGCATGGGAACTTCTCACCTGTGAGCACATACTACTAAGTGTGTAGATGATACCAATTGTCATTTAGTTTTATTAGGCTTATTAGACTCAAAAATACCATATTTATTATACTGGATATTTACATATAGAAGTAGTAGTAGTAGAATTAAAAGTAGTGAAAAATAAGCTAAAATTATTGAGTCCCATCCATTCTGTGCTTGGTATACATTATCCCTGTTAATGTGTCAGGATTTCTGTCACCTCAAAACTGAGGCATGAAAGAGTGTTGAAAACAGTTTCCTGAACAGGAGGGATTTCCCATTATGCCAGACTAGCCCCTACTCACCCCTCATGTTTCATATGCAAGTCAGCTTTACACACCTGCGACAAAATACTAAAGATAAACAATTTATAAAGAAGACAGATTTATTTTGGTACACGGTTTCAGAAGTTTCAGTCCATGGTCATTTGGCTTGGTTACTTTGAGCCTGTGAGGAGGCAGAACTTCATAGCAGTGGGAACAAATGGCAAGACTGTTCATCTCACAATGGCCAGGAAGGAAAAGACAGGGGAGAAGGGGCCAGGAGTCCAATATCCCCTTCACGGGCATATCCAATGTGATCTCACTTCCCTATAAAAGTTCCACTTCATAGTAGTGCCATAGCTTGGGAACAAGCTTTTAGCTTCTAGAATATAGAGGACATTTATGATATAAACTATGACAATTGTTTAATAGCCCTTCACTGATCCCTTCAAGACTAGAATAAGTCATCTTCCCTTGTGCTGTACCTGTACCTTGTAACAATCACTATCAGAACATATCTCATTATATCAAAATTTTGGTACCTCAGCTAGGCAGGAAATTTTTTGTAGTGATCTATTTTTTGCTCATCTTTTTTTTTTTTCACCAAGCACTTGGCACACAGCCTAGAATAAAGGATTGAGTAGCAGCATAGATATATTTTCTGCTTCCAAGGACAGATATACATTTTTCAATTACAGGCTAAGTTTTTAGCTAAGGGTTATGATCCTTTTAGTTGTCATCAGTGTTTCATGGTGTCAGTGAGTAAGTCGAATGTTGGTACCCTATCATCACTTGGAGGGTCCAGTTCAAATGATCCTAGCTGTGACCTGGTCCTATAAGAAAAACAGACTCCCAAACTAAAGGGAATGCTCTCTATATGAAGTATGATTTAACTCTATAGTGAAGTTTTAAGATTATTACAATAAAAGACACTTTGTCATCATTCCCCTTCAAAGCCTCCGTCCCTTTGTACACGTTTATCCCAATATCATTTGCCACTTTCTGAAGCAGTTCTGGAAGTCTTCTTTTATGAATTGTGGTATGATATGGTGAATGCTGCTGCTGAATTCCAAGGCAGGATTATAAAAATATTGCAATGTGTCCTCATCTACCTTATTCACTGCATTTGGTACCATGTGACTTCTGGATCTTCTCCAAAGTCAACATAACCATGGAAAGTAAGTGCTTTGAAATGATTCAGGACACTGAGGCAGGCGTGACTGTGCAATACTCACAAAAGAGAACTTCCAGAACTGCTTCAGAAAGTGGCTAGAAGGATGAGATAAGTGTGTTCCAAGCAAGGTGGAGTAATTTGAGAGGGATTAATGCAATGTGTCTTTTACTGTAATACAATTTTTTAAAAAAGGTAAACATTCCACATCTTTTCAATCGCGTCTTGTATTACAAGAAGGAGGACTTGGAAGTTTTGCAGGAACACAAGTGATATCCCAGGTGCTTCTTGCCAAAATGGAATTAGAAACCACCTATGACTACACAGCAATACCTTGTCCCTGACAGAGGGTTGAGCCATGGCAGCACTGATAATGCAGCTGCCCTAACCAAGCGGAGTAACAACAGTCACAAATTAAACTGTTCTGTGTGCACCCTTTCCTTCGGCCACATTAAAGTCCATACTCTTACGTGCGATAGCTCTGTTCAGACCCTCACATTCAGATTCTGTGCTGCTGCTGATATTAGTAGATGTTTTAAAAGGGACGATGATATCTATATGTCTTTATAACTGAATCATCCCAATTGAATCACCTGTCAGATAGCATCTGAGATATTTTAGATAAACTCACGACTAAGAAAGAGGCAGGCTTCTCTTAGCACAATGTGCTCAGGCTCTGAACATTCATCTCTGCCTTTACTTCTTCCTTTCTCTGCCCTTCTGCTGATACAGTTCTAAAGTACAGTTCTAAAGTAGTAGCACACATTTTAAAAAGTTATAAGCTTCAGGGCCGGTGAGATAGCTCAGTGGCATAAGTGCCTGCCTGGCAAGCGCAAGGTACTGAGTTCGACCTCCGGTACCCACACACACAAAAAAATGTTATAAGCTTTGAATATCTACCTGAAATTTCCCTTCACCTTTCTGCCTTGCCTGAAAATTGGCTTTCTCCAAAAGACACATTTCCTTATAATATTTTTAGGGTTACCACCCATTTATCCACACATCAGGAAGATGGCATCAAATACAATGCAGATTCCAGAAAAATTAATTTGTGTGTCTCTTTGTAAAAAAGGATAAAATGGTAACAAAGCTTTGTCAATAGGAAGGGAAAGATGGGTTTAAGAGAGGAGAGGGGATTGGGGAAATGAGAGAAATCAAGATATGTCATATCAGGTACAAATGCCCTATGATAAATGTGATCCTTATGTATATTTAAAATGTAACAATACATTTAATTATATAAAAATATTAATTGGAATCTCTGACTCCTCCCCCCAATTGTTGGTAACCTAGAATCTAGCATTCTAGGAAGAATGCTTTTTTTTTTAAAAAGGGCTTGAATTGACTACTCCACGTTGTTAGTGTCTTAAAATCACCCTATATTTTCTTATAAATCATTTTATGTCATTAAAATAATAAAGACAACTTCCAATAAAACTGAATACTGTATGTCTATAGTTGGTTCAGGATATCTTGTTAGCAATTGATAAATTACTACTTCCTGATTTAAAAATTTAGGTTTTCTCTATAGTATAGCTAATGGAAAGATGGCATACACACTCTGTTATTTAATTATTTAACACACATGAAAAGCTACATTGAGAAAACCAGAAGTTTGCCTTCACATATGAGCAATAACTTTTTAGTCACTTCTATTAATTTTTATGATGGACTTACTATAGTGTCAATCATCAAGCAACTGCCCTAAAATTTAGGATCTAAAGATAAAACACTGAAATTTTGATGAAGGGTATACAAGTTTAAAAGGATTAGAGAATGTCCTCAGTCTTCAGATTTATAATCCAGGCAGAAAATATTAAATGATTTAATCAGATTCTAATTATTATGTATGTAAACAAACATAAATGTATTACAGTGACATTTATTACTTCTTTTTGTTTTTTTTTTTACTTATTTGAAATGGGTTGTTTATTGTGATGCATATAGATTCTGATTCTTATCCTCCTTGGATATATAATTATGCATTCTTTCTCTTTCTCATCTCCCTCTTTCCCCTTCCTGTTTCTATTGCTTTCTCCCACATCTGCTTGCTTTCTTCTTCCCTTTCCTCTTACACTAGCTGTTAATAGATATAAAATTCCGCTATATATTTTCTCATTTTTATGAAATTATTTTGCAGCATACAATGGCATTCAGTATGTGTGTGTTTTTCTTACTATTTCTTCTTGCTAACGCTTTCAAGAGAAACATGCAGGGTATATTCTGTTTTAATCTCTTGGGTGTCCAAACTCATAAAAATTTTTAAGAAAAGAGAATTGTTTTACAGAATGACTTTGAGAAATTAAAACATCCTCAGTCATCTCAAAATAAATATGACAAATGATACTGTAGCCTCCATTTTCAGAGCCAGTATATTATTCTGATGATGTTTTGAAAAGATATTTTGATATCAAATTTTAAAGCTAAAAATGTTTTATATAGATTATTCCAAATAAACTAAATATCTCATTCCAGTACTATTTAATTTAGAGGTTTTTTAATTTGATTCACCTTTATATCCAGTGATGTCTCTTATAGTTCCTTCTGATTAAATAGAACTTTGAATCTTTTTTGATGGCTACTGTGCTACTACTTATTTATGAAGTAGTTCTCTGCCCTGCATTAGAATTCTGGGATCATTTGTTACAAGAAAAAAATTCCTTTTATTATTTGGAATGAATAAAACTCCTAAAAAATTTGTTCTTTGATTTAGGAGTAAGACAAAATGCGTGGATTCATATTTACTTCTCTTCTTAACTGTTATTTTCATTATGTCACTAGTCTTTTAAATTAGAAGATAGTATGGTCACACTGAAGAAATAAATTAAAAGTATTTTAAGAAAGTATGTTATTTTTAGGATGTGACATTTAAAATTAGACAGATAACAAAACCGGTCAAAATTTTTTTAAGTATACGAGGAAACACATACTAAAATGGGAAAGCTAAATCTTCACTGTAATAGTCTCATTTAAATCGAACTAAACTTAAACTTAAATCTAACTAAACTTTTGAGATGATTTTTACAGACCTAAATTTAGTCTTGAATATTTTTATTTAAGAATCTCACACATCCCTTTTAACAAATTATGTAGGCTTATAAGCAAGAATGCACATGACACAATTATTTATATGTCTATTTATATACATTACTTTCAGCTCTTTTTCTTAATCTCTCATTCCAAAACACACACACACCCTTGCAATAATTAAAAATGTTGGGATACTTATTTTCAACAACAGGAAAATAAATTTATGTACGTTCTAGTATGTTTAGGTTAAACATTGTTTACAACTGAGTTTAAAAATGTAGGGCCGGTGAGATGGCTCAGTGGCATAAGCCCCTGCCTGGCAAGCGCAAGGGCCCAAGTTCGACTCCTGAAACCCACATACGAAAAAAGAGCTGCTGATATCGCTCAGCGGCACGGGCACCTGCTGGCGTGCGAGGTCCTGAGGTCGACCCCCAGCACCCACAAAAAAAAAAATGTATATGCCACCACACAATTTTAAAAGTGCACATGTGAAGCCTTCAAAAAGGGTTCTGGTGAAAAATAATCATGAAAAAAGAGCACTTGAATGACAATATAAAAAGTTAAAACTGGAGAATTAATCTTTGTACATACAGTGGTTGATGCTAACACAATTGCAGCAACCGTATTTAAAGCTACATTTTATAAAACCTCACTGGCAAAAATCAATAGAAAGCTTTAGTGGATAGAATGTGTGTAATAGTAACAAGTAGAAAGGTTAGTGTAGAAGTTAATGGTTCTATCAGGAATAAAACAGAGTTAAAATGTGAAGGAAAGGTCTACCACAAGTGGTTCATTAACCTTTTAGAAACCCCGTGTATCCTTGCTCTAAAGATTACAACAAATCTGACTTATACTCTACCAGCATTTGCTAATGCCTCCTCAGTTCAGCCCTGGTTAAATTTCTTATGATAGAATTATTTTCATTTCAATTTCATGTTTCTGCTAAAGACTAAAACAGTAGGACTAGATTACAGAGGGCATCAGTAATCACACACCAAGGATTATTCTTCCTTGTTCTTGTTTTTATTTATTTTTCTTTTATGTCTTTTTGTAACTGCCTCAACTTCACACTGGCCAATAGTGGGAATATATAATGCAGGGTCCAATGAAAAAAATATTTTGTGGTCAAAGTCACATGCATGTCTGTACCTATCTCAGAATCTGTTAATTTTCAAATTATAGTACTTCTAGTATTGACTGAATATTGGAAAGGGCTAACATTTATCAGGCCTTCTTTTCAGAATGTAATTTTTTGTTTAGAAAAATACAGTAATCTTATCCTCTTTTGTATAAAAATATATTTACAGGCCTCTGAGTCAACTGGCAAAACCATTTTGGAGAAGATGATGATTTGACTTGCACTGTGATAATTCAATGGTACAATTGTAGGAACAAAGGCCACAGTGTGAAACTCTTGAGAATTAACAATAACTTAATGTCCTTGGATGAGAGGTAGTCACAGTGCTGTCCCTCTATCTTCTGGAAGCTCTGTTGAATTGTTTTCAGCCTTAAAAAGGGAATGAAAGAAAAACTCACTCTTACTTTCCTCCTCAGAATATCCATCTTGCTTCCTTCCTCTTCCTGTCCCTTCTCTTTTAAATCTTTTTTGCTTTCCTTTCAGCGAATTTTAGGGTAGAAGTTTAAATGAGCAGCTGCCACAGCAGGCAGTGCAAGCGTGCTGGCCAGCCAGCCAACAGGGGAGACTGTGGTGCAGGATGGCTGACTCCCCTCGGAGACAGAACCAAGCTCTGTGACACATTCAGAGTCCACCGGCTTCAGACCTTACATCCCTTCCAAATTTTCAAGTTGGTGATCTATCCTGCTGGGCTGATTCCTTCAAATTTCCATATAGTCCAAAAACGAAGTTATTTTTACTTCTGTCTCTCTGTCTCTCTGTCTCTCTGTCTCTGCCTTTGTCTCTCTGTCTCTGTCTCTAAAGAGGGGCAAATTCAGTTCATAATTACAGGAAGAGTCATTTTTGGATTCTATCCCCTATGTGAAATCTGTTATAACTACGTCCTGCCAAAATCCTTCTGAACTGTAATGTGCCAGTTTTGTAATGGGTTTAGTTCCCTGGTCTTTTCCTCTAAGTCCAAATTCACTGCCATTTTAAAACATCTTGTCCTTGAAAACTCTTTTAATTTATCCTCACTATTTTCTTCTTTTTTTTTTTTTTAAGATGATGTGGCATGCATGTTTTAAGCCATCCCATCTGTGATAGCTGAAGACAAAAACGTTAGCCTGAGTTTGGCACGACTTAGGCGTGCATCCTGTAATCTCATTTGTGCCTGTCCTAAAACGGCTCGTATTAACCAGAATTCTTATCTCATAGCCACAGCCGAGGGCAGCACTGTGGTTCTTTGAGTACAATCAATGCATTGGCAAAAACGATGTCCAGATCTTTGTTAGAGCAGACATCATCTTTGGAAGTGACTCTGATGCTGAAAATTGCTGAGCCCCTTAATCTGTGTCATTTCTCTTGCTTGAATGATGGTCTGAAAGGTGCAACTTTAGAGGACAATGCCTGGCTCTTTGCAATGTTGATTTTCATCTGTGCTATGATGTGAAGCGCACTCAGACTATCTACTTGGTCAGTGATAATAAGGCTGTCTACAGAGAGCACCATATTTACCATGCAGTGGGCCTCCCACTTGCCAGAAAGCTTTGTCATAAACACAGGACAGACTTCATGAAGCTGGAGTTTAAGCAGAACTTTGACTTGGCTGGAGTGGTTTCTATTTTTTATATCTGTGTTGTGCTTCTTTACATGTCTTTAAAATCAAAATTTCATTGAACTGAGAATTAAGAATTGAGACTACAATTTTCTTTGTTTTGAAAGTTCATTTATAAGATAAGCTTTTATATTATTATGCTCTATATTAAGTAATACAGAAATAGCTTATAATTAAGTAATATCTATTTATTATAATGATTACATCACAGGATTTGCCATTCTAGAATGCCACCAAATTTCATCTCCTTGGATTAGATGATTTTATGAATTGTTGGTAACTTGGAAAGGTGTTTATCACACAGGAAGAATGACCATATAGAAGATAACTAAACATAGCATTTAACCAATATGATCAAGATCTTACATTTGTTTTTCAAATATGAACTTGTTTCTATCTGTAGTACATAAAATCCAGGCGATAATTCACTATCATCAAAGATATCATCTCAAAATCTAAAACTTAAATCTACTTAAAATTCTAACCTATTTTTTTTTTGTGGGTACCAGTGGTCGACTGCAGGACCTCACGCGCCAGCAGGCATCAGTGCCGCTGAGCGATGTCACCGGCCCTTTTCTCGTATGTGGGTTCCAGGAGTTGAACTCAGGCCCTGGTGCTTGCCAGGCAGGCGCTTACACCGCTGAGCCATCTTATCGGCCCCTAAAATTCTAATCTATAAAGCTAATGAATGACAAAATTTTTAAGATTGGAAGTATATATATATATTACATTGGTATTTTCTAGAACAGTTCAACTTAGAAACAAGTGTTTAAGGAAATGAAACTATGGTATCAACAGCCAAGTGATTTTCTTTGCACTTTCTGTAACAGGAAACCAATTTCAATTTTTGAAGTTTGAAAATTTACCTATGGTGACAGTCTTAGCTAGATAAATTTCTTACTTCATGGGCAGAATAAAAATAATTCTCCTACCTCAGTTCATGATCTCATTCCAAAGTCTAAGAAATTGCACCCTACGGTATCCTGAAGTCCCTACTTACAAGCACCGTTGCTCATTACCATGCAATGAAAAGGAAGCAGAATTTGAGCAACAGCTGAGAGACTCATGCTCTCAAGGAGACTCGCAATCTGTGTGATCTCAGATTGTTCAAATTAACAGTAGGACAGAAGATCACAATTAATAGACTTACCAATGAAAAAGGAATTATAAAGGTCTAAAACAGAATTTCCAGATGCTCAGAGCGAGAACTGCTGCAAAAGCGCTATTTCTTTCCAGTTAATTTGATTGGATGGCAAATAAGAAACTTTACACACAAAGTGAAATGAGAACTGTAAAGAAATTAGTTTTCTTTTTTCAAATTTGGTCAGAAAAAACCAGACTGAATATTCCAGTTTTGAAAAGTATGTGTTGCTTATTGTATTCATTCCATTCGTTTGAAAATTCCCTATTCTGACATTGTTTTATTTTTCTATGATTTACAAATATGTGGGAGATATGCCGTTGATCTCCAACCCTAACATGCGTAGTCATTTTTATTCTTATTCAGAGCAAGCAACAATCCAGTCACAAATCTATTCATCAGCCTTCACGTTTTCCAGGTCTGCACACAGTCCCAAATCCACTACCCCCCAGCTGTTTCTCACTGGGCAATGTGCTTTATCACCTGGTATTTCAGGTACCTGACTTATAACACAAAGATAATAGAATATTTTTCAAGAATGGTTCTTCAGATTCAAGTTGATGCTATTTTGCTCCCTGTTCGCTTCTTTCTGTTCTCTCTTTCCTATTCCCACATCCCTATCCCATTATAAATATTCATCCATTTACCTATTCATCAATCTTTCTTTTTCTCTTCCTATCGTCCATCTATCTACCTGTTTGCCTAATACTACCACTTGGAATTAGAAGTAGATTATCTACATATAAAATAAAAAATAGAAAATAATACAATACATAATATGGAATGAGACACAGGGGCAGATAAACTATTAAAATGTAAGCATAGCAAATAAAAATCAATTGCAAACATACATAGACACAAATAATGAATGTGACACTTAAATTACTATGCTTTCTAATTGCTTCTTTTAAAAATTTAGAATATAGTTTTACCAAGTTCCATATCTTTGTGAGAAATCCTGAATTTGTTTTCAGCCTCAAATCTAATTGATAGAGATGGAACCATAAGGGAGACCTATAGCAGTGTCAAGCATGCAGAACGGTGTATAGCATTTTGCCAAGTGGACATTGCATTTTGCCAGTGTGGAAATAAGCTTAACTGTGGAATTTATTTTTGTGATGCCAGAATAAGGAAACATAAATGTAGACTAAATATTGTAATCCTTTAATAATTCTAAAATAATCTCTATGAATTATAATAATGATACATAATAGTATAGTCCTGATAATACATCGATTCCAGTCAGTAAAAAATAAAAAATAAAAAACTAACTTTAACTTGGCTATAAATGACATCTTTTATTCTTTTGTACTGGGATTGAACCTAAGGCCTCATGCTCTACCTCTGAGCTACATTACAAGGCAGTAGTTTGTTGGTTTATTGAATCAGGGTTTTGTTAAATAGTCCAGACTGACCTCAAAATTGGACACCCCCTGCCTCAACTTCGCATGTCTCCAGCATTACAGATTTTCACCACTTTTAAATATCCATTTTTAACATTCTCAAATATAAATTAGCTAGATGACTGACTGACTTTTAATTTATAGGAAACAAATAATAGTATTTAATGCATATTACAAGGGAAAACAAAGAGGATTAAAGAGGATTTAGGCACATTCGACTATATCTTGGACATTTCTCATGTTTGAACATATTGCCCAATGATTTTTTTTTTTTTTGTGAGTACCGGGGGGTCGACCTCAGGACCTCGCGCGCCAGCAGGCGCCCGTGCCGCTGAGCGATATCACCGGCCCCTTTTTCGTATGCGGGTTCCGGGAGTCGAACTCGGCCCCTTGCGCTTGCCTGGCAGGCGCTTAAGCCGCTGAGCCATCTCACCGGCCCATTGCCCAATGATTTTATCTTGTGACTAAAAGTATTTAAAACCCTAAACTAAAAAAATTAGTTCATTATTTATGTATCAAGATAAAGTAATTAGCTCATACCTCAGAGTCAACAGGATTAATCCTTAGATTTTCTTTCAGAATGATAAGGGCCAAATACTTTTTTGTCTGCTAGTTCTGGAGGTGGCATGATATTTTATATAAAGAATTTTATTGTACTTGAGGGTTTCCTACAAATGTTTAAGTACACTATTCCTAAAAACCTTTACCTGAACACATTTATTAGTTCTGCTTCTTAATGAACACATGAAATATACTGTATTATGAAACAGCTATTAAGTGAACCTGCATTTTAAAGAATGGACATCACTACTTTCTGTGCCAATACCCTTTGGAAAAAAAAGTATTTTTATTCTTTCAGTAAAATACCATTAGATAGAAAATTTGACCATATATATCAATTTAAGTCGGGACAAAATTTCAAGCAATAAACACTTTCAGCATTTACCTGAGAGATCATGGAATAAAATATTTGAAATCTTGGGAGAATTGCAAGCCCATATTCATGATTCAGGCTCCACATTTCTGGCTCAGACAACCAAGATGAATAAGAATTCAACTCTCCAGGTTAAAACATTTTCCTTTATTCATCTTTTATGGCCATTTATCTCTATATACCTACTTTGCTGGGCTTTTATGAAGACGAGTGGAATAGTTTGCTCTAAAGTGCTTAAGCTCTTTGGAGGAAAATTATGCTATACGAGCAAATTATTATTATCTTTATTACTGTAACAAATACAGGGGATAATTATTTTTGAGACAAAAAGAACAAGTTAAAGTGTGATTCTGCCTCAAAAATGATGTGGTGGGTGGTAAATTGTTTTCAGTTCTATAAAGAGAAATACAATATTTTTCACTTTGCACTGCTTATAATATTTATCCTCTAATGGCCTTGCTTCTTGCAACGCTTTTAAAATTTCTGTCTCTCCCACATAAATTTACTAGATTTTGTTCTTTGCAACACCTGTGTAGGATTAGCAAAATTATTTCTAAAAAGTTAATTTCTGGCCAAAATAGACTCTAAAGAGCCCATGAATTCATACATAAGAATTCACTGTGTTGTGTATGTTTCTTTTCCACTATGTGTAATTTTAATGTAAATTTGAAATTTTTCATGGCAGTTTTTCTTTGCAGCTTTTCTGTAACTATTTCTCATTTATCCTAATGTAGCACTTGGGTGGAGACTACCTTGTGAGCTTTATAGAGAGACCATCTTCTCTTTTTGTGCTTTGTTCCTGAGCTTTGTTTTTTTACAATTCTAGTTTTTGAAATTTGCACACATTGTATATGTTGTATGGAGCTCTCCTTGGGTCTTATTCAATGGTACCGATGTAAAAGCAGGGGAAAAACTTCACTTTGTAGGTTTGGTGTTCTTAGAAACATGCAAAGTAGATTTTGTAAAGGATTGTAGGTGAAAACAAAGGAGGGGTTACCACTTTTTATATAGACAGTAAGTCTAGAAGTCTGTGCTTAGTTCATTTCCCATTTTTTATTCTACTATATCTATCTATCTATCTATCTATCTATCTATCTATCTGTCTATCTATCTATCATCTATCATTTCTTTCTCTTTTCTGATTCTTCTGCCTTTCAACTCTGGTCAGACATTCATCTATGCATGCATATTCTTCCCCCAGTCTTACTCGGATATATTCTATTAAACCACAGACTGAGTTCTTTTTCCTTGTAGTCATATTCTTCCTCCCTTCTCTGTAGCTAGCAGGGTTTGGTGCTAAGAAAGGATAAAGATAAAGGGGATGTATAACGATAAAGGGGATGTATAAAGGACTGAGGCATCTTAAAATACTGTTTCTGCTTTTCACCTTAACCATTCTGGGACATATGGCAATAATGCAATTATTACACATTATATTTTTTATTTCACAGCTATATCTCTCTCAAATTTATAAACAAATTTGGACCTGCCTATTACTCATACTTCACCATCTTTTGGTGACTATAGTATAAGAGAGTTCACAGTAAAATCACATTCTTGTTATTTCCTTCAACTCTGTTCGATTTTAGTATTTTTGAAGAAAAAAAAATGTGGCTGCTCTTGGAAATATGCTTTATCAAGTCCCTCTCATCCTGAAAATGATTCATGACTGAATTTCAAAATTTTCTGAGCACGTAACTTAAAAAGGTAGGCATAAGTCAACTGCTTATTGAATGTTTCAGGACAGCTGTCAGAAGACTAAGAATCCCAAGGTTGTAACAGCCTGTGTGATTCCGACATAGTCAGCTGGACTTTGTGCTAATTTCTGCAGGTGGGTTTAATGAAGAGATAATATGTAATAGTGCCTGATAGAAAGCATTTGTTTTAAACTTTATGTATTTTATTTACTTTTTTAAAGTAATATGTGTGTACCATAAAGTATGAAAATAAGTTATACTTATTTATTATAAATAATTTTATGTAATAATTCTTTTTGTGTGCCATGCATTGCTTTCAGTTTTTGACATAAGCTGTTGAGTATCTCAGATGACGATCACTTAACCGAGTGAGGCTTACATCTTTGTATAGAGGGACAGTCAGCATTAAATTGCTACACAGGTAAGTTACTGAGAAAATGAAGAGTTGGATTTTCTAAAGAAGGAGAAGGAGAAGGTGAAGGAGGAGAAGGAGAAGGAGAGGGAGAGGGAGAGCAAGAGGGAGAAAGAGAAGGAGGAGAGGGAGAAAGAGAGGGAGAGGGAGGAGGAGAAGGAGAAGAAGAAGGAGAAAAAGGAGAAGAAAAGAAGAGGAAGAGTATGAGGTTTAGAATGTGCTACAAGCAATAGGGCATGCTAAAATATTAAACAGCAGATTTAGTTACCAACCTTCATGAGAAAACAATATAGAGTAAAAGAGGCAAAGAAAAAATTAGGTCAGAGACCCTCTGGTACAGAATGTGTTTGCCAAATTTTATGAACATGGACTAATAGAGGTAGAGTATAATGAGTATATGAGGTAGGGGTTGTCTTAAAAAGTCAGAGATAATTGGGGCAATAAACTCACTGCTTTTTTACTCTAAAAAATTGAGTGGCCATTGTGAAGTGATCAGCAGAGAAGTGACATAGTTGATAAATTGAAATTTGTATTTTATTTGAATGGAGTCAAAACATAAAACTATCTTATACAAAAATGATGCCATTGTTACTTTCTTTACCTAGTAAAGTTTTTCCCCACTAATTCTCTGTAAATCAAGGCATTTTCCCAATTGAATCAATTAGAATTCACCTGAGGATGTGACCTTTAAAGGAACCTTATAGTCAACCTTTTATAAAGTAAAAGCTCCTTTACTTCCCCACAAATAATCATATTGCAGTTTGTACTCAGACCATGTACAGCAGCACTGTTAATAAAATGAAATTTAGAACAAAAGAAAACCTAGATAACCAAAGATAGAAAAGTATTATCCTGGATATATTGATTGCATTTTTGTAACCTGAGTCTTGAGGATGTGTAAGTTTAAAAAGCTCTTAGGTTATTTTGCAATTGCAATTGAATGGATCTGTAGTCTCCAATATTTTTTCTTCTATATGCACATGTGAGTATGGCAGGGAAAGTTAGGAGGAGATTGCTGTCCCGACTTCCCATCATCCGTATCTAATTATTATTTGTTCAGTGGCTGTGTCTGTTTTCATCCCAGAAAATCAACAAGATAAAAATGATCTGGCATTTCTTGTCAGCAGGAGTAAAATTAGGATACCAGAGTACCAGTGGAATGCACCCTCCACTCCAAGCAGCAGAATGGATAAATCACCAAGCAGAATACAGTTTTAAAAAGTTATTTTTCTACTACAGTGTCAGTGTGTGATCTTTCTTGAGTATATCTGTTACAGTGATCATGGATATTATCCAACTGGTTCATGTTCTTTTTTTTTTTTTTTTTTTCTTTTTTTAATTCAGGTACTGGGAGTTGAACTCAGGACCTCACACTTGCCAGGCAGGCGCTTATGCTGCTGAGCTATATCACCGGCCCATGGTTCATGTTCTTTAATAGTGTTGCTAATCCCAATTTTGTGATTTCAGTGTTTTACATTAGTCTCTGTGTTTGTAGGTTGCTACCTTGATTTTAAATTAATATCTGAACAACAATAGGAGGTAATATGTCATATCTACCACGACCACACAGTAGATATATGCAGAGATAAAGACTTTTTTGGAAAAAAAGGAGGTAAAATTGACACAGATATATAGACAGAGTTCATATTTTTTCATCATTAGCCAAGGTCATGCCTTTTAAATCATTCTATATATTAATCTTGTAATACTCTTTCAGTGGCTCATTCCAATTATTTGGATATTTCTTACAGTTCTTATTTTTTTGGTTTTCTAAAGTATAGAAATCTTAAAACTTATTACATTTTGAAGTTCTTTATTTACCAAGTGGAAATCTGACAGGACAAACTTAAAGAAGTGTGTAAACTATTTTGGCTAATATTATCTCCTCTACGTATTGCAGGTGTTAACACTTTTGTGATATCTTGTTGAAACCAAAGAGAAAAACACACAAGTTTTTATTTTAATCCTAAAAAATCCTACAGAGAATGCACTTATGTTTAAAATAATTTATATTATGTTAAGGATATTAGCCATATGTTTCTTATTAAAAGACCAGGAGATGAGTTTAGCATATATTTACAATAAATGTACAAACCCAAATATATAAGCTGTTTGACAAAATTATGCATATGTCAAAAATATACATGACCTCCAAAAAGGGGCTAGTATATATATTATAAAAATGAGATTTTACATATTTTTATTTACATGAATATTTTCTATCAACATATATTCACCTTGTCATGATCACTTTTTAAAATCTCTATCTTACAAGCTTTAAAGATCTCTTAAAACTATAGATACTGTATTTGAATTTGCTTTGTCTCATGATTGTTTGCCACTAACATGCCACTTTTTTTCTATCTTGCTGACAAGTGGTCAATCATCATTAATAAAATGACAAGTCTCTTATCCAAGCTGTAAACACAGTAGGTTTTAAAAACAAAGTTCAACAGATTAAACCTCCTCTGTGATTTCCTACGGAGTATACACATCAATAGAGTTGACACTGTTGCATTCTTCTGTTAAGGCCTACTGAACTATCCACTACATATTATACACTTAAACTGACAATATTCTTTTAAGAACTAGAGGTGAAGCCAAGCAAGAAAGTCGTTAGAATGTTTGCCTTCCTTTGGGGAATTCAGATCATCTATAAAAAGAAAAATAGGCAAGAGACAAAAAATAAATTTCAAATTGCTCTTGAATCATACATATATGTAACCATGTTAAAGGCAATGTCATTTATTTAGAGATAGCAATAAAAGGAATTATATATTTTAAAAAAACTCAGCAACTTAATGTAGCCCAGTGACTTGGTTGGGTCCTTCGTTAATAAAATGTTAAAAGATAATGGCCCAAATCACACAAGTCAGTGTAAGAGTTTATGTATTTAAAGTAGATTGAAATGCATAATGTTATTTGAGCCATTTGGGAGAAAATACAGTTTGTAAAGCAAATTAATTTTCTATCAAAAATATAAATGCAATAATTAGAAATATTGTGTTCTAGAGGTAGAATATTGTTATGACTTGTGTTTCCATGTCTCCCCAAAGCCTCATGCAATCATAGGTGGGGCTATTCAGAGATGGCTTGATCCAGAGAGTGTGAATGATTCATAGTGCAATGCTGGGATTAAGGGTGTGTGATTACTAAATCAGTATACTGATTATTTTGGCATTGTCCTAATCCTGGTAGCCTAGATAGAATAAAAAAGGGGCAGAAAAAAGCTGCTAAGGTCCCTTGCTTGCTTTGCTACTTTCTGCCCACCATGGACTGTTTCTCCTCTGTGATGTCTGTCTGCCATGCCACTGTGCCTTGGAGCCAACTGACTAGGGACTGAAATCTCTACAAACTGTGAGGCAAAATAAACCTTTCTTCCTTTAACTGTGGATGCTGGGTATTTTGTCTCAGCAAGGAGAAAAGTAAACAAGACAAAGATGTTTTAAGATACAGAAAGAATTGAAGACAGAACAATAACGTATACAGGGAATACATATGAGTATTTTTTAGTTTCTCTATTTGTGTATGTTTGTGATACACAATAATTACATTCATCTTGGAGAACTGGCACATTTACATATCACCTGTTAATCATTTTTATTTCCCCTTCCTTTCTCCTCTCTCCACTCTCCCCATTCCTCTTGCATAGTAACAAGTAAGAAAAGCACCCAATTTCCTTTATTCTCAGATTTCTGAATAAAAGTATGTTAGTATTATAAAAACATGTGATAAGACCATGATGTATATTTTTACCCAACTGAATTATGAAGAGTTAATTTGTGTGTGCAATCTGTGGACTTCCTTTTTGCTTGTGATGGAGAAATTCTAAAATACATAAGGTATCACCAAATTTATAATTCATGTTTATAGCAACAGTTTTGGCTACAAAAAAGTAGTTGAAATAATTATGAAATTAGTTTACCTATTTTTAAAAGGTGGGGAAAATGGAGCCTCTTCTGCCTTTACCTGAATGTCTGTGTGAAATTTGATATGAATGGTGGTAATATCTAGACAAAAAGTCTCTAACCAAAGGGACTACTTTGAACAAGATCAGTTATAAAATTTAATAAATGCTTCAGACATTTGCAACTCTGAACAAATAGAATCTATTCCTACTTCTTGTATTAAACTGCAGATTTTATGTCATAAGATGCTATGCCCAATGATTTGGAAATGTCCATATTAATCTTGTGATGGAAATGAAGACAATCAACAAAGACATCCTGCTTATTGTAAAGAATAAATAAAGAAAAACACTTTATGCCTTATTGACAAGAAGTTATATATTATCATAAAGTAATAGCATGTGGGATAGAGACCTGAAATTTGAGTTTTATGATTATGAAACAAAAACCTAAATTTTCACAAGAGCAAAGATTATGTTTAAAGATATCGTGACATTAAACTTTATACTAACTCAATGATAATGTAACAAAAAATTTAACATAAAACTCCTTTGATGTAAGGCTTAAAAAGTTTCTCGACTATATAATGCTTTTTTTGCAGTGGTATGCTTATTATGAATATAATTCATTGATTTTGTATGTGCAACAGTATGTAGCAACTTTTCTTCCATTTCAATATAACACTATCAGAAAAGAAATGAAGTAAGTTTGATCTAGCTGACTTGGAGCCATGGAGTAAAAAAAGAAATCTATTCAAACTAGGATTAAAAAATGAGAAAGAAAAATGATGAGAGATAAAGGTCACACACTATTTTTGCTTTTGAAAAATAATAGAAGTAATATGCAACGCTTATAAAATGTGTATAAAATGTTGATTAAAATCACTGTACTTCCTTAAGTTAGTTATTGTTAAAGCCTAGGTATAAATGCTCTAAATCAGTGACTCCTGACTCTTTAACATGGAGGGTAAATGTATGTAAAATTTGGCCAGACAACCTGATCGCCCTTGCTGCTGGTCCATGGTGTTTCTTTCAGAAGACTTTATTTCCACGGTCTATACATTTGTAGCAAAACTTTAGGAACCTGTTGGGTAATGTCACTTGTTAAGTATTCTAAAACAAGAACAAACTAAGTTGAAAATTAGTAGAAGTAAGCAAACAATAGAGATTGGAGCAGAAATAAATAAAATAGAGACTAGAAAAACTATACAAAAGATCAGTGAAACAAAGACATTTCTTTGCAAAGAAAAAAAGTCGATAAGTCTTTAGCTGGAATAAATAAATCAGAAGATTCAAATACATAAAAAATAAAAGGAGACATAACAGATACCACAGAAATACAAAGTATAAGAGCCTTTTATAAATAATAATATGTCAACAAATCATATGACCTAGAAGAAATAGAGAAATTCCTGGACACATACCTTTTACCAAGACTGAGCAATGAAAAAATTGGGAAATCCAAATAGACCAGCAAAAGCAAATGCATTAAATCTGTAATAAAATATATCCCATCGATGAAAAACCCAGGACTATATAGATTCACTGGTGAATTATACTACCAAATATTATAGAATGTATACAATTCCCAAAATATTTCAAAAAGTTCCACAAAAACTCATCTAAAATCATTCAACTAAGTCAGAAACATGCTAGTAGCTAAACCAAAGGCAAGAGAGAGAGAGAGAGAGAGAGAGAACTATAGGTTAATATCCTTGGTGACCAAATATACAAAAAACCTTCAACAAAATACTAGCAAACTAATTCAATAGCCCATTAAAAAAATCATTCACCATGACCATGTAGATTCATCCCAATTATGCAAGGATGATTCAACATATGCAAATGAATGTATGTGCTACACTACATTAACGGAATGAAGGACAAAACCCACACGATCACTTCAACAGATGCAGAAAAAGCACTTTGCAAAGTTTACTGTCTCCTCCTGATAAAACTCGCAAGAAATCAAGAATAAAAAGGATGTACTCAAAGTCTCCTCTTAAAATCACACATTTAATCTGCCATACAAAGACAGCAGAAATAGATGAAAAAAGATTCAGCAATCCCCAAAGGGTATCATTCTGGAAGAAATGCATGTTTCTTCCATGAGGAACAAGGGAGGGAGACAAAGATATGAGAAGGGATTTAATATTAATTTAATCCAAAAGGGACAGCAATGGTCAACCAAATAAGCATGCAGGTTAAACACCATCATTATTTGCCCCTCTTTAACTCTCCACTTTTATCTTCTTAAAGCTATTTTTGCAACTAATTACTATCTAAACCTTCACAAGTTTAAAATCAAATTCTGGATTTCTACCACCACCTTTTTTTTTTCTTTGTTTTGACTATTCCAGTAAATAGTGCTTCCTTTTTATTAATCATGCAAATCAAAACACATGACATCTTCCTGTCTCTTCCTTAAACATCACATCCAATTCATCAAAAAATCATACAGGCTCCATTTTTAGAAAATATCCAGCATGAAACCATTTCTCACCTGTATGCCTGAACATATGTACACATGTATAGCATCATTCTTCCCCAGAGTAACACAATAGTTTCTTACCGTTTTTCTGACTTTTACTCTTGTTCTGATACTATTTTCAGAGGAATTCTTTTAAAATATAACCCAGATCCTATCTGTCATTGTTCAAATCCACCAATGGATTTTATTTTACTTGGTATAAAACCCAAAGTCCTAAAGAGTTTCTATGAGTCCACACATTGCAAGTTTTCTGATGTCATCTTCTACTCTCTGCATCTTCCATTCTCCCCATTCTCTTCCACTCAACCTTACTGGTGTTTTTAGTATTTGTGAATTATTTTAAAACAAGCTTCTTAAAGCCTTGCAATTGTTAGTGTGGGAAGTGTAACTTAGCAGCAAATGTAATGGCAGCAGCTGGGACAATCAGTTCCTTATGTCCCTTGTAGCAAGAGATCCAAACAGCACATTGTCATGGACACCACAGTGTCTAACTGCTGTACCCACAGGTCCTACCAGAAATATGACCAAATCAATGAGCACCTAAATAATAATATTCCCCTGCCAAGGGTGCCATACATGGATCTTTGATTATTTTTCCCTTCTATTTATATTTTAGATCAAATACTATTGTTCTACTCTATGATCATCTCCTCAGGATAACCTGGCTTATTATAGCTTTTCTTTTCCTAGGAATATTATATATATTGACTATATTAGCTACTATTAACTTGGCATCAAATTGAGCACTAATTATTTAATATACGAATTTATTTTTCTTCTGTGAAGAGTTCTCTGACAGACAATACACCTGAAATACTTCCCAATGTATTAAATATACATAATGGTATTGATATCCCCAGCAGTTGCTTCCAAAATGAGCGTTGAATCAAATATGGAATGGGTCCCTAGTCAATAAACTGTCTCAAGAAAATTTGTGAATGTGGTTACAAGTGAAGAATCAGGGGGTGAGCTACAAGCAGGGTTATTATTATAAGACAAACGACAATAATAACAAGAGCCAAGATGCAAAATTTCTGAGGGAAAAACACACCTATACTTCCCTAAATGTAATTTTTACTTACAATGATAAAGATTTATGCATAGTAACAAAACTCTTGAAAAATACCTCCTTCCTGAAATTTAACATATTTATTATTTAACGTATTTATTATTATATAAATATAACATATATATAATTATGTATATAATATATAATATATAATATATAATATAAATATATGTATATATATTATGTATACATACATTATATATATTATACATATATAATATATATAATACAAAATAATATATATTATATATAATACATATTTTATATATATTTATGGCAATGTATGAAATGGATAAAAATATTAATAGCATTTAATAATAGAAATTCATGATGCATAAACTGAATAGAGGGCCATTTTTATTTATTGTATGTTTTTCAACCTATAATTTAAAAATCATTAGAAAATTTTTTCATGTGTAGATATAGCTTTATGCATCCCTTGCAACTTTTAAAAGGATTGAAATGTTTTGACATTGAAAATGTCTTTAGATTGATTATGTAAAATAAATTAATCAAATAATGAACAAACCTTTCCCTTTTTATGAATTGGGTGAGACCAGTGTAATGAGTATAATGTTAGCAACAATACAAACATGAAATTCTATTACTTGACAAGTTGTCATACTGGATGAAAGAAGGGAGAAACAAAGTACGTTAATGCATTATTTGTTTTGAGCTAAAAGTCAATAAGCAGAGTAAGTTTTCCTTGGTAACAAAACTTAGAGTTCAATCGTTCATACAACATCCATAAATAATTTTTTAAAGATTTCTAAGAAAGATGCTGAATTCTTCCATGATAGTTACTTTTCAATTTTTATTAGTACATATTGGTATGTACATAATGATCATATTTCTCGTGAGGAGAGGATACTTTGGTTTTTTTTCTTTTAAAGGCTTGAAAGTTCATCAGTCGTGTTTCCATTCAGTAGACTGCTGATTAACCTCTACTGTTTCTGTTGAATGGAAATTTTTATGAAGAGAATTTATATAAATTAATTATTTATTGTGTGTCTATGTAATAGCTAGAGAGAAGTACTTATACTCTTAAAGATAAAATATGATACAAAATTACTAATAAAATCATATGCTTATAGTGAATTGTTGAACACTGTGGATTTATTCTTTCCTTCGGGAGACTCTTGCTTTCCACTGCATAGCTGCATTACACTTTGACTTCTGTAAAGGGAAAAATTGATAAAATCTAACACACAAACACTAATAACTATCAACTTGTATCTCTTCTTGAATCTTACTTTTCTTCAAATGTCATTGAGAGGATTGAGGAAACACACCAACTATTCATTGATTTGGAAGTTATTGAAAGCTTGTTAATCTGTTATTCTGATCTATAATAAGAAATCTCGGTCATTCTTTATCATTCTTTTCAACACTGTTCAAATAACCAGAATTATCCTTCTTTTGGAGAGCCTGAGTGACATGTATCAAAATATAAATGTTAAATGTCATCTTTAGCAACAGTATCTGTGTCCTGCCATCCTCGATATAAATTGATATCCACACACAAAGACACTTAATGTTGTCAGGCAGTCATAGTTTAATGCTAGCAGTGTACAGACAAAGTAAACCTGGTTAATTTTGTCCTTATAATAGGCAGATGGATCTCAGTGACGATAATTAAAGAATGAAATTCTTGCTTTTGTGGGTTCTTAAATTGTCATTTCTTATGAAATTCAGTGCAACACTGTGCAGGAAAAACATCACAAATTCACTATCAAACTTGTAAAATGAGCATTTACAAGCCCTGAAGTGTATCCAGACATCTGAGGAAACTTTTAAATTACATACTTCCTTTGCATAATAACTGAAAATCTGGCTGGAAAATTCACGTTTAGACTTCAGATTATGAAATTTACATACAAACCATTTCTACATGAAAGATCATTCAATCTAAACACTTTATTTGTTTTATATTAGAATAAATTAAAGTTAGTATGATCATTTTAAATCTTTAAAATCCCTAGCTGAAAATGTATAATTTTTATATATAGTTCTAAAAGATATAACTCATAAATGCATTTTTTTTGCTGAGTGTATTTAGGAGTCGTTTGTATAAGTTGGCAAAACAAGGATGACACCAATATATTTATACATTCATTTTATATAAAAATAATAACAATCAACCATAACCTATTATTCATTAAACTTTTTAATTATTTTGGAGTTTACTGTGTGACAGACTATTCTGAGCTACATATGGCTTCCACATTTTCATTTATACTAACAATAATTCTGAGAATTAAAGTTCTGACTTTATTTTACAGATGATAAAGCTGATGTACCGAACACAAACACAGCTGGTAAGTATAAATCTTCTATATATAAAATGCTGTCTGAATGCAGAGCTAGCAGCCAAAGACTACTAATGCCTGTACTCTTTATAAAGGTGTTGCTTGGTTAATTACTTTTTATTTTTCTAACAGAGAAAATAAATTACTCATTTTAGACTTCAAATTCTGTAAGTCTGTGTTCAATCAACAATCAATTGTATTGTTTAAAATAATCATCTCTTCCTAGTCTTACAGTCATTGTCTTATTTTTAAAGGTTTAATCATCTTTGGTCAGGATTTTGACAAAAGCTCCTGAGAATTCTCCTGTCTATTTTATTGCCTCTTTTCAAACTACTCTCTAAACAAACAGTGATCTCTCTAAAATATAAAATTATTATGCCATTGGTTGGCTTAGAATACCCACTCTCCTCAAGGTAAATGTCTATTTCCTTAGACTGCTGTACGAGACCTTATTTCACCTTGTCCCTGCCTGTATATTAAATCTTACTTCCTTGATTTCCTATATCCACTGTACACTTCAGCTATGCAGAGCAGTGAAAAATGCTCAATTTTAGAGCACGCTGTTTATCGCTGTCTCTGCACCTCTTTTTAGGACATTCATTCCTTTCTCCTGCTACCTAGCACCTACTCATCAGCCATAGGCCTATTGCATTTATAACATTGTTTTATAATTGTTTACTAGCTTATCCATCACTCTACCTGTATCGTGAGCTCCTCAGAATGGAATTGACCCTTCCTTTCTGAATCCCTAGTAACAACAGTCATAGTGACCATGTGGTAAGGTGTGTTGAGGGAAATTCTCTGAAACACCTAAATATTTCTTTCAGTGAGAAATCATATATATATATATATATATATATATAGTCAACCAGATTAAAGAAAATATACATCTAACATTGCTGACAGTTACAGGATATAACATTCCAAATTTTTGACTGGAATAAGTAGAGAAACCCAGCTCTATTCTTATTTACAAAATAATTACTTTTAATATTACAAAGATACGTTAAAAGTGAAAATATATAAGAAAAAATATGGAAATGCCTCAGACACTTTTCCCTGCACACATATTAACTGAAAGATATCACATAGCAAATTCTCTTTGTGAGAAATTCAGAAATGAATTACTAGTTTCCTACACTCTGGGAAAGTTATATCAGCTATGTTGGACATGAAAGTAAAATCAAGACACTAGTTTACCATAATTCCTAATTCAACACAGTGTCGTATGATCAAGAGGAAATATCCCAACTCTAGGTTTGTCCCTGGACTGACAAAGGGGAGGACCACAAATCCAAAACCTTTACTTTTCCAGAGGCATCCTAAAATAGTAGCTTCTTTTCCACTATCTCAAAGAACTGAAGAGACCTGGCATAGTCTAGGAGCCTAGGATTTAGGAGAACAAAGATGGAGGCTTGATCCAGCATGGAACTAGTAACCACAGCCCTTCCTACCAGCTCAGTGCATAATAAAATAAAAGAAAATTTCGAGAACCTTGCCTCTTTCTACAGAGGGATAATTGGATAGAGTATCCAAAGGCATGCTTGTCTGGGTATTGCTGGAGGAATTTGTTTTTCATCTTGCGTGGAGTTACGAGGAGACCTGACATATCACTAAAAAATGCAGTTCACCTGGACAAATGGTTTGAGACCTCCCCCACTGCTGCCACCCCCACCACCAGAACCACCAGACCAGACAAATTGATGACAGTCTTATCCTGTATGTGGCCACTCTGTGGAATCTGGAAGAGATGACTATTTTGTATTAGTGCAGACATAGTATCATGATGAATCAAAGATAATGAGGAAACAATAAATATATCTCCCCCAAATGAAGAACATACATTCTCCAAAATTCATAATATCAAAACACAGATATACAATTGAATTGACACAGAGTTCAAGTAACAATCTTAAATTTGCTCAACTAAACAATAAATGAACAAGGTGAAAATTACAACAAAGGGATTAAATATTTTTTAAATTATAAAATAGATATTGGGGCTGAGAAATTGACCAGGTCAACTGAATTCTTGACTAAAGGGGTTCAGCAATTGACCATGGCATGCAGAAAATAGAAGCAGCAAACATGAAGACAGGCTGTTGTAGATTGCCTAGTCCAAGAAAAGAGGGTGGGCAGAAAGAAAGACAAACCAGAAATAAATAGTAAGGGAAAAGAAGAAAATTGACAAATATATGAATATTAAACAAGACGTAGGAGCACATTGGTCAAATTGGGCAGCAAATTGGTTAAAATAAATAAAAACAAAAATTACAAAACAACTTGAGGAAACAGAAGTTCCCAAACTTATGGGATACAGCAAAAGCCATGACAAAAGAAAGTTTATATTAATAAATTTCTACATTTAAAAAGAAAACATCACCAAAAATTGTCTGTATATGAAGTGATACACATATTAATTAACTTCATTGCGACATCCCTCAATATATATACATGTTTCAAAATATCATACATTACATGATTAATGTGTATAACTTTTATAAGGTCAACTCTAAATATATAGATTAATTTAAAAACACAGTACAGGGCCGGTAATATAGCTCAGTGGCATAAGCGCCTGCCTGGCAAGCATGAGGTCTTGAGTTTGACTCCCGGTACCCACATATAAAAAAAAAAAAGAAAAGAGATGAAAAAAAAAAAAAAAAAAAACACAGTACAGCAAATTATCTAGCCTTATATTTCAATGAACTACAAAAAAAGAGCTCAAGCTAAACCCAAAGTTATTAGAAGGGAGGAATTATAAAGATTGGAATAAATAATATAGAAAATAGCAAATAATAGAAAACAGCAACAACTGTGAATCTAAGAAGCTTTTTTAATGGGTAACAGTATTGACTCACTTTTAACTAGACTAAGAGAAAAGAAAACTCAAAATCAGTAAAAAAAAAATTACAATAGATAGTGAAGAAATAAAAAAGATCATAAGAGACTACTACGAATGATCAATTGTACATCAACAGAATGGACAAATAATAATGAATAATAATGAAATAGACAACAGAACTGTGACTGTAAAGAGCTTGAGTCAGTAATCAAAAATGTCCCAACCAGGAAAATCCCATGCCCAGATGGCTTAACTGGTAAATTATAACAAACATATGAAGAAAAATTAATGCTAACACTTCTTGAACTCATCCCCAAAAATTTGAAGAAGAAAAACTTCAGAAAATGCATTTTATAAGAACATTATTTTGAAACTAAAGGAAAATGAAAATATTAAAAGAAATGAAAATGATAGGCCAATATTGCTGATAAACTTATGTGCAAAAATCCAGACCAAAAAAAAGGCCACCCAAAATTAACAGCATAGTAAATAGATCACAACATACTGTAAGATTCCATCTGTGTGCCATTCTGGAAAAGAACTATGGAGAAAGGAAAAAATCAGTGATTGCCAAGGGTTACCTTGGTTGGAGATTATGTGTCAGCGGGAGAGTAGGTGAAGCACAGAGAATTCCTAGGACAATGAAAATATTGTGTATGTCACTGTGAAGGTGGTTACATGTCGTAACACACTTGTTAAAATCTCTACCATGTCAATAATATCAGTAAACCTTACTGTAAGTAATAGCTTTAGGTGATTATAATGTGTCAATCTAGTTTCATCAGTTGCTATCAATGTACTGCTTGGAGTGTTTATAATTAGGGAGTTACATTTTTTTGTATCCTGACTTTTTTTTTTTTTTTTGTGGGTACCGGGGGTCGACCTCAGGACCTCGCGCGCCAACAGGCACCGGTGCCGCTGAGCGATATCACCGGCCCCTTTTTCATATGTAGGATCTGGGAGTCGAACTCGGGCCCTCGCGCTTGCAAGGCAGGCGCTTACGCCACTGAGCCATCTCACCGGCCCGTGTATCCTGACTTTTGAATGGAGACTAAAAGAAATTGGAAAAGTAAAAGAAATTGAATAAAAACCTTTATTAGTTTGCTTCACATTTTATTCTCTGTTTTCAATGTGCACTGCGTTGTTATTGAGTTAGGTGAAAATCTAATAGCTTGGATTAAATAAGGACAAAAGAATTGATCTTAATAAGTATTAAAGAATGAATTTTATTTTTGTCGTGATAGTTGTTAAAGTTAAGCATTTTTTAGAATTTCTCACATATTTTTCTCATATCAGTGAAAACAAACTTTTAAGAAAATATGAACAATTAATGAAAGACAATGATAATTTTGATGTTAAAATATGTAGTCCAGTTTTAAATGTTTTCAGGAAGACATTTTCTTCACATAGAATGAACAATGAATTGATTATTCTTCATATTATTATCATTACAAACTTTGTCTCTTTTAGATTTCATTGTCTCTGAATCTACTTTGCTATATATCATCATCTATGAATATCCAAATACTTTTCCTTTTGTATTTAATCATTGTATTTGAAGATTACTTCATATTCCAAATCCTGCTTTACTTAACTTCTGTGACATACATACATACATATATATATATATATTTATTTATTTATATTTTATTTATTTATTTATTTATATATATATATATATTCAACATATTGTCACATTTTGTGTAGTTCTGTGTAACATGTCATCTTATCAGTCAAATGGTCATTTCCTGGAGATGAACCTTGCACTCCTCACAACTAATGCTATGACAGATGTGAGGTTCCCACACATTTTTATGGAAAGAAAATATCCTTGTCTTACTCCAGATTTCCCTACATTTAAATTACTTTCAAAATTATTATTAAAATACTTTATCTATATCAGTCCTACCTTATTGTGCCATTATTTGTGAAATACAGTTAATATATTATTAGATCTGAAACACTTTCTGAATAAACCAAGATATACTGCATTTTATTAAACTTTATTATTGAAACTGAATTTTATTACCTATCAAGTGGAAAATCTACATATTACAATTCAGTATCTGTTTTTTACTCTTTAGATAATCTTATCCTGTTTGGGACTAATTCCTCTTCATTTCTTAGAGTGGGAGATGGAAGGGAGAAGGGATAGATGGAAAGAAAGAAAGAAGAAAGGAAGGAAGGAGGAAAGGAAGAAAGAAAGGAAGGAAGGAAAAAGAAAACAAAAAAAGAAAGAAGGAAATAAGAAAAAGAAAAAAGGAAAAAAGGAAGGAAAGAAGGGAACAGATTCAGTTACAATTTAAATTCTGGCCTATATTTCATATAGATATCAAATACCAAATATTTTTCTTGGTTCCAAATAGCAGCAGATTCACCACAAAGCAATGGCTAAATAATTTTTTGTTGTTGTTGTTATTAGTGAGCCTGACAATTACCTTTTCTCAGGATTGTTTGTAGCTTTTACAAAGCTTGTTAGCTGAGTAAGTCAGAGACCACACCCATTAGGTTTTGGCTGCAGTTTCTTTAAATTTGTGTTTGTTTCATTTACAGCCTTAAAAGTTTAGTAAATGTAAAAAAAATCTCCTTACCAGATAATTATTTCTTACTAATTTCAGTGAAGTCTAAAAACGCAGATACGTCTTTAATCCGTGATAGGCCTAAGAGTTGCTTATGTTCCATGCACAACTGGAAAAAGAGACTGGTCTTCATTGGAAGAGAGAAATATGTGTCAAGATCATGTTAGAATATGTGTTACATATGTGTTAAATATGTGTTATATTCAGCTATCAGGCCATGTCAATTCACCCTACAGTTAGATGCAGTATGCATACTTATTCTTTATTTTACCCCTTATTTGCCTTGTCATTGCACCCAAATAAAATTTGAGTTGCATCAGATAGACACCGTATTAGTCTATCTCACAATTCTCTAAAGAAACGGAACTGAGAGAAAGAGTGAGTGAGAGACAGAGTGAGAGAATACCAAAGGAGAGACTGTCTTTGTTCATGCGATTATGGAAATTAGGAAGTCCAAACTTTCAGTGTCACCTGGGAAGCTATAGATCTAGGGAAGTCCCGGTCCCAGTGCTGCAGTTCAGTTCTGACATCTGGGAGCTGTGGAGTCATTTCTTGTTATAGGTGGGGCCACCATTGGTCCAATAAGACATTCAGTCATGGGGTTATGCTTACCCACATGATGGAGGGCATTCTGCTCTGCACCAAAGCCACTGATTTAAATATAAATGTCATTCAAAAGTATCCTCACAAAAACATCTGGAATAACATTTGGCCAAATATTGAGGCACTGAGTCCCAATCAAATTAACAAATAAATTTGACCACCACAGATTCAGCCTCTTTCACCTTGACATCTGTATGCTTCTAGTTCCATCATACTTTACTTAATTTCTGATTAGAGATAACAATAAGTCATGGTTCTGTGTAACATGGTACAACAGTCTTGTTTAAAACCAAAATTATACTCTTCACCAGAGAGGATATGAAGTCTTTGAATGATGGTTATTTTTCTTGTTATCCGCAGCTTAAGTATTATAAGAGGATAAGAAAGAGAAGAAAATAAAAATGTATGCACACACACTCATAAGAAAACAGTGAGACAATGCTCAAGCAAGTATTGCCCTTGTTTGTGTAACTGGTCTCATGGCTATATTAGATACCAGGAAATGTGTTTTTGTTTAGGAAATGAAACCACGTCTGATACTGCAGCTGCAGTTAGCATTATCACTTGGTTAAACTTATACATTTCTGAGCCTTTCTGGAATGGCTGAAAGAGTCTTAAGTGTCAAATCTACTGCAATATTCCTAAATTTTTGGATCTCTTCATGTGTAGTAAGGCAAGGCAAGGTAGTCTGACATTTCAAGCTCATTCACTGTGAGCCACATTTTGTTCCTTGCTTCAGCCAAACAACCACACAAACCTTTAGGGCCTTTTTAAATTCCAGAATATACGATGTTGAATGCAGAAGCTCAGCTTGTGTGCTCATAATTTGGCCCAACCTAACTTCATGTTCTTTCTACCATTATCTTATGCCCTTAATATCTAAAATTCATTCCTACATGTGTTTTCCAGTTTTCTTGAATAAGTAAGAAAAATGGCACAGTTATCTTGAAATACAGTGCTGTTCCTCATGGACCACGCTTGCTATATCACATTTATGGGCCTTCTGAGACAAGTCTAGTTATAGGTCTAGAAGCAAAGAAGAGGGTTAGTGATGAGTCGAGAGGATAATCAGTAATTTCTTGCAAGGTAACTGAAGAGAGACAGTTTCATTTTCCTTGGTTTTGCAGTGTTAAGTTTCTCAGATGGAAGTAAAATGGCTTCTTCTACTGCCAATGCCTCATTAGAATTTAGGACTTCAATGGCCCTGGCTTTATCATGGTTTTGGCACCTGTCCCCCTTACAGCTTTTATGATCCAGTTCCTTCACACTTAATTCTTACACTTTAACAGTGGGCACCCCTTGAAGCTAGAAATTCAATTTGTGTTGTAATTAAGCCATTGGCAGATGAGATTTTGTGCTTACTTTTGAACAGTCTCAGTCCTGTGTCTATAGGAAATACACTGTCTTGTAGGTCAGACGTAGAAATTTTCAGATCTTTTGTGCAGGGATACAACCAAGAATTTGAATCCTCGAGTTCATCCTTTTCTTTGACTACTTTGTCCAGCAACATTAGAGCAAACAGCTAACCTCATTATAGTCATTTGTTCGAAAAAATTTCACAAGTACCAGGTATTTGCCTTCTCAGACACTTGCCTCTTATAAGGGTTTGATTAGAAGAATCTAGTGGTGATATTTTAGATATATCTCTTGCCACAGCATACCTTTGGACATTTTGTCCTATATACAGAGTGTCTTTAAATCTAGCCAGGTTATTAGCCAATCTAAAAAATTCATTTTATTTTATTTTATTTATTTTTCTGGGGGGTACTGGGTGTCGACCTCAGGACCTCATGCGCCAGCAGGTGCCCGTGCCACTGAGCGATATCACTGGCCCTTTTTTCGTATGTGGGTTCCAGGAGTTGAACTCAGGACCTTGTGCTTGCCAGGCAGGACCTTATGCTGCTAAGCTATCTCACCGATCCCTAAAAAATTCATTTTAAAGGCTAATTTTTTTTTTTTGGTGGGTACCGGGGGGTCGACCTCTGGACCTCGTGCGCCAGCAGGCGCCCGTGCCGCTGAGCGATATCACCGGCCCTTTTTTAGTATGTGGGCTCTGGGAGTCAAACTCAGGCCCTAGCGCCTGCCAGGCAGGCGCTTACACAGCTGAGCCATCTCACTGGCCCTTAAAGGCTAATTTTAAGTGTCATCTTGATTTGATTAAGATTAAGGAACATGGGCTGGTGATATAGCTCAGCAGCATAAGCGCTTGCCTGGCAAGTGCGAGATCCTGAGTTCGACTCCCGGTATCCACATATAAAAAAAGAAAAAAAAAAAAAAAAGATTAAGGGACACCTAGAAAGCTGGCAAATCACTTGGGGGTGTGACTATGAGGGTGCTTCCAGAAGAGACTGGCATGTGAGTTGGTAAACTGAGTGAAGAAAATTTGCCTTAAGTGTAAGTGGGTACCATGCAGTTGGCTGTGGCCTCAGATAGAGCAAAACAGGAGAGTAAAGGCAAATATTGTCTCATTCTTGGAGCTGGGACACCTTTCTTTGTTTTTTTTTTTGGGTTTGGATGATAAAACTTCAAGTTCTCTATCTTTTGGATTCTAGGGCTTGCATTAGCAGCTCCCTGGGTTCTGAATCCTTTAGCCTCAGACTGTTATGCCATCAGCTTCCCCAGGTCTGAGACTTTTAGACTTGGACTCAACTATGTGCTACCTTCCTCGGTTCTCCTGCTTGGAATTTGCCTTTTGTGAAACTCTTCATTCTCTATAATCATGTAAGCATATCTTCCTAATAAATCCTCTATCTCTATCCATCTGTCCATCCATCCACTCATCCTATAGGTTCTGCATTTCTAGAAAATATTGACAGATAAAATTGTATTTATTCTCATTCACTAGAACCATTCCTGGTACCAAAAGCTGAATAAGTCATACATATAACGTATAAATACATAAATATATTATCTTGAGATATTTACTTTAGGGAATTGGTCCAAGCAATTTGGAGGCTAGTAAGTCCAAAATCTGCAGTGTGAACTGGCAACCCGGACTCAGGGAAGAGCCCATCTTGCAGTTTATGCCTCAGGTCCATGTGTGGCAGAATTCTCGCCTGCTCATGGGAGAAGAGTCTGTGGTCTGTTGACTCCTTCAGCTGACTAGATGAATTAAATGTTAATCTCACCAAAACAATGAAAAATACTCACCACGAAAACAGTGTGTGACCAAATATCTATAGGTATGTGTGTGGCCCACCAAAGTTGTCACATGAATCATTGCAGATATGCTTACATGAAGCTCTTAATATGAAATTTATTTGACATAATTCATTTCATTTTAACATTGGTGTCCTCTTTGATAACATTCATATCCATTTATATTTACTTACACTTCTGATGATTTGATAATTAAATTTGCCTTTGATTCTGGTCAATAAATTGTTTTCATATAGGAAACTCGTGAAGGTCACATTATAACTTTTATCAAGTCAACTCTGGGTTTAGTAGAAAACATTTGTTTCTCTTGCCCTAAATAATTTGTGATGCACCATCACAAAGACTGACACCAATCCACAGGAACCTGCCCTAAAATTTCCACAAAGGGGTTGTGGTCTTAATAGCTCATTGGCTAGGACCTGATGAAATTCTAAAAGGGCAAAAATCTTATGTCTAAGGAATATTTTATCTCAGATTACAAAGTCTACACACTTTAAAGGAGCCAAAATTATTTGAACTTTTTTTTTAACTTTTTCATTAATCTAGTTTCCCTGTATTCCAAACTACTATAAATACTCTATTAAAAGTAACTAGGTTGAATTTAACATTTTCCATGTAATGATTTCCTGAGTTCATTACCTTTTACTAGAGTAGTGCTTTGATGGAACAGATATGTGCAAACATCTAAACATATAATATCAAGATCTCCTGGAGAAATGATTGCTTTCCTGGTGACAAAGAGGTTTATCAAACTTCTATCAAAGTTCAAGGTATAGTTCAGGACCTCAAAAGAAATGTGTAACTTCTAACCTTATGGAAGTGGATTTCCTACTCTTTAACTATCTTTTAATTTGTCTCCCTTCAATGCAATCTTTGTAATATCTTCAATTGCATGATCTTGTGCTAGCAAGCAGTTTGGAAGAAAGCTTCCAGGAAGTAACTCTACCTGCTGCCCTGAATTGCAGTATTTTCTCAGTCATAGCACATCTGTGATGCCACTTAACACCTGCACCACACTTAGAATGGTGAATTGCTGTTGCCTGTTCTGTGATTTAATACAGAATAGACAGCATATGTTAGTAATTCTTTTATAATACGTTTGAAAATGTGCATACAAATGAATCCTCTTCAGGTGCAAGAGCATGAATTTATAGTGCAATTAACAGTTTGAGCTCACACCTGCTTTAAATACCACATAAACTTGTATTTTAACTACAGGGTATGCACTGAGACCACCCAAAGTCTCCTTTTCCTGTGTAGTCTAAAGAATTGGAGCGGAATTCAATTCCAAGTTGTGAGCTTTGTTTGCAAGGGCAATACATTTTAAATTTAAAAATATTCTCCTTGTAAATAACTCGGTTACCTAAGGATTAGAAACAAAATAACATACATTTTAGTTTAAAGAATAGAATAGTAAGATCCAATGAAATGTTTTAAAATATGACATAAATATACATATAGGAAGAAATAAATTGATACTTTTTCAAATATTTCTGATTCTGTCTCTTGTTCTCTGTTTCAACATATCTGATCTGGATTATAGAAATAATCTCAGGCATGGCTATCTCAAACTCTATCCAATTTAAATGGGGTTGTTCATGTTACTGATTTGAAGGAACATCTCATTCTCTACATATTAATTATTTATGCTTATGCTAAGTACAAGTAGTTTCTTCCACATTATAGCCAATTAATTCTCACTGTAGTATGTTTGTATATACCAAAGGTTAATTTTAATGTAGTAAATTTATTATTTCTTTCATGGTACATGATATCACATATGTTACATCCGGGCAAATATTTTAACAGCCAGCTCATGGTTTGCTATGTTCTTTTCTTTTTCGCATTGGGGAAGTTTCAAATAGATGCTGCTTCTTCATCCTGAGTTGCAGCATGAATACAATGGGGAGAATACCAGAATTGACCTGCATAAATATTCAGCAAGAGGAAGAAAGATCAAACTCTGATTTCTAAGGTACTGAAGGTTCTGTGTCTCTTATCAACAGTTCAGGCAAGCTGGGGCAAGTGAAGTGCTTCATGAGACCAAAAGAAAAAAATAAATAAACAGAGATGGTTTATGAGGGATAATAGCATTCATTGTACTTAATATCGAACATATGAAACAAAATGAAACATTTACTTCCAAGTTCTGGTGAAAATGTAGAGTGATAGGAACCTATGTGTGGCTATACATTCTGTAGCCATAAACTGGCCAAAGCAGTTTTAGAAATAGTTTTCCACTACTAAGTAAATTGGAATATATGAGCACCCAGGACTCAAAATTTCTACATATAGGGAACTGTTCCTTCAGGAATAATTGAATATATTTATCAACACATATAGCAAAAGACTTGCTTAGGAATAGAAAAAAAGAGAAAAACTGTAATATTTCTCACCAGGTAACAGGATAATAATATAGTGATATTATAATATAATGAAATGCTACGCAATAGTGAAAATGAATCAACTGCGGCTGTAGGGTCAGCATACATTTCTAAAATAATGTTAAATATGATGAGAGATTTACTAACAGGTGCTAACAGGGAAGGATTGGGTTAACTGATAATAACAGTGAAGAGTCCAACAGTGCTACTCAGAAGGTCTGCTTAGAGTGTATATTCTTAAACGTGGCCAACTGACAAAATCCCACAGGGGATGAGTACTCAACAATAGCACTACATGGTAAAATGCAAGACACATGCAAGACACGTTTTGTACAACAGTACTATTTAACAAGTCCACAGTGTTGTGTACTTAAAAGCAATGCTCAGTAGGTCCAGTGTGGACTGACTGGACAAGTGCTCGCCAGGAAAGTGTTTGGAGTGTCCAATGGAGGCCAGCTGGACTAGAGCATCCCCAGTGCTCTGTTCTGCACCCATGTTTTACAAGGAGAGATTTTATAGATTAAACCTAGTAGCAATGGTATCACTGTCTTGCTTTGTTCCATTGGATGACTAGCATTTTAAAGAGCACCTGACTTAGCATATAGGAAGGAAGGAGGTTTCTGCAGGTGATGCTAGTTTTCCCAGTTCCCAGTGTACCTCAGATAATACTCAGCAGGTAGATAGTACAGTCTCTGTCCACTTACAGTGCTCTCTTTACTTGGCTAGAGTCTTGGGAACACAAAAGGATGTTTCAAAGAAACACAAAAGAATCTTGGGAAACACAAAAGGGTGTTTCAAAGCAATGGTGCTAAATGCCCTAGTGTTCTTTTTCAGGAGCAATGCAAGTATTATTTGATACTAATTCATGTACTTTTCAAACTTATTTTTTTCATTAAATCTCCCATGCCTTCAAGGAGATATTCAGACATTTTTAATTAAGTAGCATTGAGCAGAGTTGGAGGTACAATACCATTGCAATAGTAAATATTTTCTTCTCCTGCAAGACTGACTCCTATCAGAATTTTTAAATCTGAATATGTACTTATCTGTTTGTCTTTTTGAATATAAATGCAGTTGATTTTTGTATATAAAGCTGCTTTGGTGTTCTAGTTTGATTTCAAAGAAATCTCTTTCTGTAAATATATATATATATATATATATATATATATATATATATATATATACATATGATTGCAATGTATGCATGAAATTGCTAATATAATGAATTATATTTATCATTTATATACTTGTCAAGGTGCTTAAAGAAAATGATGGCCACCTGGAGTAGTAAACCCAGTGAAAATACCTTCGAAGAAAAATTTTATAAAGTAGACATAATTTTAAACAGGAAAAAAATGAGATTCTTCAAATGAAATACAATTAAAGGAAAAACTTCTAGAGAAAGAAAACATCCAAGAAGAAAAGTGCAAAGAAGCTAGAAGATAAGAAACAGGGAGGTAGGCTTTTCAGAGACAGTGAGGGAAGCTGGGGAGGAAGGAAGAGGGGCGATGGGGAAATGGGCATAAAAACAACTACGATGTGACATGTGTATGTACGAATTTCCCCACAAGAATGCGATCCTGTATCGCACCCAGATGATAATAAAAAAATCAAGAAAGAGTAAATTGAGACACGAAGCGAGGAAAGAGAAAAATTTGTAACTGGAAAGAAGAATATAAAGAAAAAATAGAACAGAAAAATAATGAAAATTAGTGAAATACAAGATGATATACACTCAGTAATAGCACCTTTCATAAACACATTTCTTAAAAAAAATACTATTAATGCAGAATATCTCTAGAATTGTTTCAAATTAATGAGGAAGATAAGCTGCCTACACGAAAATAAACCAATAAACCCATCTTCCAAAGCTACATAATCAGCACTTCAAACAGGTAGCTTGGATGACTAAATTACAATGGCAAATATACCAAATGTATTATTAACCAGAAAAGAGCAAAATAAGACCTACATTCACTGTACTTAATATCCAACATATGAAACAAAATGAAACATTTACTTCCAAGTTCTGGTGAAAATAGCTACATTCTGTAGCCATAAATAGGCAAAGGCAGTTTTAGAAATAGTTTTCCACTACATAAGTAAATTGGAATATGTGAGCACCCAGGGCTCAAAATTTCTACTTCAGGAAATATTGAATATATTTATCAAGACATATAGCAACAGAAGCTTTGCTTAGGAATAGGAAAGAAACAGAAAATCTTTAATATTTCTCACCAGGCAAAAGGATAAAAATATAGTGATATTATAATAAAATGAAATGCTATGCACTAGTGAAAATGAATCAACTGCGGCAATAGGGTCAGCGTACATTCTAAAATAATGTTAAATATGATGAAAGCATAGCACTGAAGAATCTCTTTAGTATTGTTCTATTCATATATTTGTACAAGTTTCAGAAAAAAAATTAATTCATGCGTATATAAAAATCTATTTTAAATGGAAGGGATGAGTAACAAAATTAAGAATATTAATTATTTCATAGGTAGGAAATGCAATCTAAGAGATCCTCGGGGTTGGTTTGTGATTCATTATTAATATTCCACTGTCAATAATATACTGTAATCTCTCTATATTTGTCTATCTCTGAGTGTATACATGTACAGATATATATATATATGTGATTCTTATATATAAAATTATTATTTATAATTTCCCCAAAGGGTTGCATACTGTTAAATAGATTATTTCTAATTTTTCATTTGTAATAAAATATTTGATGATACAAATATTCTGAATCAAATAATATATACCGTATATTTGTGATACTTTTTAAAAAATTCCAATTTGGCATGCAGTAAAGGGGGATTATCAGTAAAGAATAAGTTTTGAGTATTCCAAGACATCGCTGACAACGAGGAGACACCAAGGTATTTGAGACAAGTAGAAATGATATAGAGGCAACATTTAGGAACAGATTTGGCCTCTTCCCAGTTGACAGTGCCGGGAAGAGAAACAGATGGTTCTACAGACAAAGGGATGGCAGTGGGAGCCCCTAGAGTCCTGGGGGAGCCAGGGTTTTTGTTTCCATTTTAACAGACACTTGTGCAGTGTTAGCTGCCAGATTCCGGAGAATGTATTTTAACATTCACTGTATCATGTAAGTTGAAAAACACTTATGAGGTAAATAATACTCTCAATTTACAGCTGCAATTACTAAAACCGAGAGAGATAAAGTTACCAACTCAAAGTTTTACTGCAGTCACTAGAGCCCGAATTTCAACCTTTGCTTCCCTATCTTGCTTCTCCGATGTTGTAACATTGAATTCAGAGATAGGATGTAGAAGATGAACATCTGGAAAGAATTTCATCCTTGATGTCTTAAACTCTATCATTTCTACTCGTACCCTTTTAGTGTATTTACTCTTTCATTTCAATATCCATGATAATTGGCCCTTACATTTTCCATTTTTTCACAAACTGGCCAAACTCCTTACTATATCCTAATTCCACTTTATCACAATTATCTACGAAGAGACCAAATTTAAAAAGATTCCTATTTCTACCAAGAGTAAGACTTAGTATCGATGTTCTGGAAAAATCTAAAAAAATGATTGAACAATTAGTGGATCCTTTTTAAAAGCACAAATCTTTCTTTTCGAAGAACTGAGATAAACTAGTAGTATAAATGAAACCAATTAACATATATATTGAACTATTTTTAAAACAATGAAATTTGTACTTTGGGGAAGTACTTGAACTTCTCCTTATTTTTTATTTATTGCTCTTCTATCGTGTTCTTTGTGTTTCTCATGTAAGAGAAACCATGCTATATGTGAGCTTGTGTATCCAGTTTATTTCTTTTAAACATTTTTAACCGTACCTTGCACTTTCAAATATTAAATGGCTCTAATGAATCTCACAAATGTACATGTTTTCAAGTTATAGAATATGGAAAACTTGAGAATGAATCAGGCAAAGAGAAGTGAGGGTAGGAAATAAAGATGAAGTGAAGAGTGAGAGTAGAAACCCAATTGTACATGCTGCGTGCACTGAGTTCAGTGTAGTTCCCCAAAACACTTGTCCACTCAGGAACTCTGTGATCAAAATAAAGTCTTTGCAGATATAAAGTAAGATAAGATCTTACTGAACAAGGATGGGGGTGTGGAACAAATCTAGTAAGAAAAGGAAAATTTGGAGAGAGCCGGATACAGAGAGAAAGTCAGATGAAGACAGGGGCAGAGACTGGAGTCATGCAGCTTTAAGTCAAAGAGGGCTAAAGATCACTCGTGTCCGCTTGAAGCCAGACTAGGTGAGGAAGGATTATTTTCTCCAGGCTTAAAAGGAAACACAGCCCTGCTGGCATCTTGATTTCAAATTTCTGACTTCTAGAACTTTGAAAGACAAAACTTCTGCTTTTGGTATCTATTATAGCTTGTGTCTAGATATTGCTTGAAAGCTTCAAGTGGTCATAGTTGGGACTTTCAGAGGTGGCTGGATCTAGAGTGTGTGATGCTGGGATTAAGTGTGTTATACTGGGATTAAGGATGTGTGATTACTAAATTAGCCCACTGATTGGTTTGGAGTAGTTCTGGGTGTGGATAATGGGAAGGCCCAACCTGGCTGTGAGTTTTACCCACCCTAAGGGCATGCAGTCTGGATAGAATATAAGGGACAGAAATAGGATGGCTGTCATCACCTGCTGTTTTGCTACTTTGCTGCTTTCCTGCATTCTGCCCACACTGAACTGTTTCTACTCTGTGATGTCTCTCTGCCATGAAACCCTGCCTTGGAGCCGGCTAACTATGAACCAAAACCTCTACGAATTGTTAGCTACAATAAACCTTTCCTCATTTAAATTTGGGTGTTGGGTATTTTGTCTCAGCAATGAGAAAAGTAACTGGACAGTATCCCAGTTTGTGAAATTTTGTAATGGCAGCCTCGGAAACTAATACAAATAACATGTATATATATGGTTTATGTGACATAGTCCTATGTTTTATATAATGTATCTCCAAGATCAGTGAAACTGAATGGAGGAATTAATTCAGAAAATCAAACTTGACTTTGCTCTCTAGCTAGGCCACCAGCCTGCAGGTGAGACAGGACTGTACTTGATTGTCCTCCCAATTTCTTTACCTTATTTTAGGGACACAAATTCTTGCCCAGTTGAAAGTACTTTTCTATACAGGATTTTTATAAAAGGTAAGCTAATTGCTTTTGTTTCTGTCTGTCATCAGAGGTATTCTTTCTCCAATCCTTTAAAAAAATTAATTCCAAGGAGAATGCCAAGGAGTTATCCAGGAAAGGGAGAAGTGAAAAAGAGGACCGCGGGGTGGGGAGGTTGTGATGCAAGAAGTTTGTGCTGTAAGAAGTTGCAGATGTGGAGTGATATTCTCCCAACAGGTAAAGTAAAATGCTCAAGGGTAGGGAAGAGAAAGGCTTCTTAAAATCAATGCATCTTAGGTACATATTTAATTTTAAAGATATTCCATTGATTTGATTTGTCAAAGAACCAGGTTGATGTGTATGAGAACATTTCAATTGTGACAGAAAGGAATAATGAAGAAATTGGGTTAGCAGCAAGGCATGTCAATATGACACCACACCACAATCTCAGTAGGAAGAGTCCACTGTCACCTAAGTGTATATTCAGTGCAGCTGAAGCAAATCCACATGACTTATTTGCTGGCAAATAAAGGATCTGGAGAGATTAATATTTGTTCTCATATGAATAAATCACCCACAGTAATAGTTAATATTTATAATTGACAAAAGAATTGAATGAGAGGGAATTTTTTTTTAAATGTATAGTTCTCAGGATTTCCAAATGAGACTGTCAGGCTGGGTAGATAATTGCCAGTTCCTAGTTTCATGGATATTTCTAATGAAGACCACTCTGACAATACAGCTGGTCATAAAGATTAGATTTAGAATGACTGCTGCTGGGCTTCAAGTTGCTGCCCAAAAGCAAGACACCTCTACTTTCACTCCTACAAGAAACTAGAGCCTATCACCAAGGTGAAGCCTATCACCTCATTTAGACAGTAAAGTTTATATTACACACCTGTGGTGTGTACTCCAGGCAAGTTGGACATATACATTCCACAAAAGATAAATCACACTGTAGAAAATTTCTTCAGCCATGGAACTGATAGTCCAAATGTGAACATGATCATGACACATGCATCCATTATAACTATTAATATGTATATTGACAAAGCAAAAGAATAGTATTTCTGGAGGTTTTGGAGGGAGAGTCAAACTCTCAAAATTATTTACTATAACCCACAGAGTAGAAGAAAACTTTATATTCTTAGAAAGAACAATATCAATAATACCTTAAAAATGTGGCCTCTTTAAAAGATATGCAAGCAGTTGTAGAAGAAAAAATATAGAAATGATAATTAGTCTAGTATAAAAAATATTTTCCAACAAATTCAAACATGTAATATCATGATTAAAACTGTTAGTAACCACAAAAGCAGATTTGACTTTTAACATGTAAAAAATTAGGGCCGGTGAGACAGCTCAGTGGCATAAGCACCTGCCTGGCAAGCACAAGGTCCTGAGTTCGACCCCCAGTACCCACACACAAAAAAAAAAGTAATAAGGGCCGGTGAGATGGCTCAGCGGCGTAAGCGCCTGCCTTGCAAGCGCGAGGGCCCGAGTTCGACTCCCGGATCCCACATACGAAAAAGGGGCCGGTGATATCGCTCAGCGGCACGGGTGCCTGTTGGCGCGCGAGGTCCTGAGGTCGACCCCCGGTACCCACAAAAAAAAAAAAAAAAAAAAAAAAAAAAAAAAAGTAATAAAAATGACAGTACCAGTGAGAGTGCCAGAAATAAATCTGATATACATACAAAAGAGGAAATTGAAGAGGGATTAGTGAAGAAAATGATATTATTTTTCATACACAAAAATTGGCAAATATTTGTATCGAAACATAGAACAAAATAAAATGGACTATCATTTAAATTCAAAATATTATGTCATTTAAAAAACATTTACACATTTAATCTGTTTCATTCTTTGCATAACTTCTGGTAAAATTAGTATACTATGACAGCATAATCTTAAATCATAAAAACCTCCCTAAACATATTAAATAAGCTAAACCCTGCTGAGTGTGAGCGAATTTTCCCAATGGAACTTGTAATTTTGTGGCAACCAGCTAATAACTGATGATGATCATCAAATCAGTAATTGGCCAATATGTTCACAAACTAATCCTTTTCTTATTTAACTGATAGTTGATTTTCTTTTTCAAGATCATCAAACAAGTTTTTGAGGTTTGTTTAGTTGATTTGATTTTTTTACTCTGACAAAGTGTGAACAGTATGAGTATAAACTATAGCTGATGTGAAGGGGATTTTTCTTTCCCCTAAAAGTGTGTCACTAAATTTGTTTTCCTGGTAATTCCAGTTGTCAAACCCAGACATCTGAATCTCATCCTATGCTCCTACTCTCTTAACACCTGCATAATTCCAATTATCCTTGTGATATTTTTTTACCCTGTGTCACTCATTTGTCTCTTTCTCTGCCTAGTAGTTTGCCTATAATTATTTAAGTCTTCATTAAATTAAAAAAGCTTCAAAATGGTCTCCAAGTGTCCAGATTAACTTTATATTTTTCCTTCTCCTTCCTTTCACATATATAAAATGATAACAAAATGTCATTCTTAAGTTCAAAATGCTGCAATAGCTTAATAATATCTACTCACTAAAAAAATTATAATTTCATTTGCTTAATTCCTCATTACAACAGTAGGGAAGTAATGACTTGGAGATAAATCCTTTTATAAACACTTACTAGGATTATTTTCTCATGTGGAAAATCTGATTTCTTGGAGGATTTCTTCTCAGCCTGTTTGGCTATTGCAGGGTGAATGGTCACAAGTGTCTCATAATATGTGATAGTCCTGAGATGGATAATTGGACCACATTTTCCTTGGGACTCATTCTCAAAAATTCTTAATTCTTACTGTCCTCTTGAGATGTCTTGATTATATGTTCTTTCTCTCCACTTTAACTCACCCTTCTTTATCACTAATGTGGAAAACCATGCACAATACAGTTTGGAGTTAAGACTTAAATTGGGTGCTATAAAGGAAGGTTTGCAATCAACACTATTGTAGATTTCTAAGACCAACATCTAATAGAGAACAAAAGAAATCCTCCCCATTGCCTAAACCACAGCAAAAGGGTTAGGTTTATGTCCGAGGTAGATCTTAGGCCAAAGCAGCTGAAAATTTGCTTGGTTTTATATTATGTAATCATTTCCCTTAGAGAGCTTTGATAGGTAAGAGTGACCAGGCAAGATTTGAGGATTCATAAATTTTTTATCGCTAGCCAGATTCTTATTTACTATACTAACTGAATTAAGATTTGAAATAAGAAGGGAAATCTTAGGTTTTTTTCAATTGTTAGTATTTTTCTTTCATAAATCTACTTCCCAATTCTTTTTTTTTTTTTTTGTGTGGGTACCGGGGGGTCGACCTCAGGACCTCGTGCACCAGCAGGCGCCCGTGCCGCTGAGCGATATCACCGGCCCCTTTTTTGTATGTGGGTTCCAGGAGTCGAACTCGGGCCCTCGTGCTTGCCGGGCAGGCGCTTAAGCCGCTGAGCCATCTCACCGACCCTGCTTCCCAATTCTTTTCACATACCTTGCTCTCTAGTTGTACCAGAATTTTCCACACTATTTCAACCATGCCATTAAAGATATCATACCCTTTCCTATATATACTATAAACAGCTAGCAAGCTCCTACTCCTTAAAGACTCAATGTGATTATCATTTTTTTCTGCTCTTCAGGGGAGATCTTATTATAAAACACCTAATAAAAATCACAATTAATGTTTAACTATATATTCACTATGCTATAAACACTTAGGCATGATTACCATGTTCTGTAATCCTTTCCCAAACCTGTTACAGACAATCTGGAAAGTAAGTACAATTGTGTTGATATACATAGGGCATAGAACCAGGAAGATTAGGTTTGAAGACTGCTTCTGCCATTTTTACATTAGAAAAAGGTACTAAATATTTCTAACCTGAATTTATCTGTATTCATTTTATCATTAATGTATTTACTCTTTAGTCAGTTGAACATTCACCAAACCTAGCATTAATCACTATAAAGATATGTGCATATGTATGTATTATCTAACGTATAATAAATGGTAAAATAATTGGATAAATGAAGAACAGAGAAAAGGTGAATAGAAATCTGGGTAAGTAGCAAATGGCAATTTTAAATAAGGTAGTTAGATCAATCTCATTATCAAGGTGACAAGTAAGCAGTGACTTAAAAGAGGTAATTCTACCTGGAGAACAGTCTCCTCATCAGAAAGAATAACCAGTGAAAAGTCCCTACAGAGTCCAGTGTGGTGGTGCATGCCTGTCCCAGCACTATGGAGGCTGAGGCAGGAGAATTGTAAGTTCAAACCCAGCCTAGGCAACTTAGTGAAACCCTCTTTCAAAATAAAAATAAATAAAAGAAGGGCTGGGAATGCAGCTCAGTGTGAAGGCCCTGGGTTCAATTGCCCACCCCTCCCAAAAAAATTGTATGGCAGAACAATGCCTGTGATATGTATGGTAAACCAAGGGTATCAGTAGACTCTAGTAGAGTGTGCAAGGGGAGGAGGGCAGAAAGGAAAATAAGAACATGATTGAGAAGAGCCCTGAAGGTCATTAAAAAGATTTGAGTTTTCACTCTGAGCAAAATGAGAGAGCAGTGGAAGGGTTGGAGCAAGAGAGAAAGATGCACCATTGTACATTTCAGGGTAGCTTTCTAGTATTTGTGCAGAACTAGAGAGACTAAGAGGACATGACTGCAGTATTCAAAGTAAGTAATGATACAGATTGCTACGTCATACATCATGATTATCATGGACTGTGTCACATGCTAGAGGTGGGGAAAATTGACCATATTCTCTAACACAGTGAAAGTAGATCTCAGTAAAACTGTGGATGTTAAGTGTGAGATGCCAATGAGATAATGAAGGGAGACTCCCAAAGGATGTCACATTTATGAGTCTTGAGTTCATGGGAGAAATCAAAGCTAAACTAATTAATTTGGAAGTTGTCAAAAAGTGTATAGTAGTTAAATCTATAAAGCTTTATAATGTTATTAAATCAGTGAGTGTCAATAGAGATGACACAGCTCATGAAGTAATCAAGGCGATCAGATTAATATGAAGAATTAATGGGAATAGGAACAGAAAAGAACAACTACTGAGAAGAGGAGACAAAGTCTGTAGGAAAAGAATAACCAGGATGTGGTCTAGTAGAAGGCAAATTGTTTCAAAAAGTAGGTGGTCAGCCCTTCTGTGTGCTACTAGTAAGTCATGTAAGTTAAGACTGATAACTGAGATGGAAATGCAGCTCAGTGGTAGAATGTTTGCCTACGATGCATAAAACCCTGGGTTCAATCTCAAGTACCACAATGTGTTAACAATGGACTATAAAATACAAGAATATAGAAGTTATTGTTGATTTGAAAAGTGTAGCTTTTATGAAAAAGTGAAGGTGATTATGAGTATGGGCTGTTAATGGGTATAGTTCAATTGATCAAAACATTAGATATTTATCTAATTTAGATTAGAACGTGTAAATCTATGTACATATGCTATATGCTGAAAGTTCATGTATAGCTATGCATATATATATATAGTAAATATATATTCACTTATAGGTTTCAATATGTATTCATATATACTAATTCATGCAATAACACCCAAGTGGTAACTTTCTCAAATAGCTAAAAGACATTGATATGTAACATACTCCCCCCAAATGTGTTCTGAAAAATTCATCCACCAGTGTATAGGAAAGGGCAGCTGTATGAGTTCAGAGGCAGGAAGATACATACATGGAACTGAAGCCTGCAGAAATAGTTACCTATATTGTTTTTCTATGGCTGCATAAACAAATCACAACTCACTTAACTGCTTAACGACACCTGTCTATTTTCTCCCATTTCTGTGACTGAGGAGTCCAGATGTGGCCTAGCTGTGTCTACTGCTTGGAGTCTTCCCAGCCTGCAGTCAGTATGTATAAAGGTTGTGATTTTACCCCAGTCTTGGATCTCCTTCCCAGCTACCTTGATGGTTGGCAGGATTTATTTCCCACAGTTGTAGAACTTGTGAGAATTTGCTTCCTAAATCTTACAGTGGGAGGGAGATGTTATCCTTTTTTGAGTCCATCTTGGGGGGAAGAACTAGGCTACTTTAAATAGGTCTCTCCTTCAGGCCCACCCAGAATAATCTCCTTTTTGATGAATTAAAATCAAATGTTTTCATCCTGAAAAAGAAAGTATGTGAGATAAGACTATGTTAATTGCTTTATTTAGCTATTTCACTGTGTATAAATATTTTAAAACATCACATTATACAAGATAAATATTTAAAATGTTTATTTGTAAGTTAAGAAAACTAAATAAGTTAGAGGCATCAATGATCAGAGACCTTAATTATATCTACAAAATTCCTTATCTTTTTTCATATAACACAATTTATACCTTATCTCCTTGCATGTTTCATTGGGTGGAAATAGGTCACTGGCTCTTCCCATATCAAAGGGAGGGCCTATCCAAGAGTGATAGATTGGTGTGTTTATCTTCTAATTAATTCATCCCTGTTTTTTTTTCACCTATGGAAGTAGATAAGAAACAATGTCAAACCTAAGACTGACCACAGGAAGGGGGTACTAAAGTCGTGAGGAAAAAGGAATAGGTTAGAAATAGTTACAAGAAGGAGGAAGAGAGAGGATGACTGAGAACTGCATACTTGCTAGACAGTGTAAAGGGCCAACTTGAGATTGGTCGTGAAGTTAATGGTGATTGTCATCACTATTCCGTGCTTTTCTTCAGTCATGTTAGATTATGAGTTCTATCAAATTGAATAGACAGAGAATTGGATTTTAACATGCAAGAGTACAGCAAAGCAGAAAGATAGAACATAAACAAGAGGAGTAAGAGTCTTAGTTCATTGAAGAATGAACTAAGTTAATTTTGTATCCTCTGGAATACATAAAATAGTACTTCTCCCTAGGATTCATTATAAAATTCTTAGTGAATTTAAATTAATGTATGTGAACCCAGGACAGTCCTGTGAGTAATCAATCACTACTTGTTTTATATTTGTAACAAGCATCAATTCCTTTGCTTGTTAAGGAAAATCTCACAGGAATATTAGATTTGTCTTAAGTGTTAATAAATATGTAACATTTATCTATATCCCTCTATATGAAAAATTCTTCAGTATTTAATGATTTCCCTTAATCACCAAAACTCAAGCAATTTTTATGTCTTCAGATCTTTTCCTAACCTCAGAATAGTTTTGAAAGGCAGATATAATGAATATGAGATCTAATTAAAACATCTCAAAATATATTTTGTCACTTTTACAAAGTTGGTATTAAAGCCTGCCATTGCACTTTGCATCCTAACTCAAATCAAATTTCACTTTTTATGTCTAAAAAAGCCATTGTGTGAAACCACCTTTGTATATAGTCCAGGAATGGCCTGCTCACAGTGAAGCAGGGTTGAATTCTTGCAGACAAACATTTAAAGTGATTCCACGCAGGAAAGCATAGAGTGTCACAGTGCAAAACATGCACTGAAAGGCAGGCAAGTAGAGTATGAATAAAAGCAAAAGAAAACATTGAAAGATGAAAGATTTTAAGGCACATTCATATGTCATGATTAAAGTTAATAAATATTACTGCCTAGTCATTATATTCATACTTCGATCACTTCAGGTAATACTTAACTTGATGCTTCTAAAAAAACAACTTTCTAACTTATGCTTTCCTAACCTGAAAGATATGCCACAAAGTGTTAATATTATACCAGTGATTTATACACTAAAGCTTAGGCTATCCTATTTTGACTACGAAGTCTTGAATTTTCTTACATGTGAAGTACTATCCTAATGACCACAAACTGTAACAGTTGCTAATTTTTTTGTCTAGTGTGGATACCATGCATTGTTCCTTAATATCGTGTTTGGTTTGCACAGTAATTGTAATAATTGCAGAACAATTATGAAAAACAAGCTAAATTAATAAATACTAACATTTTTTAAAACTTCCAATTCCTGAACAAAAGGCATGAAACTAACTGGAAAAATGACCTGGATGATGAAGTAATTGCCTTATTTAAGAATTATGACACTGGGGCCGGTGAGATGGCTCAGCGGTGTAAGCGCCTGCCTTGCAAGCACGAGGGCCCGAGTTCGACTCCCGGATCCCACATACGAAAAAGGGGCCGGTGATATCGCTCAGTGGCACGGGTGCCTGTTGGCGCGCGAGGTCCTGAGGTCGACCCCCTGGTACCCACAAAAAAAAAAAAAAAAGAATTATGACACTAATGAGAGGGAAGGAGAAAGAGAAAGAGAAAGCATAACCACAATGATTGTCTTTCCTTTTTAAGGCATTAGAAAAAATTGTAGGCAAAGAGCAGAATTTTTTCTGCTCCAAGAATTGTAATTTATATAATTTGATACTGTAATTTTTTATATCAGGCATACTTGATCACATTCCTCATTTGTACTTTTTCTGCATCCTTGCCTGATACTTTTTATCATTTAATTACCTTATCAATCACTTTTACCCCTCTAGTTCTTAAGTACAACTGAAAATCATCTTCACAGTTTTGGAAAGCAAAATTGATTTGCTCTTACTCCATCTCTTTATTTTTAACTAGCAAGGGCTGATCCCAATGTAGCTTAAAATTATAGATTAGACTTTAACAGGGAGGTTAAAAGTATATTAAGCTTTCATCTTTCTAGCTTATAATGGTGAGAATCCAGCAGAAGAAATAGAAATTAAAATAATAAAATGAAAACGCTATATTGAAACAAACAGAAGAAAATGAGCCTGTCTCTAGAGAGTTAGTTTCATAATTACACCCAACTAAGGACAAGCTAATGAGGAACTCATGACAGACAGATAGACACGCAGAGAAATACACAGACACACACAAACATATACACTTATTAAATGATTCCAGGAAACTATTCCTGGTTGGTTTGCTATGGTGATACATAGTTATAAAGAAGTAGAAGCCAATGAATTTCAATATGTAGAAGTACTGACTTTCAATAACTTTCCACTTAAAGAAGTAGAAGCCAATGACTTTTCAACACAATCATTGTATTTTTTCTATGTGGTTTATTTCAAAAATGTTAAATTCTTTTAAAGTACCAGGCACTATATCGGTCTTGATCACACACACACACACACACACACACACACACACACACACACACAAGTTTCCTTTACAGGGTATATAAGATAGCCCAGATAATTTCACAGAAGAAGAAAAAAGACATAAGGGACAAGCTAGTACAATCCAAATAAAGTGTTAGGGTTAGTGAATAGTAACATATCAATATACCAATGCTGGTTCCTTCATTGTGACAAATGTACCATGGTAATACAGCATATGAACAATGGCAGAAACTGCTTGAGAGACACAAGGAATTCTCTTTACTGTTTTTTTACTTTTCAGTAAGTCTAAACCTCATAGGATTCTAAAATCTTTGGTTAATTTATTTTTTTTTATTTTTTATTTTTTTGTGGGTAACGGAGGTCGACCTCAGGACCTCGTGCACCAGCAGGTGCCCGTGCCGCTGAGCGGTATCACTGGCCCTTTTTTGGTATGTGGGTTCCGGGAGTCGAACTCGGGCCCTCGCGCTTGCCAGGCAGGTGCTTATGCCGCTGAGCGATCTCACCAACCCTCTTTAGTTAATTTATAAACATTACAGAAATGTGGGGAAAAAACCTGGTGATTATTATATAAGTGGCAGGTATTTAGCAGTGTTATACCCTGCAATAACTGGGGAAATACAAAGCATACCTAATAAATGTGTGCATATGACTCAGGAAGTTTTTAGGCAGAATATAAAACAGGCCACTCTTTTCTTTAGCTCAGTATGATAAGAGAATAGGAAACATGTTAAGAAAGGGATGATTTATTTATTTATTTTTTGTGGGTACCGGGGGTCGACCTCAGGACCTCGTGCACCAGCAGGTGCCCGTGCCGCTGAGCAATATCACCGGCCCTTTTTCGTATGTGGGTTCTGGGAGTCGAACTCGGGCCGTCGTGCTTGCCAGGCAGGTGCCTACGCCGCTGAGCCATCTCACCGGCCCCAAGAAAGGGATGATTTAGATTTAAAGAAAATTCACAAAAATGATGATAAGATGCTCAGCAATTCTTAAAGTTAGCAAAATGGTTTAAGAATTAAATTGAGCAAAAATCAAATATATGACAATAACATGGGTTTGTTCGTTTGTTCTTTGGAGACAGAGTATTGCTATGTGGTCCAGGATAGCCTCAAACTCACAGTGATCCTCCTGCCTAAGCCTCCTGAGTGCTGGGATTACAGAGGTGTAGCACCGCGCCCGGCCCATATATGCCTTTAATATGGGGGTTGGGGGCAGTGGGAGGGAGTGGAGGGAAAGAAGTAGAAAGGATCAAGATGCAAAATGTATATGTATCAGTTTCCCAAGATGAATGTATTTAATATGTATTGCAAACATTTACTAATTTTTTATAAAAATCCAAGTGTCTAAGAATATATAAAGTGCCAATTCATAAATTCTTAGCCAGAAAAAAACCTTGTAAGGTCTTAAAAGAATGCCTGATACAATCTAAGATCCTGTTAAGACTCTAAGAATCTGTTACCATTTTAAGAAGACTCTAAGAATATGTTACCATTTTAAGAAATCTTTAATCCGTTGTTCTACAATACCCCGAGAAAGGGCTCAAGGGAGAAAATACCCTATTTTAAAGAATTGTTTTCAAGTGTGATTTTAAAAAGGAGAAATATAAAAGATAAGATGTGCAGTGTTTTTTTTTTAATTAATTACGTAACAACTTTGAAGAGAGCAGCCATAATAAGTCAAATTTTAAAGAGGCCTACAGAGCTAAATCTACTAAAAACAAGAAACGGAGTGAGAAGCCGTAATCTCAATAGGCTTTTTCTCCCAGGAAAAGAAGGACATATGCGGGGGAGGTCAGATAGAGAGGGTGTGGTCAGGAGATGTGCTGAATTTTTTCCCAGAAGGCCTAATAAAGGTTTTTAGTTAAGGAACTGATATTATGTACCCAAGTAAATTTCAAAATTGCTACAAACCAGTGACTGCTCCAAGCCTACCATTTCTCCTTTTTTGGTGGGAGTGTATATTAAAATTATTCTATTCTTGTCTCACCATTGTGTGTTGAATATATGAACAGCAAATAACTTGTCTTTGGTTAACTTGTCATCAAGATGGAGAAAACTATGTGCATCATGGGACCACAACTTTAATTAAACCACAAGTTCCTGGACCGAGAATCTGAGCCTGATGTCATAGGAAATAAAACTACAGAGCATCAGTGTATTCTTTCTGAAAGAAAAATGTAGTTATGTGATCAGACGGCAAACTGTGACATGTTGAAAACAATCAGTTAACCCAGCTAGCAAAGTAAGCAAAACATACGACTTGAAAATGGTCAATTTTTTTTTATTCTTTTCTTATTGAAAGAGGGCTCTACTCTGCCTCCCCTTGAATCTGGATCGGTCATATGACTATATTTTAGTCAGTAGATTATTGTAGGAATGAGGCTATGAAATGTCCTAGACTCATTTAATAGATATTTCCTATTTAGTTCAAATCTCTAATATAGAGGAAGCAAGACATTATGTAAGTAGTTCAGCTTTGCTAAGCTTGGAATGCTCTGAGGATGTCCAAGCAGGTACTGTGGGAAGGATGCATGCTGATCAGTGTCCAGATACTGCAGCAATTGTGATCCGAATAGCAGACAAGTCAGAGAAGGGTATACATGGGATCTTCCAACCTCAGCATCTGTCTCGTAGGGAAAAACAAGACCCAAGCCATATGCTCCTAAATGGACTCTTCTGGCCACAGTTAACTCTTTGAGACACCCAGATACCATGGAAAGAAAGATGAGCCATTCCCACTGTATCACGCTGAAATTCCTGATCCATAGATTCAGGAGCTGTGTACAAAACGCTGTTGATTTATCACACTCCTTTGCAAGATTTTTACTTATGTTTTTATTTGTTTTGTTTTGTTTATGTAGCAATGTGTAAAGGGAACTTTGTGTTATATTATGTTAGGTGACTGGAACATTATTTGTCACATAATAATTGTTTTATATACATTATGTAAAATTTTAAAAATTGCTGTTTTCTACTTAATGTTTACATCACAAGATAGGATTAAGATTTGGATGGCTTTCAAGTAGCTAAATATCCAAAATTCTACACTTTTAATAATTTAATTTCAGATGGTTGACTTAATTTCTCTGTTGAATAACATTGCCTCTTAAACTTCCATCTCTGTAATCATATAATTAGGAAAAGAAGATGAAAAACAATCATTTAAGCACAAAGTTTCTTCAGTGTTTATAGTAAATACTAAAGGTCATCCTTTCCTCAGAGCTAACACACAATCAAATTAGGAAAACAATAATAACCAAGGTTCAGGCTGCCAATGTCTTTCATATAACACTTTTAACATCCTTTTTTTGGTCCAGTCATATGAATGCAAATATAAAATCATATATCAGGAATAAACTAAATTGATTGGAGAAGCCTTACTAGATGTAGTAATCTAGAAGCAAATAAAATAATAGTGGAAATTTCTCAGAGTAAATTTCTGCAGACACTTTTACTCTAACAAAATATTTGTTCTTAGATCATGAGGTAGAGACGTCATGGGCCAAATAATATTGCCTATGGTTGTATTATTAAAATAACTGTTTTTTTAATTTCAACAATCCTAAGATACCAAGATTCTCAAAAATTCAGATGATCCATTTGGAAATCATGCCAGATCAGTTGCATTTGGTGACATGAAAGGAGATTTGATTTCTCTGTTACTAGTTTCTGAATTGGAAAAGGTTAATTTATTTTTTCACAAATAGGTGTTGTGTGTAAGTACATGTTAACTTCTCTTTTAGGCACAGAGGATACATTACAAAAACAACAACCTTTTACCTTGTAGAATTTATATTATAGCAAGAGAGACAATTGAAAAATTGATGAATAAACATATAATTATACTGATAAGTAAGTTAAATTTTGTTTTAAAAGTAAAGAAGTAAAAAGGGAAGATGTGCTGCTATTTTAGACATGATGGTCAAATAGAAACTTTCCTGAGCAGGTGGGATTTGAGTGAAATTTTGTATTGAAGAGGTGTTAATTTATGGGTGCACGACTTTCCAGACAAAAGGGGACTTGGCTTATTTAGAGAACTGGAAAGGAGTCCAGTGTGGGTGAAGTAAAGTGATTAAGAGAAACAGATTTCATTATCAGTAGGTGAGGTAACATAAACCAAATTACATAGAAACTTGCAGGCTAGGGGAAGTTTTTTTCATTTTATTCCAAGCGTGATGATATGTCTGTCAGTTAGATATGCATAACATTAATCCAAGACCTTAAGGCTTAAAGCAGTAAACTTAATTAGCTCATGCACCTGCTGGGTCTGCATGGTTCAGCTGATCTTGGCTAGAGTTGCTCCTAAAACAGGGGTCAGCCGGGGTGTTGACCACTCTAGGATGTCTTCAGCTGAAACTACAAGGCTGAAATCCATATGCTCTTTCATCTAAGACGAGGCTTGTTCTCGTGGAGCAGGTAGGCATTTAAGAGTGAACCTAGAAGCCCAGAAAAAGGTAGTAGAACCTCTCCTGCCACATTTTATTAGTCACAGAAAGTCATAGGCCAGCTCAGACTCGAGAGATAAGAAAGATTCCACCTTTTAATGACAGTAGCTGCAAAGTTACATTACCAAGTGTATGGAAAAGGTGGGAAATTTAGGTTACTTTTATATTCTATGGATAATCAAATGTTACAGGAAACTAAGAGAGGCATTGGAAGAAATGGTATTTAATAAATTCTATTTTAAATGTTTTGAGTTTGTGATTTCTATGGTATTTCCAAGCCATGATGCCTGAAAGTTGGTTAGAAATACAGGTCTTGGGTTAGGAGGAGAATATTGACCTGGATATAAATGCCTGAGATTTATAGAGGCATATTTTGTAAATAAAGCCTGGGGTGTAATGGAAGTCCAGGAAATGGTTATAGAATTATCAAGGAAAACTGAGAGGAGACAAAAGGTGATTTTATGAGAGGGGAAACCAAAACTATCATCCAGGAATATCAACAATTCAGAAATTAAACTTAGATATATTTCATTTTATCATGTGCTTAGCCGCCAAGACAAAATATCATAGGGTGGATAGAATAAACTTCAGCCATTAATTTCTCACTTGAAAGGCCCAAATCAGTGTGCCAGCACAGCTGAATTCTGGTGACGGCTCTCTTTTTGGCTTGCGGTCAGATACTTTCTTGCTGTACCTTCCCAGATTGAGAGAAAGAAAGAGCTCTGGCCTTCTCTTTCTCTTCTTATGAAGACATTGATCCCATCATGCGGTCCCTGCCCTCCTGACCTCATCCAAGTCTAATGACTTCCCAAAGGCCTCTCCACCACATATTATAACATTCACTATTAGGGTTTCTACATGCGAATTAGGAGTGGGGGGCAAAAACCTTCAATCTGTTATGAGCGCATTGCATTAAAGCAGAGAAAATAAACTGATAAATATTTAATAATGATGTATTGGTCATCTGTGCTATGAGAGAATAAATTAGGTTGAGAGTTGGTAGAATGATTAGCAAAGCGAGTTGTTATTTGAAACAAAGAGGTTAGGGCAGAGTTTTATGATAAATTGTTATTTAAAATAAAAATAAAAAGACTAAGTGATTTCTTCTAGTCCTAAGTTATTAACCATATTAATATACATGTGTAACATATACTAACTGGCACATATGCCTCTCCCCTGCAGCAAGCCCTGTGTCCATTCTTGGTACAATGGCATTATTTTTCTCAAACAATCAATCCAGGAAATGTAAGAAAGCCTGTTACTATTTTCATTATCTGAATATGCCTACTTCTCTCATCTCTCTCTCCTGCTCTGAGGACCCCACATTAAATAAATATTTTTTAAAATTTTAAGACCATTACATTTAGTGTTTCAGTATCCTGAAATATCTTTAAAAAAAAACCCCAAAAACAACAACAAAAGAAACCTTGGTTCTCTATTCTTCTAATTTGGGTCTCTACTCCCATGTCACTTTCTTGATTATTCTAGTTAAAGAAATGGTCATTCATACGGCCATGACAGTTATTTCTGTGCACCATGATCCTATTTTCTGCTTATTATCACATTTATGATTTTTTAAAATGTCAGTATTTTTAAACTATTTTTGTCTATTTTCTACCAAGATAAAGTAAGCTCCATATGGACACAAATTTTGTAATGACCCTCTCCTTTCTGCAGATGTGTGTTCTAGAGACTAAAATTTATGTTTCTTGTAGGTATTCAAAAAAAAGCATATGCACATGAATAAATGAAGTATTCACTTGGTTTCAATTGTATACTCTAATCTTGTATCTTAGCTTAACTATTTTCTTCACTGTCATACAATGGGCCTCCTTTCACCAACTAGAATTGAAGAATATTAACCCTGTTGTATTACTGTGAGGAAAAAAAATGTGGTAGTTTGGTTCTAGTGTTCTGCAAAGGTTACTGTGCTTAAGTTTTGGTGCCTAGCCTGTAGAACTACTACGAGGAGGTGGGGCCTAGGGAGAGGAAGTTAGGTTATTTGAGGTTTTGCCCTTGAAGGGGATACTGAGACCTTGGCTTCATTTTGTCTCTTTCTCTCCTAACTTCTATGAGGTGAAAAGCTTTCTTTGCTACACATTCCCATCATAGCATATTGCTTCACAACCGGGTCTAAAACAACAGGCCCATTGAGTATGGACTGTAACATACAAAATTGTGAGCAAAAATAAACCTTTCCTCATTATAAGTTCATTATCCAGGGAATTTTGTCACAGTGAGAGGAAGCAGACTAATAGACATAAACACACCTAGGCACAAAACAAAAAATAAAAAGAAACATTGAAAACTTTAGGTGGTAGTAAAAATTTGTAGCATTATCTACATATTCAAGACAAATATATTTCAATCTTTTTTGAAAATTTTATACCCATCCCAAACCCACCACAGACGATTCTAAAGCATGATACAATCTCATATAATTTTACAACCATTGAATATCAGAGATCCCTGCAGTGGACCCCAGTCTTCTGCTAGGTGTTATGGTGCATGGAGAGAGAAAAAGGACAAAGAGACTGAATGCAAAGTAGTGGTGCAGCAGGGATCTGGGATGACCAGTTGTTTGAAGGGAACAAAAGGCGAGGAGGCAGCCAGAATCTTGGTATTCAGTGATTACATCTGTGTCAAGGCCAATGTGTGAAGGGCAGTGAATGTTTCCAGGAGCAGTAATGGTGACTATGCTGGGCTAGTAAGAACAAAGCATTCTTGTAAGGATGAGACAAGGGGCAATAAGGAAACTACAGTTTCCCTTGGTGCCTTATCATCCTCAGCAGGTCTTATCTTGCCCTGTGAGCCCCACAGCGTCAGTACTTTTAGGGCTTTCAGCTGTGAGCAGAAAAGTGCAGGGAGTTTCCACGTCCCAATCTGGCTCAAAGGGAAGGACAAGGACGGCCTTGGATGTACTCTAGACTGAATTTATAATCTGTGGTCCCTGACAACTGAAGAAGATATTTGATATCAGCATTTATTTAAACTATTTTACCAGTTAGTGTTAGATATCATATATCCTTAAATCTGTTTTAAGAGACCTATGTAACCTTGTCTGTTTTAAAGTAGTTCCAACGGTAACCATTTTGTTTAATGATATTTTGAGTATAACAAGAAACAGAAAGAATTCATTGAGCCTCTAGTGTTTCTTAATTTCAGAATAATCTTGTACCATGATTTTTATATGTATGTTTCCTCTAATTATTTACCAAATGTTTTGTTGATGTTACACAAAATTATCTCCCAGATCACTCTTATTTCAACACATTGGGATTGTATTTAAATAATTGCTTATTAACTACACAATATTTAATAAGTTCTTACTACATGATCAAAAAATGGTAGTGGCTTTTCACATACCCAGATAGCAATTAGAAGTTGTCTTCTTTCTTCGTAATTACTTTTTGGCTGATTTAGCTCCTTAAGGTTTTTTTATATATAAAAAAATTGACATTATTAATAAGGAGCATTAGGCTCAGCTTTCTGTATCATTTTTGTTCTTATTTTATGGGTTTGTTATGTTTCCCCTAGCATTTTTTATTATACTAAACAGACATAAATCATTTAAACTTTATTCACACCAAGACAATATTTGTAACCTTTCAACATTACTATTTGGCTGCTCTCCTTGTGTCTTCGGTAGTCAAGTCTCTTAATCAAAAATACGAAATGTCAGTTTCAGTAAATGTAGAGTAATGTACATCCACCACAATTTTACGAACAAAAATGTGCAGAGGAGGTTATATATACATACTGCTACATACCCCAAATTTCTCTTTATATGGACTGTTGGCTGAATAGGCAAATGATCCATTTTGTTACACTTGAATTATTAGACAAATGTGAAAAAGTAATGATGATACCTGGTTAGGAATTTATAACAGGTTCTTCATACTGGAATAATAGAGACAAAGTATTTTAAGAGGAAAAACTCATCATAATATTAACATAATATACTGGCCAAGCATAAACAGTGATTGCGGGATACCAAATAACTTTTTCAGATAAAGTAGGCACTGAATAGTAGGGTAAATAAAGTTAACAAAAATGTACTGTATGTTTTTAAAAATCTAGAAAAGAGAATTTTGAATGTATTAGCCATTTAAAATGATAAAAATATAAGATATTTGATATACTAATTACTTTAGAAATGAGAATTTTGAATGTATTAGCCGTTTAAAATGATAAAAATATAAGACATTTGATATGCTAATTACTTTGATTTGATTATTTCATAATCCAAAACATTACATTGTACCCCATAAATATGTCCAACTAAAAATGGTTATTTTTCCAATTTGAGACTTTTTCCTTCCCTTCTCTAGCTCCCTATTTAAATAATCTGTAGTTTACTAATTAGAGTAGACCTTTTTATCATATCCAATCCATTCACCATTACAAAGTTTTATATGTCATGATATCTAATTTGGAAAGAAAAAAATGCATCTCTCCCAAGCCCTGTGTAGACAAGCCTATTCTTTCAGTTGTTCAGGATAAAAACTTTGATGTTATTTTTTTTTCTGTTTTCTTTTTCCATACCTCAAATCCAGTCTATATTCCAGTGTTATTAATTGTACTTTCAAAAGTTTTCAGAATCCAACTATTTATCACAACATCATTCCTACATCCTAATAGTAGTTACAGTTGATGTCACATCTTTTTGGCCAGAAAATGGAAATGGACACAAAACACGCTAATGTTCTTGACTCCGTACTCATTTATCCACAGAACCACTAAAGTAGTCACAGAACCAGTAAAGTAAAAACCAGAAGTCACTCTTCTGCATATAATCCTCCAATAACTTTACTTCATTCTCAGAGTTAAATTCAAAGTCTTTGATGCGTTCTGAAAAGTTCTACATGTCCCATCATCAGGTTAATACTTTGACATCAAAGTGAAATTATTGCTCCTATGGACAGTGTTAACTGTCTTGAACCTCTTTCTCTTTCTTTCTTTCTTTCTTTCTACTTTCTTTTCTTTCTTCCCTTCCTTTCCCTTCCCTTCCCTTCCCTTCCCTTCCCTTCCCTTCCTTTCCCTTCCTTTCCCTTCCCTTCACTTCCCTTCTCCTTCCTTCCTTTTCCTACCTGGAAAACTGTCCTCCTGAATTTGCATATGCCCACCCCATTTCATGCCTTTCATTCAGTTCTCTGCGCAAACCAGGGATCCATTTACAGATACATTACTTTGGGTAGAAACTTCTTTCCAAGTACTCCCTATGCTCTAATTCAGCATTTTCTCTATCATCACAGCATTTATCACAAACTGAGCTATTACATATTATGTACTCTTCATCTGAGGATGCACTGATATATAAACTGTGAGAATCAATGTTGTAGCCACAGCATCCGAAAGGCACACAATGAATAATAGTACAACGAAAAAATAAATCTATATGTAAACACTGCGTTATACACAAGGTCGTATATAAGACAAACTATATAATACATTGCGTTCATCATAAATATTTTCCAAGTTCATATTATATAACAAACTTGCATATTTCTAATTTTCTCTATTCATTTAAAATTATACTTTGTACATGCTTTCTTATAGTAAATTCACTCGTTTATCATTTGAAAGGTGGATACATTCAAAATTCTATCTTCTACCTATTTTGATATATAGAATGCATAATGATGAAATGAGAAGGGAATATATTATATGCATACTACTATTTATGTGCCTTATTTTAAAAATGAGTGAGCTTATCCATTTTGCTAATAGTCATGACATTTTAATATGGCTCTATAAAATATTTAATTAATACTCAAATGATATTGGGGTGTCTACAATTTTGTGTTATGAGAAATAGTGCTTTACTTCATACCATAAATTATTCTTAGAAGTAATATTCCTGAGTTAAATTTATTGAAAAATATATCCATATTACTCTCACAAAAATTCCATGAATTTACACATCAATTTAAGAATATATTGAGAGGGCTTTGTTTGGATATTACAAAATAGCTCATACTTTAGCAAACTGATTTGAAACGGTAATTCTTATTATCATTTTATCTTGAATTTCTTTAAATTTGTTTACATGTAAATGTGCAACGTACAGCTGCTTATTGTCTCTAAATCAGTGGTATTGGAATTAGAGCCTACAAACTGTGTCTGTGAATTCCCTAGGCAGTTAACTACTTATCAAGTTATACTAGGAAGAGCTACTAGAAATAATTGGAAAGCAGGAGGCCAGAAAACAACTTCCTTTTTTATCCTTTTCTGTCAAGATTGCTCCAACAGCAAAGACAATCATCATGCCACTCGGTTTCATTTGAAATTTCAAGCTCCACTTACATGATGTCCTCATAGAGATCTGAAAAATAGCCATGCCAAAGTTTCTTTTCTGTGCTACTAGGTAATTTGTGGTTCACCTAGCCTTCAGAGTGGTAGCAGATACTTAACATTAATTACTAACATTTGGAATACCTCAACTTCCTTTTGAAAAAATTTTCTCGTTCAAGTAACTGTGACCAATTGTCAGTAAAATATCTTCCACTTGAAATGGCTAATGTAGTTTTTGGTTTCCAGACTGTTGATTACTCATTATTGTAATTTTGCTTTTCATCTCCTCAACTCTTATTTTTTAGATACTGCTTTAGAATCACTGACTGGGGTGATTGACCCCAATTTTCAATGGGAAATTAGATTAATGGTACATAATTGCTGCAAGTAGAATTCTGTATTACATTCACAGGCTTTTCTGACAAATTTCCTCAACTTCTAAACAATCTGAGTGAAAACCAAGCAAATAAGATATGGGATAGACAAAAGAACAATGAAATCACACCATCAATTACAGTTTTGTGGCTTTAGAGACAAAATCTTGTAGAAATGACTTTTTATTTTACTCCCTGCTTGATATATATGTTTATAACCGCTAAGTTCTATTTTTCCTTTTAATTTCTCTATTATTTTACATCAGAATTTTTGTTGGTAAATTTTTAATTGCATAGATTACAGAATATTCATGTAGATTTCCGTTCAAAGCTGATTAAAAAAACCCTGCACTTTACTGAAGATACTTTGGATACAAGGCCCATTGGAATTTTGCATCTTATATTTTTTAAAAGATTGTAAAAATGTTTCTATTTGTATGAAAATGGTTGTACTTTATGGGGAGGAACCTTTGAGCTGTTATAGGCGTTGTATGGAAACATAAATGTGCTTAGAAATGAATGGGAGCTGAGGAACGAAAGGGCTGAACTGTGGGAATTATATACTCTCATCTCCAACTCAACCTTCTGTACCCTCCTTTCTTATATTGGAACTGAAAGACAGTTTTCTTTTTTTTTTTTTTTTATGGGTACGGGGGGTCGACCTCAGGACCTCGCGCGCCAGCCGCTGAGCTATCTCACCGGCCCAAGACAGTTCTCTTTTGATACCTGGGTTCCTATTGTATTATGTAAGTGGGAAGCATTACAGGGAGATTTACTGACAGTCAAATAGATATCCTGTTTCTAGTCCTGTGAGTACTGACTCAGAGGACACTTGCAGGACCAGCCAATGGCAAGGAACACCATCCCTATGAGCTCCACAGAGGTCAAACACCGATGACCTTTGACCAAGCCTTCACCAGGAGTGCCGGCCTCCTTTCAACTACCTAAGCCCCTGTAGTCCCTTTTGGGGATGCCTAGATTCTAGAACACACTACGTTTTGTTCCCTGACTGTTAAGCAGGGCAGCTGCTTCCTACAGTGACTAACATCTAGATCTCCTTAGCATCCATAGTACAGCTCTCTAGAAAGACAGAATCAATACAATACATACAATAGATATATGAGGGAGTACTTATCAGGAGAGATGGCTCACCCTGCTATGGCAGCAGAAAACTCCCACGAGAGGTCGTTTGCAGGCTAAAGTCTTCAAGATGCTCAGTGTAAATTCAATTGAGCCAAAGAAGCCTGAGTATACCGGGGGGCAAGGAGAGAGATACTGGTTAAGTCCTACAGCCCAAAGGCCAGGAAGACTGGAGGTGTGATGGTCCCAGCAGGATGTACGTGTGTCCCACCGCATGGAGAGATACAAGGTTGCCTGGTCTGTGCTTTCCCAGCCTCCAGCATACTTGAACCACATGCTCAAGTTGAGGGCTGTCTTCCCTACCCAGTCAGTACAGACTCCTCTTCTAACCTTCAGAAATACCCTCACAGCCACAACCCAGAGTAACACTTCTCCCATTTTCAGCATATGTCTTAAGCTATTTAAGATAATTCATCACCCAGGGATTTCTGGTATGTACACACATTTGGTCTATTGATTATCAAAAGGTTAGGGTTAGCATCCTGATCAGTTTCCAACATTTGGCTAACCAATCCCCTGTTTTAAATACCAACTGTGATTTCTGCCTTATTTTACTACTGTGGAAGGGAAAATATATATATATTATTGCTTATATAATTAGGGAGTATATGCATATGACTCAATGTAAATAGACAAAATTTATTTTAAATATTATATTGGGATGAGACACTGGATGATTTTGTATTCATTTATTTCACAATATATTCTAAATTTTCTATAAAAGACTACCTCACTTCCATAACAAGAAAAAACTTAAAATAGTTATAATGTCATGTTGAGTGTTAGAAATCAAACTGTCCAGTTTCCTGAAGGCCTAGGCTCTCTAAGTAATTATTTACAAAGTATCTAATATACATAATTTGTACTAGAATTACCTATGATGTCAGTTTTTAAAAAAAAAAATCATTGGGTTTCTCCATTGAGCCAGTTTCTTTATATTAAGGCCAGGTGCCTGAATTTTAACAAGTACTGAAGCTATTCCTATGTATGTCTTGGTTTTGATTTGTACCTGTCTCTGGTTGCCCAGTTCTTACTTCTAACCACATATGGATATATCCTTACAGAAAAAAATCTAACTGTGGACCTGACATTTTATGGAAAAATAAGTACAATGAATGGATTTCTAATGCACCTCCACATCCACTTGTCACCTTACTGAAAGTATTTATTCCTCTTAAAACACCTGATACATAATATTCACATCACATCACATTCTCTCATATAAGGCATTGCTCTTTAATACCACGGTGCATTTGGGTCCAACAGTTAAACTATGTGTACACCAAGGGACAGTTCTGTTTGTTTCCATTCATTATTATGTCATTGTAAGTACATAAGCAAGTAAAACATGAGTCATTTTATGTGAAAATAAAATGGCATGGTTGAGAAAGACCACATAAAGTTGAGTGCCGAACATGCTGCTATAAAACCATGTGTGGAAAAGACATCTAAAAAGTGTAGTTGTGAAAATCATAACATCTAGAATAGTGCTGACATTTGATTCTCAATTATCTTGAAATTCTTGTTATACATTTAAACTCTTGGTGTTGGGGAAAAGTTGTTATGAGTATTGTTTACACAAAAACAAATACACAAAGAAATCATAATGTAGATAACACTAAAGTTCAGAGCTTTTACCTCAAAATACTGACTCCAAATGTGATTTAATAAAAGACCTATTTTAACATTTTTGTTTTCACTCAAAAGGCTAAATATGTATATTCAAATCCAAAACTACTGAGTAAGGGGTTTTTTTATATTTCCAGGAAGACATCAGTATCAAGTATTGACCAGAAAGTCACGGGCAGCCTTAGAGGCTCTTTGTCTGATTTAAGATCCAGAATAAATCAGTTTTGGCCCAGGATCAGGCATACAGACAGTAGAGACAATATCATATTTTAAGAAATACTTCACTCTAGCTTAAAATTCTGTTTCAGAAGTAAATTCCATGACCATTGGGAGAAGAGCAGTCACCGTAGGACTTCTTTATAATTTCTCTAATTCCAGGAATAGAAACCCAAGATCCTAAAAACAAAAGGCTTCTTACAGATAAACTTTCAATTCAATACAGATAGCTTTTGTAATTCCTTATGAGACAATGCTGCCTAAGCATTTTTGTTGTCAGGTATTTCAGGATTACATAGTGCACTTCATTTTAGATTCTTTAACAAATTAGATGCTTGACAGTTTAAATTTGATTCCCAATCTTTAAAAAAATGATAATGAGATGATGAGATGTAAGGTAAAACATAGCTGTTCAAATTCTCTCTCTCATTCTGTGTGTGCATATGTCACATGATTCTTAAATTTCAAACATAGAAAATTTCACTGATTTTGCCTTATTTGCAGAAATTATCCTATTAGTGTGATTTTAAATTAGAGACCACAAAAAATAGAAATCTTCTAATAGACATTCACAATTTTAAATAAAAAATAAAATGGCAAAATGTGATTACAGCATATCAAACAAAACCTAACAATAATGGCATCCCAGTTGTATCATGATTATTAGAATCATGGTTATTTTAAGAATCAGTAATTAGTTTTGATTTTTGTTTTGAGTTTGCCTTCCATAGATCACCAAAATAAAACCTTCTAAAACTTGTTTAAGCTAAAATATGATCTTGTATGGATAGTGGAACAAGAAAGCTCAGGAACACAATAAGGGGAGGAAGAAAAATCAAAAGCAAATCCCTTATTCAAAGAAACTGGAACAGAATGAAAGTTGGAAAGAATGAGGATATTTAAGGACAGAAAATTATTGATGAAAACATGTCAGCTCCACAAATTTTCAGACTTTGAATAAATAAAAGAAGGAAAGGGTGAAGTGAAACTAGAGCTTCACTCCAACTGTTTTACATATAAATTTTACTAAGTAAAAGCACATATAAAATAAGGAATAATAGATTCTGCGTACACATAAATTGCATAACATATGATATATATATATGCACACACATATTTAAAGTCCATATCTATCATGTAACTATATACAAAGGAACCATAGCATTTAGTAAGTTTTATAATAACCTGGAATATATATGATTACTAGCCACTCTGAGGCTAATATTTTATTTCAAAAATAGTCCTCATTCAAATTGAGCACAGCATTTTTTCACTTAATGTATCAAGTGAAAAAAACATCTATTATGCTATACAGCTATGATAAGACAATGAAAATTGATGCATGTGGGAAAAGTTTGGATGCCCTGAAAACTCTTACAGTATGTCCAGAATGAAAAAGATAATGGATGAATTTACATTTTGAATGATTTGAATTGCTTCATACTCAATGTATTTCATGATACTCAGACTACAAAATTGATAATCTGAGTACAATATATACTAATCTTCTGTTAACTAAATTATATTGAACAGAACATACCATCTTTTGAATATGTCTTTTTTTTTTTTTTGTGGGTACCAGGGGGTCGACCTCAGGACCTCGCGCGCCAGCAGGCACCCATGCCGCTGAGCGATATCACCGGCCCCTTTTTTCGTATGTGGGATCCGGGAGTCGAACTCGGGCCCTCGCGCTTGCCAGGCAGGCGCTTACCCTGCTGAGCCATCTCACCGGCCCTGAATATGTCTTTATACACCAGAAATTGTAATATTTTTACCACCTTCTGGTTTATCTTTTGTTCTATTTTACATAAAGGAAGGGAAAAGCAACTTCTCTATAAATCAAAAATTGTCGATGAAATATCCAAAATAATACATTCAAATAAGTATTATCCTCTTCAAAATTTAGTGGAGAATACCCTCAGGAGAGTAAAGTGGTGTATTATTATTTTCAGTTATTATAATAATTTAAGACTTTAAACACAAATGTTGAAATTATTTTTAAAGTGTAAATATATTTTAAGTATAAGAAAAGGAAAAACCTCTGTGCATTGGCAATGACATGATTTTCAGATAACAACTATCACTACTGACTCTGAAAAAGATAGTAAATCAAGGTGATTAATAGTTTCTGTTAAAATGAGACACAACCATAAAATTGAGATGGGTTTTACTAAGTTGGTAAATTTATCTGAGTTTATAACATTAATAAAATTGGAGATAACAATTTTATAACACAAAATTGGAGATATAGTTGCAAACATTAAGTTATGCTTACTAAAATAATCTGCTATTTAATAGGCTTTCTAAAATATTTTAATGTGTTAATTAACTCAAAAGGAGACTCACCATTTAATATTTTAATATTTGATTTGGGTTACTACAGTTGGATCTGACTATGGAAGGTCAAATTTTGGAATGAATGTGCAGAGAGTGGTAACTAAAATGCAGCTCTTGGCCAAATCACCAACACAGCACAAGGTACTGCCTCAAAGGTCCTTGCTTTCTCATTTGCATGATGTTGCTGTCCAGGGTCCCTGCTGCCACCACTTCAGATGATCATGTTTTCTTTTCCACATATTGTGCATTTTGTTAGCCTCAATTGCAACTAAATATATGAAACACATTCTGAAGTGAAACAACTTCCAAAAGATAAAAAAAAAATGACTAAGGCATTTACATTTTCTAACATTACATTTTTATATTGCTATAATTTTAAATAATTTTTAATGGGATATAATACAAATGTTAAGGGCAACATGGGTTAGTGACATCAATTTTTGTGATTATGGCTTTGGGATGTGAAAGTCCATGGATATGAATACTTGAAGGTGGTGAAGATATGTGTTTTTCAAATCCTCTTTTCCTCAATGGTATATCTTCACAATTATCTGAGTAAAAATGCAGATAAAAATTCCAAAACACATGAATTGCACTTTCTTGTGACTAATGGCATATCCTCTAACATTTTGTGATTTCTGGAATGGTGGATATTCTAGAAATTTCCCTGTACTGAAGGGATGTCCTAGAGTGAAAAATGGTGTCATGGTTTGGACTTCAGAGCCCATCAAATCATGTGGTTAAATCCTTTCTCTGCATCGATGGGTAAGCTACTCTGATATATCTGTTCTTTCTTTTATAAAAAGGACATGCTTATTTCTAACCCTCAAGATTTTGCCAGATTATTTTTACTAGTAACACTTACTTGAAGAAGTTCAGTTAATATCACTTTTGGTCTCCCATAGTGAGAATTCAAAAGGACATCTAAATCCAAAAATATTGAGTACTTGCTGTATTTCAGACAGTATTCTGGAGATCATTAATATTTTAGTGAAGAACTGTGTTCTTGTGCAACTTATATCTAAACAGATAGAGCAATAAAGACTTATTAAGGTATATTCAATTCTGTAAAGAAAATTATAGGTCTGAGCAACATTGAAAAAGAGGTTGTCATTTACTGAGAAGGTAAAGCCTGGAAAGGAGTGTGTTGTACTGAAAGATTAGAACCTGTGTTTAGATGTAGCATCAACTATAAACCCTTTGACCCTACTCTAGTTGACCACCTATTATGAAATGTTTCTTTGTTCTTTAAGCTCCCATTTTCAATCTTCGTTCTGGTGATATTATTCTGTAGCTCATTTTTGGAGGGTTGATCTTATTCTGAGTGATTTTTAGTGAATTTTTCTACTTGATACAGATGTTATTTCTAAGTGTCATCAACTAATCTCAATGCTTTTCTCTCTAGATTTCACAAAATTTTATATTTAGGTACTTGATATAAAATCCTTTTTGTGCCAGGGAAAGGCAATAATTATCCTATAAAAAATTCACCTTAGTTTTGGATGACCAGTTTGAGAACATCAGTTTGGTTGGTTTGGATTCATTTTTCAACCTAAAATTCAGCCAACTCTGAATGAAAACTGCAAAAGGAAATTTGATCGCTATAAAGAATCAGAAGGCAGTAATTTTCTTGGAGTCTTCCTCTTCATTGTGACCAAAAATCTTAGTTATTTTTGTAGACTAGTGTCTGCTGGTAGGAAACACTATGTGATTTGTTATAAGTCAGGATGCTTTTTGGTTTTAGTTGCTAAACGACTGTGCCCACATGGATCAAAACTTGTATTACAGACTTCATAATAGAGAATATAGAGCATCTTTCTGCTACTGCTGCCATTCAAATTAATGTTATTGCCCACTTTCACTTAATAACAAAAGATATGAAATGAGTTGATGCACATATTATACTCACATTTATAAGGTGTATATATTGTCTTTCTTTCCTTAGGTAGACTATGAAGGGTATTTTCTGTTTTAACAGGAATGGCAAGAACAGTAACAAAAATAACAAATACAACTAAATCTAGTCTTTCATGTTGGGTAATAATAGTGCTAAGTGCACAGTACCATGTACAAAGTATTCCATAAGCAGAATTCTTGTTGTTCTAGAACTGAAAAAGACACCTACTAAAATCCTTAAGAAAGCTAGGACAGAAATTTTTCAAATAAAAGTATTAGAACTTTCATCAAGAATATGCAAATAATATTCATTAATTTCTTCTTTCAAAAAACTTTCACTAAATGTTTATTGTATGGGGCAAAGTCAACTTGTTTTATTGAACAGAGCTATCAAAAACGTAGATCTTTCCTTCTCATTATGGAAAGTCCAGATTAGTTAAGGAAAAAAATGGTCAAGAAGCATTTGTAATACAGTGTGCTAAGAATAGTGATTGCAGGAAGAATGGGAGTCAACACTACCCAAATGTTCATTTCCTAATCTTGGGGCTACAGTGTTGCTTGTAGAAGTGAGAGTCAATCCACACAGGGAATATTCACTAAAAATAATTATTTTAAAAATTATTTTCATTCAAATAATACTCTGATCTGACACTAACCAACTAACCAGTGCCAATCAAAGCGCTTGGTCTGGACTATAGGTGCCCTGTGTATCCAAAGAATTTCCATTCTCGCTACTGCACTGTGAGAAAGGTTGGGACTATCAGAGTACAATTAGGGTGGTGAAGACAGCAGCACCTGGTATTTATTGCACTTCAACATAGCAGTTTTGTTTCAAGAAATGGCTGTATATTAGTAATTTAACAACTGATATAGCAATAATAGTGTCTATTGCTATATAGACAGTTGGTTGACTGCTTATTGTTTGAATTGCTAAACAATCTCCCTATTCCCCAGAAGTCTCTTGAAGTATCTTGTTTTTCATTAGCTATTGTAAATATCTAAAAATGATGAAAACACAAAGGAATGGGATTACAAAGTACAATTACTAGACTTGTAAAAAAAATTATATCCTTTCTGAAGGATTTCAATAAATTCTTAAGTGAGATGATGGAAAACTGCATTAATCACTGGTAACTATTAACTACACTAATCACAGTAACTATTAGTGAATGGAGTGAAATGCAGTTAATATAGTTAATGTACATGAATGTACTTAATGTAGTAAAAAAATTAATTTCACAGTGACTAAAAAAGAAATAAAAAAACAAAAGGAAGATAAAAAAGATTAAAGTTGAGCTCAGCATAAAACTTGATCACAGAATAAGATAGATTAGGAAGAATTGACAAGTACTTAATTTTTTATGATTATGTTGCAAAGGTTAGACTATCATAGTTACTGTAGGTAATCTTTATAATCTTGCTCAAAACTTAGATTTTCTTTACTACGTTACAAAGCAAAATTTTAGATATAAAGTCAAAGCCAACTTCCATAGTATTTGTTTCATTGTCAGAAAAGGAACTTAATTAAAATGTTCTTAAATATTTGACAACAGAGACATATGTGCATAATATTGTTTCAATACTCAAGATAAATTTCTAGTAAAATGTTTGTCAATATTTGCAAGAATTTAAAAAGTTTCAAAGTGAATTTAAGTGGCTGTAAAGTTTATATTAGACTCCATAAAAGAAATAACAAAATCAAACCTTGGGGATTTATAACATATGGGAGCTGAATTAATTTGAAAATTAATCATATCTGATACAAGTGCAATGTTTTCTCTTTTGATGATCATATTCTTCTGGTATATTTTTATATATCATCTGCAACTCTAAGATTTTTCTTTCCTTTTCAAACTTTGGCCTCTCTATATTCACTGTCCACGAAGCACATACCTATAATCCTAGCACCCTGGGAGGCTGAGATAGAAGGATTGTAAACTGGATCCATCTGGACAATTTCGTGAGACCCTGTCTAATAAGCGGGGGGCTCTCCTTCATTATCATGGTATTACTTCTGCAAGACACTACTAAATGGGTGCTGAATTTATATTCCTGCATTTCAGCTTCGTCTTTAACTATAGCAACAAAAGCATATTGTTACAACAGAATTGTAGAAACCCAGGTATGAGATAAGAATGTGAATGGAAAACAGTCCCACTTATCCAGGTCATATAAGATCTTGTCTATTAGACAAGCATGAGTTACAGCTAATGTTAACTCATCTTAGCAGCTACCGTGGGATTTTGTGATCTCCATTTTGGGAAACAGTGCACAGATGAGGTGTTGTTTCCCCGTATTTCAAAAGTACAGACCCGTTATTGAGGTTCAGTTCCACTTTTAGCTCAAGTGAATGTGCGCATTCCCAGGGTAATTTGTAGAGGCAGTGTGGCTATAACAGACTACTATGGAGTGGATAATTTCTGAAGATATTTATTTGGCTCAGAAGTCTGCAAGCTGGGAAGTCCAAGATTGAGGGCCTCATCTAGGAAAGGCCTTCATGACACATCACAAACTGTCAAAGGCAACACATGGTGAGAAGGAAGATGAGACAGCAAGAGCAAGAGCAAGAGGGAGGGATAGGTGACCTCATCCTATTGTCATGAAACTGCTCTTCTAATAACAACACTAATTTATTCATCAGGGCAGAGCTTTCATGACTTAATCACCTTTTAAATATCCCCACTCTCAACACTTGCACTGCGGGGTGTTCCCAACACATGAACCTTGTACACATTCAAGCAATAACAATAAGCATCCCCATCATAATGCTGTTCTGGATTAAATTAATTAACACATATTAATAGAGGTTTGAGGTGTTGGTCAGATGACACATAATCAAAGTAGGTTAACTGTTATGATATTAAATAAATAATTAGCTTTTCCAGGACTCCACTTTCTTATGAGAAAAATGGAAATATTAATATCTATTTTGTTTTGAGTATTAAATTAAATATGTTAATACAAGTGTATGCATTTAGCACACATGTGAGGGGGAAGACTCAGAGATGGTTTTGCCCATCCACGTCCTAAGGTTAAAAAAGCTTTCCCTGAATCCAATCGCTATTTCAGGGAATAAAGAGAGTGACAGAATGAAAAAAACACTGACAGTGGGGTGACTATTGAACCAACTACCCAGAAGGTCTGAAATAATTAGAAAAATATATATATTATTTTTATATGGGACACGAGTAAGAGACTTGCAAAAATTTTGAAATCAAAGATAATAATAAACCCACAGCTTTTCTCATCTTAATTACAATATGTAAACTTTGACTTCCCTGTTAGATTTGTATTCATGGAAATGATGAATTTCTAAAGTAAACATTCCATGTGTATTTTTTTAATTTTTCTTTGTACGATAAATAATAGTGATGTTCTTTATCAACAGTCTTACTTGGTTTACATCTTTGGAAGTGTGAATTTCTATTAGCACATTCTTGAAAACATGAACAAAAAGATATATAGCAGTTGTAGGCCAGCAGAATTTTGATTTGTTTTTATTTCTCCCTGTCTTCATAGTGTCATCACAGTCTCATTTCCAATTGTGCAGAATCTTGCTAGGGTTAAGGCTATGTTTATGTGCTTGACATTTAGTAAAGAATTTCTTTCCCAGTCATTTTTGTTGTTGTTTGGTTAAATGCTTCAGATTTACATATATATTTTCCATTTTGCAAGGGTCAGAGTCAATTTCTTTGTGATAACTTCCAGCCTGAAACACACAGAAAGCATCCATAAAAGGATATTATATCATTTGAGAATTAAGCAGCAATTGGCACTAGCTATTACTCATTAAAATGAAGGAATTTGTCATTCTCTTTGATACTAAAGTATATTCATATACTTGTAATTGATGGATAGGTTTAATTTGTGCCATTTATAGTGCAATAAGCAAAGTAAAAAATAGGTTCTGACATTTTAAATTAGACAAAAGACCTTGCTTATATACAAGTATAGGGAGTTGCTAAGGGTGCAAAAATCTCTCTGATACAAGAAAATCATTTCTTTGATCTCAAATTTTGTAAAATGTTCATTGAGGAAGAATCATTCTTCATGTAGCAATCTTCCCAGAGAATTTAAAAAAGATCACTTTTTATCTTATATCCCAAACTGGAAATTAAAAGGATTATATTATTATTGTAAGAATCATATTTATTTTTGATATTCAGTTTTACCTCTAAAAAATTTCTAGAAGACTATATCATGTGTAAACCCTAAAAGATGTTTTGAAATAGATCTAAAAACAAGGTCCTTCACTCCCTTCAACCTCAAAAGAAAAAAGGTTGAGACTCAGAATTACTGGTATTACCCTGAAATTTCAGTCATTGCTAAGGCTGTAGTTTGCATGGTGAGGAAGAGGATAGCCAGGTGCAGCGATGGAGAACCTTTTAGAGCTTTCAGCTGATACAAACAGCCCACTCTGGCACACATGCCATAGGTTTACCACATTGGTCTAGTGGAGAAAGCACTTGAGTACTCAGAGTTAAGGAAATGCAGGTCTCTCTGCTCTTCTATTTCCCAGCCATGTGACTTTCACAGAATTAATCAAGCTTTTTCATCTATTAGCTAAGAGAGTGGGTCCTACCAGCTTTAGAACATAATATCATTCTTTAACACAATATATAAAAGCAAAGCCAAAATATTAAAGCAGAAATTATTACCACCAGTCAGGAAAGTGCAGCACTAGCAATATATGGTTTTCTTTTTTTGTGGGTACCGGGGGTCGACCGCAGGACCTCGTGTGCCAGTAGGTGCCTGTGGCTCTGAGCGATATCACTGGCCCTTTTTTCGTATGTGGGTTCCGGGAGTCGAACTTGGGCCCTCGCGCTTGCCAGGCAGGCGCTTACGCCGCTGAGCCATCTCACTGGCCCCCAATATAAGGTTTTCTATCCAATGCATACTTTAGTTTTTCCTTTTTTGTATTCTTAAGGTTCTAGAAGATAGCTACTGAACAGATCAGATGGAGTAAATTTTAATATCAAGGATAAATATTCTGTACACTTAAGGGGTTAAGAAACATTCTTCAGACTAGGACTTTAAAACATATGGAAACAAACAAACAAAAAATCCCCAAATAAATTTTATATCTCACTCAAAAGGCCGTGAGTTTGAAGATCTTTCAAGCATCATTATATGAAAAAGAAAGCAAGCATATTTTGTAAAAGTACTAAGAGCAATATTTTTGATATAAATTTCCTGGAAGCTAGAGATAATTTTATAAAAGAGTTCAACAAATGTACCTGACCACATTTCACTTGAGTTGACAAAAAATCATGTAATGAACTAGACTGTAAAAGCTATTTGTGTACTCCTCACATCAGTATGAAAAGTTAATTTGCCATATGAGAATATTATTTAAAATGACTGCTTGCCATAAAATAAGCTCATACTTATCCAGAATTCAAGTAAATAGATTTGATAGACTCTGACTGTCTTAAAATAAGTTTGTGTCACAAAATCTACTCTAATGAGAAAACTGCAATATAGTAAAAAAGGCAACTAAATTAATTGTTCATATTTCAATCAACCACATTATTATATATGTATAAAATATGCTTATTTTCTTTTTATTTTCAATAGCAGCTACTATCTACTTAAATTTGGAAATTTTTCATGAGACACCGGAGTCACTGTAATTGCAAAGAAAATTTAAATTGCACTAATTCTATACAAAATAAGGCAGTAAAATAATGCATTTTATAAAAATTTCAAATAGGAAAATCTTCTTCATTAGAAATTTCAATTAACGTAATACACTAATAGTTCCTACAGAGCTTACAAAAGAAGACAAAAAAATACATGGGAGATAAACTTAGTTCTGGCTTTCATTTTAAAGATTTTTACAACTCTTCCTAACTCTACTCATCTTCCACAGAAGTCCCTAGCATGTATCTGCTCAATTAATAGTAAGTATAAATGCTATTAAGAGCCAGATAATTGTTTCATCTAGACCTCAATAAATATTTGTTAAGTAAATGAGTGGGAATTAAAGTTAAGATTTTGTACACTTTACATATTTATACTTTGATTTATTCAACAATTGCCAAAATAAAACCTCAAAGTGGCTGACATCTAGCATTGTCTGATTCTTACATAACAAGTTTTAAAGATTTACTTTCAAAAAGGTAGCGGTCATGTTACTGGGCTTTGGGGAGCCAGAGTCTCCCCCTAGAGGTGATTTCTAGGTTCTTTCTGTCCCAAAGAATTGATCAAAACAAGCATAATTCGTGGCAAAATTTCACATTTATTAAAGGTAGGAAAAAACAGGTAGAGTGAGTTTGGGTCAAATAAAAGTAGGAAAAAAGGGAGAAAAAAAATTAAAAATACACCCTACAGCATAGTGTACGCTATTGTGAAGAGACACAATAATAAATGCTTAATGGGTGACTGTCCCCCTTTTATATTTCCCACTCAGGCATCATGTCTAGGTCATCCTATCAAAAACCTGCTCAAGTTTTCCTGAGAAATCCATACGCAGGACTTCGAGAACTGTTCCGTGCCTGTGTCTTAGGATGATTCATAGATCACGCCTACTTTCCCATCTAGTCTTAGCCACATCCTCCCTCCTTGCCTTAATTATAATTTTTACTAATTGGAGCCTAAGAAATACAATAGGTAGTTACTCATACAGAATTTGAACTGTTTTACCCTCCTCATGCAGGTAACAATCATGTTGTCATTTTTTTAACATTAACTGTCTTGATTTGTCTGCTAAAGCGGTAAAGAACAAAATAACATTGTTTTATACCTATTTTTACTGTAGAATATGTGTGGGTGAGTAGTAAGACGTATGGATGGTACATAGATACATACATACATGTACCAAACAGTGACATTATATACTTGTGCACTGAAGGAAAACAATTTTATTGATCCAAAAATAAATCAATAAACAGAACATGTTCTATAAAGCAGTCAATAAACAGATTGAGGAAAGGTGTGCACATTACTAAAATTTTTACTGTAATCCATGCTGTTCTGTAATAAATTCTGGTCATGAATATGCAAGGAATCATAGTGTATTTGTCAGTACTTACTAGAGTCAGATGAAGAAGAGTCCAAAACATCTGTCTGCGCACTGGAGACCCAAAAGATCCAGTCACAGCTTTAGAGCCCACTTGTCCCATGCAAGTCCATATCAGGAGGGCAATGGATGGCATATGGAAGATGGAAAGATCTGTACTGGAAAGGTCCAAGGGCCAAGGGCCAGTGCTAGAGGCCCTCGTATCAGTGTCTGTGCCAAAAGGCTGAAGGAACTGAGCAAGAAGGCTGAAGGATCTGAGCCAGAAGGCTGAAGGATCTACACTGAAAGGAGACAATGTCCAAGATGAAGACAAGGATTGAAGCTTCCCACTAAGAAAGAAAACAGCCAAAGCTTTCAAAGAAAAGCCGCCAGAACTCCTCTGAAGAACGCAGTCCCAGTGAAGCTCCTCCAAGGAAGATCAGCTGAAATCCTTCCCTCTCGTTCTCCTTTCATATCTTTGTGACAACAACCCTCCCTAAAGTGAGTCTTCCATGCCCAAATCCAGGCTAACTCAATTCAGCTGGGTGTTCTCACTCAAGTTGACAATTAATCAATTACCCACCACATACAGTGTGGTAATGACTTAGCTGTGAATGCAAATTAGAAACTTTTAAAAGATTTATTAACCACTTGGTCTAATAAGTAACTCATTGCATTGAAGAATTAGTAGGACTGGAAAATGGTTCTGATTATTTGATATATAATTCCTATAATTATATATATATATATATATATATATATATATAACATGATATAGAAATCTATAACATTTATGTCTTCATCATTTTAAGCAACTGGAATGTTATTCTTTAAAGGCCAGACTTAGGTTACATTAAGTCCACAGAAAGTTGCTATCTCAGATCTAATTCAGTCTCACAATCGATACAGAGCCCGAAAATTCTCTTCCATTCTTTTTTAATTCTTAAAATCTAACATTCTCTTATCTCTTTTGAAGCCGTCCTCATTCCTCTTAAGCAAAGAATCCAATTGCCATAATGCAACCAGAAACTGTCAGATTACATTTCTTATGCTTCAAGTACTACCCAGGTGATGGTGCAATTACTCAACTTATTTTTAATGTCTTCATCAATAAAGAAGACTGTGGTGCTTATCTTCTAGTAGAGTTATGAAAACTAAGGGCTAAACTTTATAAAGTACCTGATAAATAATATACACTGCATAAATATTGGGTACCTTTCCATCATGTCGCAACATTTTATACTTACCTCTTTTACGATACTGTCTTGGTTACTTTTCTCTCGTTGCTGAGACAAAATACCCGACGCCCAAAATTAAGGAAGGAAAGGTTTATTTGGCTCACAGTTTGTAGAGGTTTCAGTCCATACTCGGCTGGCTCCAAGGCAGAGTGGCACATGACAGAGGGCAACAGTTCATGGTGGCAGAAGGCAGCAAAAACAAGCAAGAGCAAAAGGGAGGAGCGTGAGCGCAAGAGAGAGAGAGCAACCTCTTTCCCTCCCTTATATTACGTACAGACTACCCGCCCCAGGGTGGGTGTAGCACTCCCGCCCATAATCCCAGCATTAGAACTCGAATCAGTCATAAGCTCTAGAAGCCCGCCTCCATGACTGCATGAGGCTTTGGGGGGACATTAAGACACAAACCATAACAGATATGTACTGTACTACATCATTGTATAGTTCATTCAACTACACTTCTATTATTATATTATTTGTAGCCAGTTATGCTCTCTTAAAAATCTTTGAGTCACTAATACTCCGATATACAGCAAATCACTAATATCAAGTACAAACACAAATGAGCATATGTTGCTTCCATTGAATATGTGATAGCAACTGATTTTAAACTATAGAAATTAAGCCTGTTCTAATTGGTATGAAAAAACTAAATGTAAAAGTGTATTTAAGGGGCCGGTGAGATAGCTCAGTGGCATAAGTGCCTGCCTGGCAAGCACGAGGGCCTGAGTTCGACTCCCGGTACCCACATACGAAAAAGGGCCGGTAATATCACTCAGCGGCACTGGTGCCTGCTGGTGCATGAGGTCCTGAGTTCGACCCCTGGTACCCACAAAAAAAAAAAAAAAAAAATGTGTATTTAAAGCACTTGGACCTGGACCTGGCATGGTAACTACTTGAAGCATCTTAGTTATGTTATCAATATAAATGAATAAATGATCTATGATAAACAGTTGTAAAAGTTTTAAAGTATCATCAGGTAGCGAAGATTGTCTTTGTGGGTTACAGAAGGAATGACAGAAAAGTTAAAACATAATCTTAGTCTTTGTGAACAGGAAGGAGTTTACCAGGTCCTACTGCATGTAGCTGGAAAGAAGTTATCACATTTTTGTAAGTGTGAGTAGTTTTAAGTGGTTCCTACTATAGCAGACATTTTTCTATGGATTGAAGATTCCACACATTCAAAGTCATGAAAAATACATGGGAAGAAACTCATTCAAAGACGTTTTACCACTGAATGACAAACATATGTTTTAATATGGTATAAATTGCATATTAATTCAATATACATAAACTTGTGATAAAATTTAGTTAATAGCAATTTTCAAAGTTAATCTTCATTTTTATCCTCTTATCCAAGTTCTTCCTTAATTCTGGTTGCATTTTTTAAAACCATGTCAAAGCATTGTTGAAGTTCAGTGTTACTAATTTTATTTTATATGCAATAGCAATTGAAACTCACAAGGTAATATCAAAGAATTATTATGATAGCAAAGCACAGATCTGTACTATGTAGGATGTGTAACAAAGCCTCTGATTATATCCTGAAATAGACTGAAAAAAAATTCACTCCACACCTGATTAATGAAAAATCATAAGGACTATTAAAACATGTCAATAAGTAAAATAAAATTCTTTTGCATTCATTTCTGTAAAATTGTGATAAAATAAAAATTGTATAGGATAAGGCTATCAAATGGAGTGTGGTTAAATTATGAGTCATTGGAGAACAAGAGCAGCTGCCATAAAGACAGTAGGAAAAATAAAAATAGATTCTGGCCTAGTCATTGAAATATTTTGAAATATAAAATTTTATTCTGAGTTTCAATACTAAGCACGCAGAAACACTGTTCTCCATCAACCATATTTTCCTCCCAAGGACAGAATTTTTTCAAAGATTTCAAAAGTTCCAGGTATCAAAAAGGCACTTTCTGAGATTCTGATATCCCCTTATAAATTTTGTGCTCCAGGAAAATGATATCTCAAGTTCCTTTAAATTAAAAATATCTATGATATTAAGTGAAAAAGAAAAATGAAATGGCAGTTGGCCATGTCTTAATGATTTAACTTGGCATCTGGTCAAATGACCTGGGCAAATGTTCTTTTGAAAAATGTCACAGAATTTTTATTAATGATGAATATTTAAGGTCTCAAACCATTCTCATCTTAAAGAAGACTACTTTAGCAGTCTAGGTTCTGTCACAACTCGGTTTTGAATGACTTGACCCTCCTAGTAATTGAACTAGTTCTGCATGTAAATGCACTCTAAATCACCTTTCCTTCAAGCATCCAAATCCTTTTGTTGAATGTGAGCAAAATACACTCCAAGTATTAAAGAGATATACAAACATTTGTTTTTCTGGGAAACTGACATTTGCCATTCAGTTGCTGCCTGCTATGCTAAATTATGGGAACTTAAATTTTGCAAACTTAGTTTTATACCCGATGTAACTCTTAGGAATCATTTTCCAATGCAACTTGATCCCAAATGGGAAATACAGCAGGGAGATACACGTTCATGTAAATTAGGAATGAGAAAATATCAATAGTTTTGTCCTCTAGTGAATAAGCAAAAAAGTGAACAATGATAAAATTATTAATGACTGTGAGCATTTTAATTTTACTGATAGTCTACATGTACCATATAATTTAATTTCATCGATGGTTTTTGTGTGAAACTTTAAATGGGATATAGGCATATTACTGTTGTGGAAAACAGGATACCAAACTTTTTCAGATGACATAAGGAAAAAAGCGTGCACTCCCTGGGAGGTGGAGAAAGGTTTTTATTTGGCTAGCCTGGCTCAGAGAAGCTCACACTTCATAATTTCTGAGCACCAGAGATAGTGTTACAAAGGTTTTTATAGAGTTTGTGGCAGGGGGATGGTTGTGGTGGTGGAAACAAGCTCAAACAAAGACAGTCAAAAATGACAGGTTTATAACTTAGCCATTCTATCAGCCTCAGTCAGGTGGGGAATCTAACCAAGATGAGGGAGGTAGGGGTAGGTGACACAAGTTAGGGAGTGAAGTTCCAGTATGGGAGGTGGAGGAGGAAGAGAGATTTAGAGAACCATGAAACTCCTCTCTTCGAGTATTAAAGTGCTAAAGAAGAATGTAATGGACAGGAAATAAATTGGGGTTAAGGATTTGAAAATGTGTGCCCCACCTAGGATGCCTCCATTTGGGGCTTTCAGGGCATGATTGACAATGTGATTGACAGCATGCTGAGTCATCTCCACTGTATGTACTTTGATTGTCCTTTCCTATAATTTACTTGGTTATAATTGGATACATAACATGCAGTCCATATGGATGAACCTGTAACAAGTTCTGGGTGAGCCAAGGTCTTTGTAGGTACCTTGGCCTGAAACTTTAGGAATTTCCAGGAGGTCTTTGTTATCCTTATTTCTGCCTTCCTTAGGAAAAAGGTCAGAGGAGGTTTGTTCTGTGGTGTTGCTAAGTTCAGGTCGGTGGAGAGGGAATGATCCCATACCCCGACTGTACTATCTGTATTATATTCTAGATAATGTATTTCCTAAATATCGTATTATTGAGCACTTAATCTTCTAATATCTGACATACTAGAAATCTTGACTTCTGAAGCCATACTAATCTATAATAAATGTGAGGTTATTATTTGCCTGTGATATACCTATGATGCAACAACTGTAATTAGAAATAGTACCCAAAGCACAATAAAATAATAAGTAGTAAATAAATGATAAAATAACAATAATAGTATCATCTATGCCTGAATCAGTTCTCAAGCTTCATATGCTTCTCTATGTAAGTCTCATGAGACAATTTGAGTAGATGACATTACCGTTTCCATCTTATGCATAAGAAAAGTAACACACTGCTTGTGTGTGGTAGCATTACCAGGTTTTGAAGAGCTGGAGTTACCTTCATGAGGTGGTTTCTACTTTTATTTATTTATTTTTTTGCCTGAGCAAGTGGAAAATGGCATTTACAATTATTAAAGGTAGAAAAAGAAATGGGCCCTGCAGAACAAGTTTGGGGCAAGTAAAAGTAGGAAAATAAGTATACCTGTGGGGAACAACTCAGACTGCTTCAAAACTCAGGGGCATCTAAGGACACCTGAGGACGTGACCCCGCTTGTCTAGTGCAGGTTCATAGTGGGATACAGCTGTATAACCATGACTTAGCACAGATAAACATGCATGCGTTGGTTACGGCACTATGTAAGAATGTAAATATGAGATAACAACCTCTATAAGAATTATACAATAAAGATGCAGGCTGCTTTTGTACTCTTGTGCTCTTAGGCTCTTGTGCTCTTGCACTCTTGTGATCTGCTCTGCTCCTTGCTGTCTGCTGTTGTTGCTGTCTTGCACACATGCATTCTTGAACCTTGGGACCTCATCCTTGGAAATCTCTTTCAGGCCCCCCGAGTGGGCAGACAACACCCTACAAGACAACAGCTGGACTGTGAGAGAACACAGTAGTGGAGAGCTCAATGTGGATTCTCCTTTTTGTATTTTCTACTCCTCCACTGGCGTCAGGTCTGTGCAGTCTTATTGAAAAACTGCTTGAGTTCTTAGAAAAGTACACATGCAGGGCTTTGAGAACTGTTCTGTGCATCTGTCTGGGGATTTTGTAATTAACAGACCCCACCTGCTTTTCCAGCCACTTTGCCACAGTAGTTCTGGGATTTAAATCCAGGTCGTCCTCATTCCAGAATTTGTTCTTCAATAAGTTTAAAAATTTCACTTCAAAAGTCACTTTACTCATTCATGATTCCATCATTTACCAACTCTATGCTAGTGAAGAAGAAACTGGGCTACTATAAAAGGTGATGCTTTGCCTTTGCTGATCACAGTAGTTTCTGCCCCCAGCTAGCACATTCCCTGCTCGCTCCTCACCAGCCATCTCATCTCTCTAAAGCTGCCACCTTGAACTTAGTGCAGAATACTATCTTCTCTCACTTTTTGTCACACAATTACCTTCCAACTGGTCTACCTCCAATTACAACTAATTTTCCCTCCACATACATGAAGAATGGTTTTTGGAAGAACAAATCTTACCTTGTATCCCTATAGTATTCTTCGATTCTTCTTACTCTTAAACCCTTCAGTGGCTTCTCCCATACATACGTGGCCACACTCAGCTATTCTCTCCAGGATATTCTCAGACAACTCTTAACTGTGTTCTTTCTCTTTAGCCAAGTAACTCTCTTTCAGTCAATTCTCCACAAACACAGACATTTGCACGTAATTATGTTCCAGAATCTTTCACCTTCATGTGGTTAACTTTGACTCATCCTTCAGATCTCAACTGAAATCAGTCACTTAAAAAAATTCTTCTTTGACTTCTGTGATCTGTAAGATCAGTATCACTGGCTCTGAAATCAATAAGTGCCTGTACTTCAGCATGATCATAACAGTTTCAACTTTATATTTATTGGTAGTTATTGGCATTTATTTCATTCTTATCTGTCTCTCTTCTAGATGCAACTAATAATAATTTGTGTGTATTAGATATTTGCTAGGTAACATGCTTTGTTTATATACATATATATAAATTATATATAAGTAAATTAAAATTCTAGTAGCAACCTGAAAAGTAAGTCCTACTATTAATAATATCACTTTATAAAAGTAAAACAATGTAAGATACAGAAAAGGTTAAGTATATTTTTCAAGGTCACAAGGTAACAAATGCAGTATACAAACCCAAGCATTACATTCAGAGTACATTCTCTTAATCACTTCATTTGTTACCTTTTAGGAGCTGCAAAGGGATTGATGCTATTACTATTGTGTATTCAGGAATGACCACAGCAGTAGAATATAAATTGTAAAAATCATTAAAATGTATTTTGGCATTATTTATGAAAGTGTAAAATGCACTTATGTTGGGAACCAAAAATTCAACTTCTCAGGATTAACTTGAAGCTCTAATGGTATACGTGCTTGATCTAGGTAGAAGGATATCTATTGTTTTACTGTGTATGGTACAAATAAGCTAAGAGCTATAGAAAAGTCAGTAGGAGAAAGACTAAATATATCTTCGTGTAGCCATATGAGTAAATATTGTATGGTAATATAAAAATTAGAAATGTAATGCTGATTTGAAACAATACATGACATATATAAGGTTAAGAACATATTGAGATAAGAAAAAAGGGAGGACAAAATAGTATGTAATATTCACTACAATTTTTAAAGAAGTTGTATAATAAATGTATGTTTATATCCAGAATACTTAGAAGGATACAAGATGTTAGTAACAATGTTTGCCTGCAGGAAAACTAGAGCCCAGAGACACAATTATTAGAGTGATATTCCTCAAGCCCATTTTACTACATTATTTTCTTCTTCCAATAACATGTTTATAATTTTTTTAAAAATGTATGTTTAACCATGGGTTAAGGAATGTAGTTCAAAGAGAATGTTTCAAAAAATTATAACCCAAAGACAAAAATCTCTGTTGAAGAGTGTAAATCATCCTTTCACATGCACTATTTAACTAGAATTGAAGAAAATAGTTTAAAGCTTTTTCCTTTATTTAATGAATACACAAAAATATAAAAATTATACATTTTAATGGAGTACCATGTGATGTTTCCATACTGTACACCTTGTGTAATGAGTAAATAAGATTAAACATATCTATCTCTTAAAAATTATCATTTACTTATACTGAAAATATTCAGATTCCTTTCTTATAGCTTTTTATAATATAGCACATAATTATTATCTATAGTCGCTCCACTCTGCAAAAGCACACCAGAACATCTTACTCTTATGTAGGGTATCTGCCTGCCTAATTGGAAGGGAGGAACAAGCAAGTCTTCAATATGAATTTAAGGAAGCAATTGAGGACAGTCACTTTCATAAATTAGATTACTCATAATTCATCCTAGGAAACATGGTTGCTCTTTTAGCAAAGCATATGCAAAGGCATTTGGGAAATTTCCTTGTATAGTTTTGTAGTAAGGGGATCTAAGGATCACAAATGTATCCATTGGTTAGAGTATCCAGACTAATATATCAAAGATTGTGCAAGGAGTATTAGTCAGAATGGTGATAGTCAACATTTAAGTTTTATTGGCCTTCTTTTCTATAGTGTGCCCCAAATTTTCAGTAAGAGCTAAGCACCAAAACTGATCTATAGATGATTTGGGATATTGAAAATAAAATTAAGTGGTGATTCAGACTAGATGTCAAGTATCAACCGCAGGACCAATAAAGACAGATAGGAACATCAAGCTGCAGGTTTTAAAAAAAGCACACTGCAGAGTAGACTAAGTTAAGAGAAATGTAACTTCCTTTTGTTCTCATAGACTAAACTTCTTTCAGCATATTAGATGACCGCTAAAACTTCCACAATGCAAAAATGGGGCATTAATACATTTTTTAAAAAATACTCATAAAGAAGACATGTAAGACTAAAGAATTAAGACTGATGCCCTGAAAACTTTGATTTATTTACTATGGAAAATGTACATAAATACAAATAAAAAGTAAATAAAATATTTAAATTCTACCATGTATCAGTCAGTGCTTACTAGAGAAACAGATTTAATGCAAGATGTACAAATATATAAGAATTTACAAGATTGGTTTACAATGGCCACTCACAAAGTCGGCTATGAAAGAGTGCAAAAGGACTGTCTATGCATTGGAGACCTGAAGATTCCCTTGGAAGACCTGGAGCTCATTATATTGTCCTGTGCAAATCCACAACAAGAGGCCAAAGGGTCTCTGATGGGAGGCTGAAGGTTGTGTGCTGGAAGCCAGGGGACAACATCCAAGGTGAAGGCGAAGACTGGAGCTCCTCCGAAGAAATAGAAGCGAGCCTTCCTTCATTTCCTTTTTATTCCATTCAGGTGCCAAGCCTACCCAGTGGGTCTTCTGTTTTCAGTAAATCCTCTCAGCCACACTCAGAACTATGCTTATCCAATTTAGTTGGGCATTTCTTATTCAAGTTGACAAAATCCATTAGCTATCACTTATCATATATTCTAAAATATCAAAAGTTCACTTGCCAACATCTATATCTAGCATAAATTTACAAACCAAGTTCGGTGAATTCAGGCATTCTTCTTCATGAAACCATGTACAATGAGTTTGAGATATATTAAAACAAGAAAAAGAAATTTTCCACATTTTTGAAGAAAATTAGGCATAATTTATAGACAGATCTTATTTTTTTTTAAACAGTGTCCCCAACATCTTACTCAGTTGACAGTTCCTAAAGTGATACATACGGTGATTTGCGTACCATTCTTCTCATTCAAACATGTATTCCTGCAATTTTTTTTTCCAATTTTTACCCAATTTAGTTGGGTTTTGTTGGTTTATGACATTTTCTTATGACCCCAATCAGATATATGGTATGGTATTTTCTGCCATTCCATATGTTACATTTTAACTCTGTAATTGTTTCATTTGTTATACAAAAGTTTTTAAGTTTGATGTAGTCCCATGAGATTGTTTTTGCTGCCTGTTTTGGTGTCATATTCAAGAAATTATTGTCAAATCCAATGAAATTTATTCCCCTATTTTCCTTGGGAGTTGCATAATTTCAGGTCTTATGGTTTTATTTGTAAAAGTATTTTGAATTCACTTTTGTGTATGGTGTAAAGTAACTTTTGAATATTTTTGTGTGTTTTCTCAAGGTATAAGGTATGATTAAAAAAATACAGTGAATTGGGGGGCAAGTGCCATACCACACAAAGGCAAGGATCTGCATATGAGAAGGGCTGTTAACCCTTAATACCAGTGTGCAACAAGTTTCAACTTGTTCAGTTCAGTCAGTCTGTTGTAAGCTGTTATAGAGAAGGTGTGTTTTAATAGGGAGCAGTTTTGTGGAAGACATTTCCAAGGTTGGGACAGGTGAGTATCACCTACAACTTGAATATTAATTAATAATTCAGGCTTTCTGTAAATAGAGGATCATTTTTTTATCTTTGTTAAAAGAGTAGACTAATGATTATAACACTACATCTCTAGATGGGAGATAAATTTTCTAGTTAATAACTTCAGAATTTTATATTCAGGGATAAGAAAATTTACACTTATAAAACCCTAGGAACTTGTATGTGGGATTATTCATTTGTCATTGAAATAGAGTATCTAAATCACTGCCACTCAAAACATCTAGGTACGGATACTCTACTGATTTAGGGACAGGGGGCAAATGATAATGCCAAAGGATGATATAAGTATTACAGATTTATACTATCTATAATTAACCACTGTGTTTAATTTTATATGGAAAAGGGACACAGTATCACTGGTGTCTTAAGCTTAAACCTTTTTGGTGTATTATAAATTGGAAATTATAGTAGTCTGAATACTTAGAAAGTATTGGAAATCTGCAGGTGGAAACTTTAAATATTGCATATTTCATTGGATGGTTCTTTCTCTATGTTGCAAATATCAATTATTAAATACCACCAATGTTATTTAAGTAGTTGCCTTTAATCATAATATTTTACATGTATATTTATACCACCATAATGAAAGCTCCCAATGTGTTTTACAGACTATACACAGCTTTATTAATAAAATGTGGCTGTCTCTACTAACAGGACATTTTTATTCGAGATAATTGTACTATGCAATAGACATAGATTATGCCAATAAAAAGAGCGAGAACATGAATAAATAAAAGCCATGGATAATCCCCAAACCTAATTTCAACAACCATTTTAAATTTTCCTCTTCTACCAAACCTTTATAAGGGCTGCTAATAAGTAATAAAATTGACTGATTGGCATTTCATTTTTCCTTCCTTCTGTTGCACACCTACTGGTGGAAATGCTAATGAGCATGGGAATAGGCATTGGGCAGGTAGTAGAGGGAAAAAGGGAGAGAAAAAGGAACAGAGGTAATCTACCACCCAGACAATCAGCTCATGAATAACAGAGAGTTGACTGAAATGATAACGCTTAAGTAAGTACAGTAATAAACTCAGTAATCAGCATCCTCAGTGGCTTGGTGGCAGGTAAGAGGACTACCACCTTACAACTTCAGGCAAGTCCATGATTATTCTAGGAGCTCAGGCTTCAAGGTAAAAAACACAGGGTACTTGAACAAGACTGCTTACATCATCTATAAGATGTCTGCATACACTGACATAAAGCCTCTAAATTTACAAGAAACTTAATGAGGATATTTATACCATTATGATGTCATTGCTGCTTACAAAATCCACCCATTATAAATTTTAAGATTCACAATATGTGACCACGTGGATCTTTTTATCTTCTCCATATTATTTTTTCTCTTCATTATGTGAAGTTACAGATGATTATTTCCTTATAGACACAAGGAAGTATTGTGAGAAGATGGGTAGTCAGATACAGAAACACATATTTATAATAATTGTACTTGGGTACACAATATATTGCAGTTATGTTTAACATCACTCCTTATTGAGGATTGTGTCTTTATTTCTTTTGCCTTGTTCCACCACGGAACTCTAAAGAGCATCCAAGTAAAGAAGAGTTGCTTGCTTAATGACAGGATAAAGAAACACTTGCTGTGTCTCCCTCTTTGGTCTCTTTTAATCTGTTTGCTTTCTATAATCATTTTAAAATGCCTGCCAGCAAGCCCTCCGATTCCAATCAAATGAAATCTTCCTCTTACAGAATTTTTTTCCTTCCTGAACTTCGAAATATTGACTACATTTTCCCCATGTTCTCCAAGAGTTCCTTCTCTCTTTCTCTCCCTTTCTTTCTTTCTCTTTTTCTATCTTTCTTTCTTCCTTCTTTCCTTCCTTCCTTCCTCCCTCCCTCCCTTCCTTCCTTCCTCCCTTCCTTCCTTTCAAGTCAATCACATTCTTGCCAACTTCAGGTAAATCTACCTTACAGGAACATTTCTACTTTAAAAAAATCAGTATCTTGACTTTGAGATGTACATTCTTTTTTTTTTTTCTTTTCCTGTGGGTACTGGGGGTCGAACTCAGAACCTCGCATGTCAGCAGGCACCCGTGCCGCTGAGCGATATCACCGATCCTTTTTTTTTATGTGGGTACCGGGAGTCGAACTCAGGACCTCGTGCTTGCCAGGCAGGCGCTTATGCCCCTGAGCTACCTCACCCAGCCCTGAAATCTACATTCTTAAGAAAGCCAAAGCAAACTATCACTCTCCTGTTTCAGACTGGTGAATATTGGAAAATAAGTCAGTGACCTCATCTCTAGATAGGTTCTTAATATCGCATATTTGTACTTAGGGTGTTAAATCTCTGCATTTTTCACTCCTAACTGGTTCCTAAGCAGAAAAAGCAGTTCACAGTGTACCTTTCGTGAGCTGTCATCAACAGAACAATGACGCAACGCCAAATTCTCTAAGGCCTGACAGCCAGTGATTAGGGTGTTTTCATTTCGTGGACATACAGAACGTCTTCTGACATCTAAATGTACAAGAGCCATAAGTAATGTATGTTTTGCCCATATTCAAATTTAGAATAAAAAAGAAGTACCTCACAGTAGCATTTTAAAGGAATGGGGTCACTAAGGGGTTGACTTAATAATAACAGGGCCAGTGAGATAGCTCAGTGGCATAAGCTCTTGCCTGGCAAGCATGAGGTCCTGAGTTCGACTCCTGGAACCCACATAAAGAAAAAAATAAGGGGCCGGTGATATCGTTCAGTGGCACAAGCACTTGCTGGCAAGCACAAGGTCCTGAGGTCACCTCCTGGTACCCACATTAAAAAAAATACATATATATATATATATATATATATATATATATATATATAAAAAGAATAACATTGAATTTGTAAACATGTTGAAGCGCTAAGATAACAAATTATCACAACTAAAATAAGGTAAATTAATTTTACACATTTTCTTTCTGAACAATTTTTATTAAAAGGGAACACATGCACATGGAGAATGCTCTTTTACAATATTTCTGGATTTTTTTTTCTTTTTCGTTATGATCTCTCTTTGGCTCACTTACTATAAAATAAATCTAGCATAGATATGAAAACATGAATGGAAAGGTGATATGTAAACACTTTTGATTGGAGAGAGAATAAACTTGGATTGAAAGGGCCTATTGGGACATTATGTTGGGTTGTTAATATTATTGTATTTTATTTGACTAAGTGTAAACCACAAAATTAAATGAGGATGTAGAAAATAGAAAATGTCTTTTTTTCCTCTCCTTTTTAATATGTCGAAACTATTTTAAAGTATTGGAGAATATGTAGATGCCACTTCAGGCTTTTAAATGTTTTGTGGATGGTTAAATTTCCCTCAGATAGGTTTCCCAACACATTCATTCGTTGCTTGCTGTGATCTACATTTTAATCTTACAAATTGAAATTTTGATGGTGAATAATGTTAATAATTACGAAGGACACTTATTATACAATGTCTACCAAACTTGAAGAATTGTAGCTCTACTGCTAAAAGAATATTTTTATTTTTAACTTTAATTTAATTTAATTTAATTTAATTTAATTTAATTTATTTATTTTGGTACCGGGAATCAAATGTAGGACCTTGCACTTGCCAGGCAGACGCTGTGCCGCTGAGCTTTATCCCCAGCCCCAGATTTTTATTTTAAAGAGAAAAATATAGAACAAAATTTCAAAACATAATGGGAGGTTAACAACGGTTAATACATTGCATATTGTTATCTTTAAATTAGTTACTCAGAGTACAAGATATCAGCATTCAATTGTGCAAACAATATTAGCACAAACTTTCTTTTCAATGAACTAAGAGAAATTTCATAGTATATCTATCTTAACTATCATATATATATATATATTTTTTTTTTTTTTTGCTTTTCCCTTCCTTCTTTTCTCCATTCCCCCATCCCAGTTTCTCTTTCCTTTTGAATAGTTTCTTCCCATTTTACAATATCTATTGTATATTTTGGATCTTATTTACTCTTTCAGCTTCTCACACTAGGGAGACAATACAATGTTTATACATGTGCATCTGGTTTATTTCACCCCAGAAAGAATGACTATTATCAAGAATTCAACCAATAACAAATGCTGGAGTGGCTGTGGGGGAAAAAGGAAAAATTCTCCACTGTTGATGGGAGTGTAGACTGCAATCACTGTGCAATCACTGTGGAAATCTGTGTTGATTTTCCTCAAAAAGCTAGGATTAGAGGCCCCATTCAACCCAGCTATTTCCCTTCTGGGTATTTTTCCAGAAGAATTAAAATCATACCACAGTGATATATGTGCACCCATGTTTATAGCAGCACAGTTTGTAATACCTAAATATTGGAAACACCCAAAATGCCCATCAACTGAGGAATAGATAAAAAAGATGTGGCATTTTTATACAATAGAGTAGTACTCAGCTATAAAGAAGGATAAACTGGAGACTTTTATAGGTAAATGGATGCAACTCGAGACCATACTCATAAGTAAAAGAATGTTTTAATGAGAAGGAAAAGAAAACTCCTTATGGAAACTTGAAGAAAGTTGGGAAATATTACTTTTTAAAGTATAAAGTGAGAAACAAGAGCAAAAGACTTTAAAATTGTCTTGCTTACCTCACAGTTTTCCCCTGAAATACTCCTGGTTACAATATCTTGGAATATATTGCTTTATTCTTCTGCCATGATTTCATGATGAAAATATTGAACACTCGAATAATAAAATAATACACATCAATGTTTGCTTTTGCAGTTATAAATAAAAATTTCCTTTCCAAAATTAATCTTAGAAAGAAGTCTATTTTATAGATGAAGGATCTAATGCCTCCATCATTGTTAAATAATTATACCCTTGGGTAATTGGGAAAGAATCAGAATGGCATTAGCCTGACTAGTTCAAGATAGTAGTTGTTTTAATTATGCCTAGGTTGAGGAAATATCAGTAACAGTTTAGATCAGTCTTTTTGCTATACCATTATCAGAACAAAATGAGTGGAAGAGTTCACCATGCACAGTGATTTGCATATGAATTTTGTAAAATCATGTAATGAAATTACCAACTGAGAATGAAGTAATTACTATTTGTTCTAAAACTTAAAAAAATTTTTTTGTGTTCCTCTCCCATTACACAGATTTTGTTGTTTCTGTTGTTTTAAATTTGGATTTTTAAAAATTGCTTTTAGTTAAAAGTAGAGAGGAACAGGACTAAGATGAAACATTGAAATAATGAAAAGAGTCCATGGCACTGGCTATGAACAGCTACTTTGTGTTGAACTTTTGACAGAGCTAAACAGTATGAACATAGCACCCAAAGGGAGGAGAATCCAAGACCACTGATTAGAGCAAATCTTGAGTAGCCTATTTTTACCAGTGAAGAAAATTTAAAGGGTGCAAGGAAAAACTGGAGCATTTTCATAAAAAATTCTACAGGACTTTTAAAAGGAGTATTAGTCCAGCTTTATGAAGTGACTCTAAATGTTTACCAGGAAAAGAGAATATTTAGCTCGGATAGGATAGCTACCTTCAAATATTGAAGGTTTTCCATATGTAATGGATTAGACCCAATTTGCATGGTATTTCCAACCTTCATATGTTGTTCAGAAAATGGATGATAAAACTGTTAGAATGAAGACACTTATGTAATGTCAAGTTTTGAATTGGATTTACTTTATTTGAAATCAGTCTCATGAATTGTGAACTGTGTTTAGCTATTAAAATTCTCTGAGCCTCAGTTTCAGGTTTTACAACATGAAAATAATATTTCCCACCATGAAGAGTGCTTATGGGGTTGTGATAAAGTATAGAAATAACTTACAACAGAATATGGTATCTATAGGAACTCAAAAATGGAAATTGCCATTTTATTGCAGAATGGATTTAGTCACTAAATGATTAGTGGGTTGAAGTGCTTTCGATATCATTGCCTGCTTAAGATGTTGTACATCAAACAGGAATTTATAAAATTTAAAATAATTTGTCATAGTAAGATACTGTCCAAGAAATTGATTTAGTCCACAATTTCCTAGCAACTTCCATACACATTTGTTAATCTAAAGCTATTCTTGTCTCTCTGAATCTTGAGTTAAGCATTGAAGTCTTATGTTAACACTGTTAGAGATTTAAAGAAATACATTCCTGTCCTGTTCAACTCATATGTGATCCACCTACTAGAATTTATTTATTTATTTATTTTTTTCAATGTGGGTACCAGGAGTTGAACTCAGGACCTTGCGCTTGCCGGGCAGGCACTTATGCCACTGAGCTATCTCACTGGCCCCACCTACAAGAATTCTTGTATCGTTCTCTAGCAGATAAGTGGACTTAAGTGTCTTATTGTGCTTATTTAGTGATAACTATATTATTAAACTCTCTATTTACTAGATCTTATACATTTTTATCAAATTGTCCACAATAAAATATAATTTAAGAAAACATTACCAATATTCATCTATTGACATTTACGGTCAAAATCACATGTGGCAATTCTACTTTAACCATAAAATATATTTAATAAAACTCTATAGAATTATTAAAATAATTTTGCTTTTGCTTGAAAACAGAATATGTTTGTTTTCTTTATTGTTTTAATTATTTTTTGAACTATGTCTTCATTTCTTTTGGGATGAGTTCTGCCCAATTAAATAGATGGGTCTGTTTTGTTATTAAATGTCCTTATATTTGCAAGAGCTAAGAAAGTTTCTATGGAAATAAAAGAACATGTGTGTAAAACTTCACTACTGACAATGCATTTTCACCTTGTTTTTTTTATTAAATCATTATTGTGATTGTGTGTTCTACTGAGAGTAGCCACATCATGCTACCATGGCAATATCCAAACTATACATCTCATATCTTGTTCATTATAAGTGTTTACTGTGGAAGACCTACAGTTTTTACTGTTTTATAGCACATGGAAACTTAGGTTGACTAAAACTTCACCTCAATATCTATTTCTAAAATCTCCACCACAATAACAGTTAAAAAATAATAATGTATTGCACACTGACATATAGTTTCTATATAGAAGGGTCATATCATGTCACATTTTAACTTTAATTGGCCAGAGAAAGTCACATGACCCTATCTAACCCCAAAAGAGATAGAAAAATGAAATTCTAACAATTGCTGGAAAAGGGGCATGTTTAGAAATATTTCATGTTTGTGCTAGTAATTAATATACTCAGAAAAGGAATTATTTTTCTATGTCAGAAATTATTTTATTTATTCAGGCATTTATTCAGTGTGTTATATTGGGTTCCTTTACTCTCATAGAAGACTATACAACGAGTTTGTTTCATTTCTTTGGTTGTTTTAATCAGTTAAATGTGTTCTGACGAGCTAGAAAAGAAATCCAGTACTTTTGTGTTAAATTACCCTCCCTTATCATATCTATTGAAATGTCTTCAGTTCACTGGGATAGAGCTCCATTTAACTGCCTTTATTATCATTTTTCCAATACCCATTATAAAAGAGCCAATATGAGTGACACTGGTTGTCCAATTATAATCATGGCATGAAGTAATACTAAAAGTTTCTCATCACATGAGATCAACTATAAGTGGATGAAGATTTTAGAAATAATTCTCTTTAATAAACAGATCAGAATAAGCAAATACTCAAATAATTGATTTGGTCTTTTAATTAATAGACCCTCCAATTTCCGTTGCTATACACCGCTTTTTGAGTGTGGTCTAAAAATAGCAGCACATTATCTATAGTTGCAATGCCTGGAGCTGCAATTTGTTCATGTAGATGTTAGTTTTCTTTTCTAAAGCCCTCAATATATGACAGGTCAAATTTTTGAAAAAAGTAATTACGTACATATAAACATGTCTATTAGTTTCTTCATTTGAGAAACACGTTCACTTTTCTCAGTTCTTAGTTTTCTCACATGTAAGAGAGCTTTCCTTACAAAATGTTATAATTTGATCTTTGCAAATCATTTTCATGTTTGGTTCACTAACATATGAACACAACTGAGCTCCAGAGAATTTATGGGCTCACTTTGGTTGATTTTTAACCACTTGTGAAAAATATGATAAAACAGACACCCATGTGAGCCCTAATCAGTGCGGATGTTTTCCTTATGTAACTGTGTGTTGTGAAATTCATGTTGAAATCTTATATGTTCCTGTTTTCTTTCAAATGCCTTATGTAATGTTGAGTTTAACTCTCTTTTTTTCCCTATTTTTTTTTGTTTTGAGTTTTATTCTATGACTTCATGGTCTACCAGTGATGATATAATCATGAATAGCCCCCAAATTGTACACAAATTTATCTGTGTTCATAAGTTAACACGGTTTTGTTAAAAATGGGAAAAAAAAACCTCATAGAACAAAACATTTAATTCAACATTGTTGGTTAACATTTAACAGAAAGGGTTGGGGAACTGAGTACTTTTAAACTATAAGAGAATCACTGCCAATGAATTTGACTTAGAAAACTTGTAGAAAGCTGACAAACTAAATTCAGGAAGTTGGCAGAAGCCAAAGATGCTTGGGATGGTGAAAGAAGGAACCACGTGAAGGGAACACATCAGAAACTGTATGGTTTCACAACACCTCTCCTGCTCTTGAAATCTGCCCAACAAATGTTCCCCTGCCACTAGAATATTATCCAACTCTTCATTGGTTTCTGATTGAGATTAGTTCACAGGGCCAATGCTCGGCTCTATAAGTGAGTTGAAAAGAGTAAAATATGGCTTATCCTCTCAGCAAATATCTAACAATATAGAAGTTTGCTATGCAGGATGATTCCCAATCAGAGGAAAATGCATAAATTATTGAATTTTTGTGAGCTAGATATTACTCTAGCTGAGTGAAGGAGTGGGGATGGATATAGGATGAAAAAAATTTTAAATAATAAAACAAATACACACTACCCATAAATAATTCTGAAAGTATGACATAAAAATGTTATCTTCTGATTGTACTTTTTTATTTTTGTTGAAAATTATTATTATTTTTTTTGTACCAGGAATCAAACTCAGGACCTTGTGCTTGCCAGGCAGGCAACTGTGCCACTGAGCTATATCCCCGGTCCCATGAAAATTATTAAAGAAAACAAAACTGTTCTATATTCAGCATAAGGTTTTATTGTTATCATTATTTATTTCCAGGAAAACAGTGTACAGTATACTTAGGCTTTTTACTCTTTAGCTCCTGAGACAGTGTCTTAATTGCCAAAATAGACATCCAAGACTAGTAGAATCATCCAAATTGTTATTGTTTAGATCTTGAATGTCCCTCAATGTCCATATGCTAAAAGACTCGGTTCCCAGCCTGTGGTAGTATTGGGATGCAATAGAACCTTTAAGAGGTGGTGATTAATAGAAAGAAGTTGAGTCACTGGGAGCATGGCCTTGAAGGGTAATATTGAGATTCTGACCCCTTTTTCTCATTTTGTGCTTCTCAGTAGCCATTTGGTGCACAACTTTTCTTGGTCCCATGCTCCTCACCAGGATGTTCTACTTTGTCATGTTCCAAAGTAATGGAGCCAAGCAACCATGGACTGAACCTCTGGTAGTGCCGAAATAAATCTTTTCTCCTTTTAAGTGGCTTATCTCAGATATTATGGCACAGTGACAGAAAGTTGACTAAGAAGTTACACTGTAATGACTTAGAAGAAATTTATCAAAAACATTAAGGAATACTTATGCTTCAATAAACATTAATCCCAGCACTCAGGAGGTTGAGGCAGGAGGCTCACTGTGTGTTCAAGGCCAGCCTAGGTTACAAAGTGAGTTCGAGGCCAGCCTGAACTGCATAGAGAAACCCTGTCTCAAAAAGACAAAAATAAATAAATAACTATTAATCTTAACAATTTACAATAGAATAAAAATTATTTTTTTCACAGTTTTTCCCTTGGTGTCTTGGAGGTTTATATATTGTTTTTCTAACTGTTCAGAAAACTTATGCATCACAGTTATGTAGGAGGTTGGGATGTTTGTATAATGTCACTTCCCTAGTCCCATCCTGTATGCTCTGAAATCAGGGTTGTGGCCCTAAAACACAAATTTTAAAAAATATCCCAAATGTATCAGGAGGTAGCAAGTTTGAGCCCAATCTGTGCAACTTAGAGAGACTCTGCCTTTAAAATAAAAAAGGAATAGGGATATAGCTCAGAGCAAAGGCCCTGGGTTCGAGCCACAATATCATAAAACAAACGAAAACAATAACTGCAAAAGAACTACATAAGGAATTGTTGCCCGTAGCTCCATCTGAGGTTAATTTAAGTTGGATCAAGTTGGCTAGTTAAGGAAAAGGAAAGATAACAGAGAATTTGAAAAGAGAAAATATAAAACATTAAGGAATTTGATATTATTGAAACCTTATTGTCTAATATTTGGCCACCTTTATATTACGCAATGTAAATGTTTATGCTGACTGCACCAAAAGTGTTTTAGGTTGCTAAAACAGTATTTTAAAATTTATGGTGAATTTTCATGATAGGCCAAAGTCATCTTGCTTTCCTCAAAGAAATGAGACAAAATATACTAGAGATCTGTAAAAGAATTTTAACCCAAATTTGAAAAATCTGATTTTTTTATGTGAGCCTTTTTAAGCATGCGAAAGGAAAGGCTATTTTGAATGAAAGAGATACTGTTAACAGAAAGGGAGGTGACTAGCCTGCCTTTAGACAGCTTCTGGCCTGAGAGTGTTCTAACAAACTGCATTGAAATGAATGGAAGCAATTATAAAAGGAAGCTGCTGACCTTTGTGAAAAGGCTGCCAATCCATAACACCTCCTGCAATGCTCATCTCCTTTATTCCTGCTTAACAAACCTTGTCACCCTTGTCGTGGTGCCTCAAAACCCCTTGTTAACTTTTCCCCTTTTGTTGTCTTTAAGGTATCTACAGCATGCCTGTCTGCTGAAATACCTCTCAATTGCCAATTAAAGGAAGTTTAAGAATGAGTGCCAAGGGATGAATTAACCTAGCAAGTTAACCTGGGAAAGAATGTGTTAGGGATACAAACCCTCATCATCACAGCCTTCCATATTTACCTACTCTGACTTCCTTGGGAGGGTTGTGTGGGGTGATGGGGGGCTGGTTTTGGTTTTATATTTGCACAGTTGGAAATCACATCAGTGCAGTTTTCCAAAGTGTAGGCAATCAGAATGACAGACATCAGAATCCTAGAAACGCCTTCCTCTATGTTCCTTTTCCCTCAGGTGAAAAAATGCTAATATTTAAGTACTGCTTTGCAGAAACACTTAACAGCTACCTGTAGGCAGTATAAACCAATTCCTTTAGGAGAGCCTTTATCCAGAATATCTTCTTGCTTTATAATGCTGACTTAATATATAAGCCCCCTGGATCAACCCTGTTTAGATTAACAATCATTTGAATGATTATTAAGCAGAATTCTCTAGAATTGAGTAGTTCTGACACTTAGATGAGAAAAAAAACTACATTTAAATTATGATTTCAACATCTAATCGAGATTTTTGTCTTTTTGTTTCTGATGTTCTGCTCTCAAAAGTAAGTAAGAAGTTTTCATGAAGGAACATTTAAAACCATGAACTTTTACTTTCCCTGAATAACTTGTTAGTCTGCTTGTGGTAGGAGAGTAAAAGGAATTTAAATATGTAGTGCATTTTATTTAGAGGTAGTTATTTTCCAGATATATCATAAATTGTTGCTAATATTTTCTGACAACATATATAACCTTTTTAAGCTTAGAAAGGTTGGGGCAAAGGAGAGAGATTGCCTATGATGAGTTTTATCTGCTATAAGCTCTCTTTCCCCCACATGTCTGATTTAATGTCTCAACAAAACTATAATATTCTTATTAATCCTTTTTTTAGACAAGGAAACTAAAATATATGCAGGTGAAGTTATTTTTCAAACCACGTAGCCAGTAGGAGGCAGCAGAACAGTTAAAACTCAAACAGACTTTCCAGTTCAAATAGAATTTTCCTGAATCCACAATCAGTTGAGGTCTTGTTTCTCTTCCATAGTGTACCACACTGTTCATAAATTAACCCTTCTCCATATCAACGGTACTAAATATCAATTTTAGAAAACTCAGACATACATCAGATACTGAGTATGTGACTTTCCAGTAAATACACTATTTATAGGAACACTGGAGTTTATACCAATTTAACTTCTAAAAATATTTTTAACATGTTTTATTAATACAATCTGAAAAATATTTGTTTCTTTGGTTTCACCCAATTTCACACAGGATTGGAAAAATTGTATTATCTACGTGAAGAAAAATGAACATGTAAGAAGTAAAATTATATATAGCTATCCCTTGATTAAAATTCCCAATTCTAATGTCAATGTTATTGAAAAATAATGCAACTTGCCTCAAGATAAACAGTAATTATGCAAACAGTAAAACAGCATATGCTGTAATCTTTAGGACGGAGTAATATGTCAGAATTATTTTTGTTTCTTCATTAAATGTTTGCCAGTGCATTTGTATCAGATCTTTTTTCCATGCTTCCTGAGACTATCTAAAAATCAGCCAAATTATATCTATAATATTAATATTTATAATATAAGCATATTTATTACAAGCCATGGTTAATACAGCAAACTTACGACTCATTATTTTTCTGTATTTCTAAGTTCTGGATATTTTCATATCTTACCGAAGTTAAGAGGGCTGAATCACTGCTCAGGAATTGCTCACAAATAAGAACTTTTAGTACTAGCACTTATAGATGCATCAAAAATTATTAGCTGCTAGTCTCACTGTACCAGACTGTTGTAGTACTTTATTCTTTTAAGGAAAAATGAAGGGCTTTTCCCCTTTTTTTGTAATATGATGTTCTAATTCTTACCCTGTAGAGAGCATCTCTTCTAGCCCTCTACAGAAACATTTCACTAGGGTACCTCCAAAAATACTATCCACATGCTAGAATTTATATCACAAGTGCTTCTATTATGTTTCCATATAAAAACAATTCAAATTCTTCTTTTTTTCTTTTTTTTTTTCTGTGAGTTTTACTCAGTATAAAATATAAAGGTTAAAAGAGGCCTGGCATTGTGATGCATGCCTATAATCCTAGCACTTGGGAGGCTGAGGCAGAAGGATGGCCAGGAGTTCGAGGCCAGCCTGGGTTACATAGTAAGTTCAAGGCCAGCCTGAACTGCATAGCAAAAACCTGTCTCAAAAAACAAAACAAGGGCTGGTGAGATGGCTCAGCGGCATAAGCACCTGCCTGGCAAGCGTGAGGTCCTGAGGTCGACCCCCGGTACCCACCAAAAAAAAAAAAAAAACAACAACAACAACAAAACAAAACACGTTAAAAAAAGTTAAGAAAAGAAGTACTATCAATATCTACTGATTTTAAAGCACAGTATTTTATCTATCTATCTATCTATCTATCTATCTATCTATCTATCTATCTATCTATGCCTTTTTGAGACAGGCTCTCACTATGTAGTTCAGGCTGGCCTTGAACTCACTATGTAGTCCAGGCTGGTCTCAAACTCAGGCAATCCTCCTGCCCCAGCCTCCTGAATGCTGGGACTACAGATGTGCGTCATCATACCCAGCTTTAAAGCACAATATTTTAAAATATAGTTTTTCATTTAACTTGAAGAAAGAGAATTATTTACTACTGTGTTGGTTAATAAAAAAATGCAGTCATTTGGGAACTGTGTAAGTGTAGGTCAGTTGAGAAAGAATATAAATACATTTGATTTTCTAGTTGCTTTTTGAATATAAGCTATTATAAGTATGTGAGGTTCCAAAAGATAGCTCTCTTTACTTTTATATGGAAGGAAGACTACTTTCTCTTTCTTGGTTAGCAACTCCATTACCACTTCTGGAAAATAAATGACTCTCAAAGCTATTTCATGTTACATACAGCAGCATAACAAGTCCCTTTTTTCTTATTATTTTTTTTTTCGAGGTGTCTTAGAATTGTAGAGGGAAATTTTGGAGTTAGGAATTACAATTAAATAAAAAGGATAAGAAGAATAGGAGGCAGTCTCCAAGCCAAGTACTTGAGAACTGAAATGAGGATGTCTCCCTTTTCCTCTTCTCTTTCCACACCTTACGTAGCCTGGCAGTTAGAAGATAATTGAAATCATACTACATCATTTTCTTTTCTAATTTTGTAAGTCTTTTAGAAGAAAAGATATTCTGAACAAAAGATGTCCACAAGTAAATTCTAATTGCTCAGCATGATTCTTAACAATGTTTTATATAATAAAAAAAATCTGTTATAAGTTTATTCTTTGAGGCTCCTTATGGTACTTTACTAAATTTCATATTTATGGTCTGGGCCATAATTTCTTTTCCACATCTTATGCTTTGATCTCATCCTGAGTGAGACAAGTGCCATATGAAAAGGAAAAAAAAAAAAAACGTTGGTTTACGTACTACAGTAATTAAGAACTAAAAAGATGCTTTCCCAGCTGTTGCTTTTGAAGTCAAGTTTAGTGAGTGGCAGGGTGCCAATTTTCAATTAGAAATAAGATTTTTACTTAAAAAGTATAATGTGTTATATCATGTCAATAATTCATTTTTAACACATTCTTAAAATAAAAAAAAGTCTCTGCTAGTAACAGGGGCCCAAACTATCAATTATTAAGGGCAGCATAGAGACATTGAAAACGATACAGTCTTCTTGTGTTTGTTTGGATTTTGTTTCTTCATCATTTGTTTGTGTGAAATAAAATCCAAATGCTTATTTGTCCTGTTTAAGAATTTTCGCTGATATATTTTTTCTATTTTTTTTTTCTTCTCTAATAAGTATTATTATAAATACTCAAAAACATGCATACATTCATACATTATGCTTAAGTTTTAAAATTTAAGTTCACTATCTGGTAGCACTAGTGTCAATTCAATTAACTTAGTGGTAACTTAACCTTTTCTCCCTTCTTATCTTTCCTATAATAATAAAGATTTGTCTTCTTCACCAGGACAGATATGGCACTTTTCTTATTTATGAGGAGAATTCCACCAGAGGAAGCTCAGGAGCGACTTGTTAGCCTCGTTGGAATTTGGCTTTGGCTTTGTCTCATAATAAAGCCAAGACAGGCAGATATGCAGGCAGCTGAACACCATGCTCGAGAAAGGGCAGGAGACTGAGCATGCTTTCCCTTTCCTTCTTTTTTTTTTTTTTTTTTTTTTTTGTGGGTACTGGGGGTCAAACTCAGGACCTCGCACTTGCCGGCAGGCACCCATGCTGCTGAGTGATATCACCGGCCCTTTTTTTGTATGTGGATACTGGTAGTCGAACTCAGTACCTCGCGCTTGCCAGGCAGGCGCTTATGCCACTGAGCTATCTCACTGGCCCTCTCTTCCTTCTATAAAACACATTGTTCTTCCTATTTTTTTTTTTTATGATGATGGTACAACTTGTGAAGAACTAAAACTTAGATGATTTTTCGCTGAGGAAACAAATAAACTGAAAGAAAATATTTCATTTCTTCCTTTTGTCAACTTTCCTTTCCTGGTTTTGGCTTGCTTCTGTGTGAGGGGTACCTAAAGCTAATGAAGCTCTCCTTGGTCCAATCTCAGGTTCTCATTGTCAGGTAATTACCTTGGCATCACAACAGCCCTTGGCAGCTATGGCTTTTGACTTGGAGATGTTTATCTAAGAGCCTGGGCAGAACTTTAATTCATTGCCAGTTTAATTGTGTTTGTGTTCATGTGTCTAACCAAGACTTAGTGATATATTTTTCCCTCTCCAGATTAGTATTTTGGCCGGTGATAATAATAATGAGAGAAATTTGAAATGCAAATCTAGTTGGGGAGGTAGGCAGGGACTGAGTATCTGAGTGTGAGTCTTAAAGAAGCCTTTAAAATTTTTAGAGAATTTAAGAGTGAAAAAGAAAGTAATAAGGGAAATAAATCACCAAAACTATGATTCTTATTTTGTTGTACCAAATAGGAGTAAACTGGCATTTCTGGAACACTGAAGTTTTGCAGCTGATAGTCAAACATGACATGAAGTACTCCCTTTTTTTTCTCAAATTCTTAACATGTTCTCTCTCTATTGGCTTGCATTGGGAATCTTACTTTCTCTGTGTCACTGAAAAAAGAGAGAAGCAATCATCAGTAGGATGATGATATCCACAAGTTCTCACCATTATATATAACCACATACCTGTACTTTTGCCCTCATATTTGACCTCTGTCCCAACAGATTAGAAGTCCTAACCATGCTTTAAAGGACAAGCCCTTCTGCTGCACTCTAGGTACTCCTTCTGCAACTATTCAGGAACAGTACTCCAGGACATTAAATAATTTTCTTGAACCATCTATTTCTTTAAATCCACTTAATATCTCCATTGATACATAAAGAAATGGAAAAGGATAGAAGACCCATGACACTGTATTCTACTCCATGTTCATTGTTCAGGTTAACTTAACAACAATGTCCCTTGAATAAGTGGCCTAATCACCAATTCCTCTCTTCCAAATTAATGTGTGT